>CM029546.1:1285174-1716060 GCA_017141385.1 Sogatella furcifera | reverse complement strand
GACTTTTAAACAATTAGGTCTGCATCTTCTACCATAGATCAAAGCCTAGAGAATCGAACTTTAAGCCGATCAATTTCATTCCTTTTATTGATAAAGAAATTCAAACAATCAAAGTAAAAAGAGAATTAAATTGAATTGGAAATGATAAAAGATTACTTGTGAAATATTTGTCTACAAGGAATAATAAGTGGATACATCTAAATAATACATGGAAAATGTGATCACAGTCACGAGTCACCTACTGCTCAGAAGATCGTTACAGTTCAATACGCGTGTGTTGAGCTGATTTGAAAATAAATTATAACAATAATTATGGTCTACCTTCATTATACGTAGGATGAAAAGCACTATAGTGAATTATGGGTTGCCTTTTTACTTCTTTAAATAAAACGGTTTTTACTCTCTGAGAGTTGAATGAGTCAATCAATGATAAGGAAGAAAATAAATTCGAAATTATTTTTATTTATCAAATCTCTTGTAATAAATTTAATTTTAATATAATTTGTACAGTAAATATTAATGTTGTGAATATCAAAGAAACTTGTTAAACTTTCTCGAGTCTACTTTCTATAAAGTGGAAAAAAAATTTCTCAAATAAATGAATTCATTTTTAATTTAGTGGAGTTTGGGAATTATTAAGATAGAACGCCTGAAAGAGATCTTTATGTACTTTAAAATCCTGAAATCAAATATAAAATGAAATATCTTGAAGGAAGCCTATAACATCTTAAATCCTGGAATCAATTAAAGAACACCTGGAAGTGACAAACCTGAAAAATAAATTGAAAGAAACCCTAGAACTGAAATAAAATGCAACATAGAACCGAAACGAAAACCTAATAAAGAACCTGGAAGGAAATTAAAAAAACCTGAAATAAAAACAAAGTAATACCTGAAATTGAATAAAAAATAGAACCTGAAATAAAACCTAGAAAAAAGCATAGGCTAACATACAACCTGCAAGAGAAAATTGAATGGGATGTGGGACCTGAAATAAAACCTAGAATAGAGCCTTAACCTAAATAGAGAACGTTCAAAAATTCAAGAAGACTGTCTCGAACATGCAATCCGGAAGGAAGCCCTCAAAATATTGATATTGATGGTAATACTGATAGATAATAGTGATCGCCAATGAATTAATTTTGCCCTGATTCAAAACAAACAAGGAGAATCTCCTTCAAATTTTGCAGACCACGAAAGATCTGTTCAATGATCCTCCTACATCAACATGAAGTCTGAATTTTCATATTAAGATACAGAAAGTAGAATCCCTGAATTAATATAAAACGCAGAATATCCAAATTTGTAGTAATACTGACTTTAACCTGAAAGAGAAGGCTAAAAATAAATCTTCTTTTTGGAATATCCAAATTTGTAGTTATCAGCTTTGACCTGGAAGAGAAGTCTAATTCCCTATTCTTCAAAGGGACCCTATTAGAAAAATTCGAACAAAATTTCAATAAATGGAAATGTAACATTCACAGCATGCTTAGTAAGATATTTTTGACTCACCAAGCGGCTACCACAGCTCTGTGAATAGAAAAGAAAATATTGTTAATAATCTGCAGATAAAACAAGATTTGAATCACAATATTCGTGATTCAATCAGTAAAATGGAAGGAATACAAGAGATTTCGAAGATAATGTAGTTCCAAATTAATAAGAGTAGTTATCAAAAACTTAATAAGAAACCAAACTTCAAAGATGATATTGAAAGTCTAGTTGTGATTCTAAATTAGAATTTTGATATAATGTGAAATTGATAATTATTACACACAGCATTCATGTTCAAACCAAGAGGATGTCTATATAATCAAATCGAATAACTTCTTGGAGAGAAATTCAGACAAGATTACAAATTAATATAGGCGTACTGTAAAAGGCAGGCAATTCCTGTATCAAAATATTACTCCTCTATTGATCGGTTGAATATCAAACACAAGTAAGTTGGGTAGGCCTTCTTTAAAATTATCTTGTTTTTGTTGTCTCAAATTTCTCACCACATATGGTTTTATGCATCAACACAATAATTTTTCAATGCTCTTTTGAATAAATCAAACTAAATCGAAAAAGGTCATATATTATATGCTATCACCGATTGAACTCAACCCTCCTCCTAGCCAATAACCCACGCACAAGCGTAGAGCACAGAATGTTTGAAATAGACCGAGAATGATAATGCAAAGCATCACCTATTTGATAAAATTAAGGAAATTACACTTCAGAAATGAAAGGAAATAAAATATAATGATAATGATTCTCACCTCATCTCTAGCCGAAGGGCACTTGTATGAAGTGAAGGTCATGGCTGCTCTCTTCCAAGGTCAAACTTGACTCGTCAGCTGTAGAGAAGAAGAAGAAACACATTGTAAGTATTCACATTATGAGTGGAATTCATGAAGATGAGTTAAGACATGAATTAATCTATAAGACCACAAATGGCTCTGACTGATTCATGTTCTTCATGACTGATTCATGTTCTTCAACTGAACCGAACTAAAAATCTACTGAACCAAATGTGTTCAAATTAGGCAGGCATACATGTTCAAGGTACCATCAGACAGGCACTACCATCAGACAGGCACTTAGAGATATTAGTAATAATAGTTACAGTAGAAAAAGGAAAATAAGTAATTGATTTCATCTTCATCTCTAGCCGAAGGGCACTGGAATGAAGTGAAGGTCACAGCTGCTCTCTAATGATTCTCACCTCATTCTAGCCGAAGGGCACTGGAATGAAGTGAAGGTCACGGCTGCTCTCTTCAAGGTCAAACCTGACCTGACTCGTCAGCTGTAAAGAAGAAACATTTTCATTAGCGACATGCATGAATGAATCGTCTAAAAATGCCTTTCCTCATGGTAACATCACCATGAAATAGATAATTGTAGTCAATTCCACGTTTAACGAAGCTTCAATTTCATCGTTTAACGAAGATTGTTTAACGGAAGACAGATAATCTGTCTTCGCTCAAGATAAGACAATATTAGTCAATCTCCATCGTTTAACAAAGCTTCATACATATAATCTGTCTGGCTCACATAATATCACTTGTAATTTTTCTTTAGTACACTTGCGTAGTCTGGCTCTGATATAGTTTAGTCATAAGTAAGTTGATTTATTCTAATTAATATAGTTGAGTTGCTTATGATTAGTAAATATTGAATAAATATAATAAGAAAAAGTGCAAGTGCGAAATGATACATTTTCAGCATAGCCTACAATTTCGAACGATCACAATGCGACCCAAAGTTGTAACCTACATAATAGAAAAAGAAATAACACAGTGGGACACTGGCGGCTCGTGCCCACAGAACAGGTAAAGTGCTGTACAGTAAAAGATACAGGCACTTCACCTGTTTCGTGGGTACGAGCCCCAGTGAAGTGGGATAGTAATAATAAATTACGACAATATCAGCTACAAGTTCATAATCCACAAGAACATACCTAGAGAATAGTTTCCTACGACAGGGACGTATTTCTACATACTTTAGTCATTCTGATAGATAGGTTATAGGACATAATAATTGAGCATCAATTATTATTATCTTCCTGGGAAAAGAGAGTCACCCTCTTCACCAGCATCCGATTTTCAAACCTGCCTATGCTGAAGTCACATCTATACAACACTATTCACATGGATGATGTCTCTGTTTTATCCATTGAGTAATGTAATTTCTCAAATAAATAAATGAAATGAATGATGAGAAAAGAGCATTTCATAACTGATTCCAATGAAATGGCAGTTAGTGAATAGCTACTGTTGATTCTCAGCTTTCAGGATCAACAGCAAGCTGTCTAGTGTCTACGAGTGCTTATCGAGTCACGAAGGACTTCAAAACAAAACAGTTTCGCTCTCGCATATTATAATTTACTACTCAATTTACTATAAAATAATTTATAATTTACTATAATGTACTATAATTTACTACTAGTAGTAAATTAGAAAAAGTAGATTATGCATCAGATGAATAATAAACGAGTAGACAAATAATTAGATTGCATTCAAACTATCCTAATACAGCTGATAATCAAAAACAGATACTCGCCAAGCAAAAATAGACTTTTCTCGTATAACTGTGGTTTAAACTTAGGGTGTTTCTAGTTTGTTATGAATTAGGATTTCTCAACTACGAGTAGCCTTTACAACATGATAATAAAATTTAACAAAATAAAACGATTGAAAAAATATTATTAAACCATTCTTCTTACCTTATTGTCGGAGAACGTTTCCCACGGTAGCTGGAAACGCCAAGGCTATAGCAGACGCCAACAAAGCTGGAAGTTTTTAACCAGTGCTCAGCCCTATTAGGACAGTCTGAAAGCGGTCCACACAAGCGAACCGTTCTAGTCGAGGTCACTCTCCACTCAATACGCTAATGTAGACCGCTTGCCGACCGATCTGACGGAGCCGAGCATTCGCCAACCGCGAGTTTGGTTGGCATCTGCTTGCCTTCCCTGAAACAGACATCAGTACGGTTATAGCACAAGCAACGGTGATACATCAAACAGGTTGAATAAAATTGAATAATTAATCAATTGTTCGATGTATCACCTCCAATTCATCATACAATCAATGTAAATTCGAAAACATTGACTCTAGAAACCTAATCAACCGGAAAATCACGATAAATCACAGAAAAAAAATTAGTAAAAGACTCATGTTATCCCTGTTATTCTTTGTCAACAGCTAGAAAAATGCGACAATGTATAAATCCTGGATATAGTCTGTCCAAGCAAAGAAGACCCTCTGGTAAGATGGGAAAATGACTCAAGCTTGATCAATATTGGTTCAAAAATTATCAATTTGATCTGCTATTAAAACTACATTCATAATTCTTGAACAAATATTGACCAAACTGGAGTCATTTTCCCATGTTGCCAGAGGGTCTTATTTGCTTGGACAGACTATAAAAATAAACGTATTACTTTTTGAGAGGACAGAGGAGGTCGTTTGTGTAGCAGAAAATTGAGTATTTTTAGAAAAAAAAATTAAGAAAAGATATTGGTTATTTATTTATTTCTCTTTAGAGATATTACAATGAAACTTATAGGTGAAATACTGAGACACTTGTACAAATCGTTTTCTTTCCCAATATCGATGAGAAAAAACCTATTAAAATAAAAAGGTTTAAAATATTGAGAAAAATCTTCAAACTAATAATTTAAAATCACAAATTTTCACTCTCGAAATTGTAAATCAATATCAATTTCGATTGGATGTATCTAAAAAAAATGAATCATTGATTTCGAAATATCAAATTGCACATCTCACAAGATTGGGACAAGTGACACAAGTGACAAGTCAAAATCGTCCTCCTTCCAGATTTAAATGAGAATATAAAAATGTTATTTTCAAATTCACTAGTTCAAGATCAATAATTTCCACTCCCAGCAATAAAAAAGAAATAGGTTAAAAATTTAGAATTTGAACGGATCATAATAGAAGAAAAGCACCAAAAATATGAAAATCACTTCAAAACAGGATAGATCACGATGAATTACATATCACTAGTATGTTACTCGTAGTTCATTAAGAAAAAATAGTAGATTATGCTCAATACAATGCAATACAAGGTCTGCTAAATATTCGATACAGCACTCAGCCCGATGCTCTGCACAGATTGGCTTCCTAGCTGCAGCCATTCCCAATCATACTTCTCCTCTTATATGGTCATATCCCACAAATCGTTCCAATGTTTTCAGGTACATTTTAAACGGTGCTTGATGATGGAACTCTAAAATATCGGTGATAGATTCAGATTCATAGTTTGCGGGTCAAAGATGTGTAATGGAGTCGCTGTTGAAGCCTAGACTAAATCATTGGATTGGTCACATTCATATAACATATGAGTAGCCTATATGTATTAGTTGGTCACATATAAATTTTTTGGCTTTCCTTCTACTATTGCAATCTAGTCTCATAAGAGCAATTAATTTCTAACTTATAATTGGAATTTTGGACTAAGTTAGGAGTCCTCACTAGGACTACTACTTCTACATACTAATCAAAGTATTCAAATATGACATACATAAAATAATAAATAATATTCAACTATGTAAATTTCACACAATTATCACTGCTCTGCTTTTTCTCACTATTATTACTGCTCTACTTTTCACACCACATCACCGAAGACCTACTTTTCACTATAAACACCATTCGAAGGATTTCGTCCACTTCAATCTGCGCAGCTGGTCACATTAAAATGATATTCACAAAGTTAATGTTCAAAATTCCATAGATGCACTTATAATTTCACATCAATTCACATTTCACATCATCAATTTCAAAAAATATCACATAAATTCACATTTGATTTGGTTTAAATAATAGATAATCCACTCTCACTACGAAAAACTTTGAAATTTTCACTTTCAATTAGATTTTCAAAATTTTTTCTAGCTTCTTTTGAGTTTTAGTCACCCGAAAAAAAACAAAATAAACTTTCCGTTTTAATCAATAGAAGTTGCTAAAACTTTTTCGCGTGAAATCCAACCGGCAAAGTTTATAACTTCCATATTTCACGAGCACATTGACCGTAATTCAACTCGACAAGAAAACTATATAGATATAGTCTGGCCAAGCAAAGAAGAGCCTCTGGCAAGATGGGGAAATGACTCCAGCTCGGTCAATATTGGTTCAAAAATTATTGATTTGGTCTCAAATTGTAGATCAGAATGTTTCCTGCAATTGAGACCAAATCAATAATTTTTGAACCAATATTGACCGAGCTGAAGTCATTTTCCCATCTTGCCAGAGGCTCTTCTTTGCTTGGCCGGACTATACTATAGCTGTCGCCAAAAAGTTAGTCAATTTCCTCGCAGATGTGACATACTACTGTAACAGCTGGCAATATGTAAAGCATTTATTATTGCTGTTGAGTAGTTGTGAATGTGATATCTTTGTAGTTATCCTTATTGAACGAAAAGACAATATACTGTCAAACCACTGATTTATTAAAAATCGAGATACCGGTTTCGGTTGCTACACCATCATCAATCTCTGGTAAACTCAAACTTTAAGTCAAGAGCAGGGATTCAACAGTCTACTATCGGCCAAGCAATGCTATTGGTAGACGCCTGAACCAATCAAGGAGAACGTCTGCCATTGGCCTAGACAAGCCCCTCCCCGATTCGTGTTCCATACAAACGCTTCAAATAGTTGATTCAAACAGCAAACTCAATAAAATACGAAATAGAAAGAAAAATTTTAGGAAAAAATGGGGAAACAATGCAATGAGATAACACCGTAACATGTGAGTAACAAATTTACGCTACATCTATATTATAAATTTGAATAATAGATTTGTGGCAGTATAATCTTATTCCATTCTTCATCCATTCTTTTGTAACATTTTCTATTCAATTCGTATGTTGATGTAACTATTGATAAGTCATCTATTATTGTGTTTGTTGTTTGAATCATCATTTTGTAACTTCTGTATGAACCACCAATCGGTGAGAAGCTTGTCTAGGCCAATGACAGACGTTCTCCTTGATTGGTTCAAGCAACTACCAGCAGGTTCTTGACCGTTGGTATGACCTGCTGCACTTCAAATTTAAATTTTAGTTTTCTGCACTTTAAATTTTAGTTTTCCAGAGATTGATAATGCTGTAGCAACCGAAACCGGTATCTTAGCTTTCAATAAATCGGTGGTTTGATAACTTCTTTCCATTCAATTTAGAATCTATTCTCTTTTGGTTTAAAGAAACATCATTAAAAAATCTGGATTTGGGAGCAATTACAAACCTTTTAATGAACTTGTAATGAACAAAAGGCCTAGGGTCTGAATCGAAACCATCACATCTATCCAATTCCTTTTTTTCAGCCTAATCAATATCTTCATATCAACCTATTCAGTAATTTACGAACATTTTTTTAAAAACCATCCAAGATACAATAATCGGTTCATAACAATAATTCAATTTTACAGTGAATTACGAATAAGCTTCGAGTAATAATATGATGAGAGTGACTCTTAATAATTGGCATTAGAGTTTTAATGATAATAATTTGTGAGTGGCTTAGGCCTATTGAATAAATTACTCAATATTGATCATAGTATAAGTTGTAATCCATTAATAAGTTAATGATAGTGTTTAACAAACCAATTGTCCACTGATTGAATAAAGACGTCAATCTTGATTACTGAGCCTATTAAATTTAATTTCATCCATTTGCTTATAAACTTGTATTCAAACTTCCACTTGAATGAGCTTAAAAGGCCGTTCCAACCTTTACGAGATGAATAATTGAGGTAAAACTAATCAATTTGAATGGAATCAGAATAAATCAAGTCTCACTGAAAAATCAATTTTTGGTACACTTGATAGAAAGTAGCCAGTTTCGATCTACTTGACAGGCTTTGAAAGCCTTCATTTTCCGCACAAGTGCGGAATAAACGGCGGATATTTGGGCCTTATAGCCGTACAAGATAGGAAAAATCAGCTGTCAACAAAATTTTACCATTGACTTATCAGCGCATTCCATGCAAATCGGTCGACTGAACAGGTAAGTCGACTATTTCGAATATTTTCCAACTGATTGCACCAGACGATTTAGCATATGATTTTCTTCAAAAAAAAACTTTTGTTCCATATGATTTCACACCTAACCTTTTGATTTGATTGGGAATTGATTTTAGCGACTGATAACCTTTGTTGAAATTAGAATCCTGAATTTATTTTAAAATAAATAAAACGGAAATTACCAATATGGAATTCAGCAAGTTGAATACGTATGTCATATTTATAAAAACGTTTTAATCTTATTCTAATAAGCCTTTTTATAAAGTGTACCAGAAACACAAATACACAACACGTTTCGAAAACGTTCGCGACGTCGCGAATACTCACCTTTCCAGCCTCAGCTGATCGCTTCGGCTGTAAAGCTCCGTATTCTTGACGTCGCAAACGACGTTTTCAAAACTAGTGGTGTAATATACTATCGAGAGCCGTTTCGAATAAAAAATCAACTTGTATTCACAGTCTCAGCAAATTCTAATTTGAATAAACAGGGAGCTTCTTGTCTTACTTTGTGGAATCGGAATCGGCGTGGCACATGCAATCACCATGACGCCATTATAGAATAACTGACTAGGAACACAATAACTTTCAAACAATTTCCGATTCGTATTTATTCATGATAAAAATGATAAAGATTAAAACATTAAAATGCACTCGAATCCCATGATCAAGCACCTGAAATTCGAGTTTACATTCAAAGATTGGGTAAAGATGGAGTCAACAGCCAAATCTGGCTGCTATGGCCTCCAAAGCCAAAAATGGAAAACTAAATCAAATATCCATGGAATCATTAAAATTTTAAGAAAAACGTTAAAACTATTTCTCACCTGAAGTATTTGTGAATATTTTGAGCACAAAAGTGCAGTTGATGAACAATAATGAACGTTTTGGAGTGGAACTACTTCCGCTGCGCGTAGCATCATGTACAACAACGATCGCGAAGTGATATTTACAGGGCGCGAGTTCAGTGAGTTGTCCATTGTTCACAGCACCAGAGTCTAACCTCAAATGACGTAACGCAACGGCCAACCGCACTGAACGTGAAGAAGCACAAGCAACTAAAACCTAGAGTGCAGCACTGTCTCTTTCTATCGAAAACTGGAATGAACCAGTAATGGCTAGATCAAACCAGTTCAGTGGCTAGCAACAACATGGAAAGGAAATGTTGGTGTGTGTGTGAGAGAGAGAGAGAGAATGAGAGAGAGTGAAAGAGAAAGAGAGGAAAGGTTCATCAGATCTGTTCATTGTTGAACTATGGGAACAGCAAACAAACTCGCTTCCCAAATTATTTTTATCGCCATAATTTTAGCGATCTTGGCGAAACTCGACTGAACAAATAAAACTCCTTCCACTAAAAGCATTCCAATAGCTTATCATGTTATGACTGAAATAATCAATTTTCGATAATTTGCCTCTTTTTTGCTATGTGTTTCTTCGTTCTTTATGCATTTTCATCGTTTTTCCAATCTCCTACATTCATCGTTCCTTTCTCTTCCATTCTTCGCACTATTTTCCTCATCACTCTTTTTCAATCTTTTTTCAGTTTCTTCCTTGATTATCGTTTCTATTATCTTTCTTGATTATCTTTCTTCTTTCTCTTTCGTCTTCATCCATTATATTCATCCTCATCCATTCTCGCGTCTATTATCTCATATTCTTTCTTGTCCAGTTATTTCTCTTTCTTTCCCTCCACTTTCTCACTTATATTATTACAATTTCCTCCTCAACTTCGCCGTTTACATTGCTTTCTTATCATTCTTTTCTTGATTTCACTTCTACCTAACAAACCCACCACCTCTTTCCTACCTCCTTCTTTTCCGTTCTCTCCATCTTCTAGTATTTCTTATCTTTACTTCTTTTTCGTTCTCTCCAACTTTTAGTATCTCTTATTTTTACTTCTACTAACTCTTAGTATCTACTCTTCTACTAACTTTTAGTATCTTTACGACTATTCTATTCTGTATTTCCTCGTTCACTCAAGACTCTCTTTTTCTATATATACATTCTCTCATCCTGTTTCTTACCATTTCTCACAATCCTTCACGATCACTTTTCTTCTAAATAGATGACATTTTATCTAAAAACTGTGAGATTTATATTTTTCCTATTCTCTTTTTCCCTTCATTCAATCCCCTTCAATCATTCAACAATTTTTTCTCCACTTTCGTTTATCGTTGGTTCGTTTCCACTGTTTCCAATCTCGTAACTTTCTTTCTCACACTATTTTCATAGCTTCTAGGTGATCTTCATAGTTGATTTTTTGTTCAAAATCTCTTTTGATCACCTTTCGTTATCCTTCTCTTCCTTTCTTCTTATTTTTAAATCCTTAATATTCATACCGATATCCTATCAGAACATTATTATAAACCTATCGTAATTTATGAATAATCGAATAAACTTTTTATAACAAATCGAATTGACCAAATAAGTTCGGTATCAAATCGAATTGACCAAATATTAGTTCGGTACGAAATGGAATGGACCGAATAATTTCGGTAACAAATCGAAAGGCCGAAACAAATTTAAGCTATATTACACTAACTGTAATATAACTAATACTAACTAACTAACTATACACTAACTGTTGGCTACTTTTGCACAAGCCCAAAACCATTTGAATCACCCTCTTTCTAAGGTCGTGTTAAACCAAACTGCAAGAATCGTCCCGCATCCTCCATTGGAAACCTAGAGTTTATTATCGTGCTGGGGTAGGCAGCTATTGCCTATCTCAGTTGTGTTGGGTAGGGGAATGTGCACACCCACCCAAAATAAATTTACTACCAAGCTGGGGTGAGGGTTATGATCCGACAAGGGCCGCCTCTCAAAAAGGGGCGGGTATAACAAATTTATCATCACGGGGTATCATCTCTATATATAAAAGCGAAATGGCACTGATTCATTCATTCATCACCAGAACTAAAAATACACTGAACCAAATGCGTTCAAATTTGCCAGGCATGTTCTGTTGGACGTTTAGACGCGCGCTAAGAACGGGTTTTAAAAACTTTTCAAGGATACGCCAAATATTTGAGTTTTTCTATAGTTTTTTGCGTTTTCTTCATTTTTTCGAGAACCAATCGGTAGAAAATGTTAATGGGTGGGCAGGTTCAGATAAGGTCGAGAAATTTTTGTGTAGAAATATTTTTGAAATCCGTTCAAGATTACGCCAGTAATCAGGTTTCTAAATTGTATATGTATTGCGGGTTGCATATCTTCCGCCTTGATTTGACCAATCCTTTCTGTAAATTCAATGATTCAGCGAGATTATAGATGAACTAATTTGGAAGATATTGAATCAAGTTTCAAACTATGTCCGATATACTTCCCAAGGTTACGCTCAATATTAGCGTTTCACTATTTTTCGAAATTTTTGTTAGATTTTTCGAGAACCAATAGGCAGAAAATGTTGAAATTTGCTAAACAGGTCCAGATTAGGTCTAGAAATTCTGTGTTCAATGAATTTCGAATCCCTTCTGAACAGAATTCGAGCGAAGCGAGCCTGTTCGTCTCAGCTGACACTGACATAGGTCTTACTTTCTGTTACTTCAGAGATCTGTTTGACTTACTTATACTGCCGATACTGTCAGGGGGTCAAGGGGGCGGGCGCGGAGAAGGCGAGCGAAGCGAGCCTGCCGGCTAGTATAGGCATGAACCTATAGCCAAAGGGCTAAACTGAATTCTTTCCCAATGGCTAATGAGAGGAATTATTATGATATACGACTTCAATTTAGGTAGTTGAGACCGACGGCTTATCGGCTCCTCCGAGACGGAATGGTCGAATCTATGGAGACTGTATGATCAGTTAATTAATTATACAGTTTCTATTGTCGTTATGTGTTTTGGGCTGTTATCTGAGAATTGTTCCCCAGTCAAGAATCGAACCTCGGACGGAACCTCTGGTTATCAGACCGGCGCGTTATCACAGACTCCAACCAGCCGTCACCCAAGTTCAAGTGAAAATGATAAAATATTAATAGGCTATTTGTTGTTGTTTAAAATAATTGACTAAGATAGTTCTCAAACCTATAAAAAGGTTAATCCATTAGGAAATGATTATTACTTGAAAAGAAGGGTTTTATTTCGCAATTAATCAAATCGATAATTGTCATTGACGCCTGAATAAGTCTCAATATTTTAAAATGGTTATTAGACCAGGTCAACCCAAAAAAATTAAATATTAATAAATATATAAAAGAATAATACTGACCCACAATTCAGTTTGGTAAACGCCTGTATCTTATTGAAATACTGGACAATATAGCCTAAAATACTGATTCACAATAAGATGGAAATAAGAATTTCGTAACAAATTTGGTAGCATAATTGGCTGGCTTGTTACAGTTAGTGAAGACGCTGCGGTCTGATAACCAAGAGGACCCGGGTTCGATTCTTGACAAAGGAAAATTTCTTTGACCACAGCACAATCACATAGAGACGGCAACCCCAACTTTCGGAGGAGACGCTAAGCAGTCGGTCCCGACTATAGTCCGTCCAAGCAAAGGATGGCAAGATGAGAGAATGACTGCAGCTCGGTCAATATTGGTTGAAAAATCATTGATTTGGGCTCAATCGTAGGAAACATTCTGATCTACAATTTGAGACGGAATCAATATTTTTTGAACGAGCGTGAGTCATTTTCTCATCTTGCCAGAGGGTCTCCTTTCCTTGGACAGACTATACCTGAAAAGTATCTCTCATCATCATCCCTCTCATTAGCCACGCACAAGCCTAAGAGCTCAAGTGGTCATCAACCTCAGAAAAATCATAATTTTATGCTAAAAGTATGGTGATATTCAAGCTTTCTCAAAAACCGTAGTAGCCATTCAAATTATATCAGTTTTATCCATCCAAATGAAAATTTCAAAACAAGCAGAAAAGTTTAATGCTCATCAAATTTTTAAAAAAATTATAGGAATAAGGCATTCTTGTGAGATTAGATAAGTGTGATCAAAATCACAAATAAGGTGAATTTATAAGAATACTATAATAGTAGTACCTATCCTAGACATAATCAAGTTCTTCAATATTGAGAGCATATTCACGAATCACGCCCAACTAACAAAAACTGAAATCCCCCTAGAATAAATTAACTACGTCATAGAATCGAACAAATGCATCGGAAATTGTAAAATATTTCATTCCTTATTAGAATCTATGAAATGAATAGTAAATTCCAATTGGAAGTGTTTGAATAAATGAGCCATATTTAAGACACAGAAACTGAAAAGCCTTTATCAACAGCTCAACACGTTTCTACTTTACCAAACAATTTTTTTTTTCAAATTGAGAAAACAATAAAATAAGAAGCTTTTCTACATGAAGTTTACTAGACCATACCTTAAATTAGAAAATATGGTTAAAATTGGAATTGGGACCTACTCAGTCAGTAATCAGAAACCGCCAAATCGTCTACTTTGAAACTGAGAACTCAGTTGAAAAAGTGATTTAAAACTGCAATGATCTAAGTAATTTTTTTATAACAATGACAATAATTCATGAAAAAGTGTTTAATAGTACTCACTTGAATTGAAATCAACCAGAAAAAGAAGTCGAAGAAACAAAAAAGTTGTTTTCAAGAGAGGGACTACTTTCAGTTGCGCGTAGTATGTGGAACTGCGTGCGCGGAGTGATATTCGCGGTGGAGAAAATTTCGGACAATGCATCTCTCATCGGACTTCAGCTACGAAAGGAAAAGATTTCAAGTGCGACTGCGCCACATGCCAAAAAGTTGCCAGAGTGCAGCACTGTAGCTTGCTTGCAAGGAAGGGGTGACTGCATGAGTCATCACTCGCCTATCAAGTATAGTCTGTACAAGCGAAGAAGTCCCCCTGGCAAAATGGGGAAAAGACTCCAGCTCGGTCAATATTGTTTCAAAAATTAATATTGATTCGGTCTCAAATTGTAGATCAGAATGTTTCCTATGATTGAGACCAAATCAATAATTTTTCAACCAATATTGACCGAGATGGAGTCATTTTCTCATCTTGCCAGAGGGTCTTCTTTGCTTGGACAGACTATATCAAGTATGAAATAATTTCATACAATGTCCTTGCAATAGTATAGTCTGTTGGAGCACAGAAGACATTCTGGCAAGATGTGAAAATGACTCCAGTTTGGTCAATATTGGTTCAAAATTATACCGCTTTTTAAGTTGATAGTTTCAATTATTCATCCATCGAAAAATACTGGTTAAGTAGCGTATCAAATCAAATAATCGAATTCGAACGTTTCGTTTCTTATACAAAGAATCGAATCGGAGTCTTGTATCATTATTGAAACTTCTTATATAATACCTAACAAACGAAAAAATGAATTACTTGGTATTGTATCATAATTGAAAAAGTCTTGTATCGTAATCGTAGGCCGTGACGTGTATCAAGTTTGATACATCATATGTTTGATGATACATTGTGAGACACAACTGAAACCAGTATTAGAGCAAAAGAGAGAACAGAGAAGATGCTTGCAAGTGCGCGGGAGAGGGAAAACGAGAGGCTAAGAGATTTTCTTGAGAAACAGGGAAGATGTATAGTCCTTCCAAGCAAAGGAGAACTTCTAGCAAGATGGGGAAATGACTCCAGCTCCAGCTCGGTCAATATTCGTTGAAAAAGAAAAATCGATGCTTCACGCTAAACCTGAACTATAGATGTCATCTCGAAACATAATAATTCCTTCTTTAAAGCTTAACTGCACATTATATGATAGAAAGAATAGCCTACAATGTTTTTCTAATGAAAAACCGTTCTCAAACCATCGTTTTTCCTAGCATGCATGGAAGGAAGGGTCTTCCTTCCATCACTACAAACGATTACCATATCCCTTATTTACTGTGTCGTTGAGAAAGGTAAAATAGTGCATTTTTTCGAATGAAATGCATTGATATAGTCGCTGCAAGCAAAGAAGACCCTCTGGCAAGATGGGAAAACGACTCCAGCTCGGACAATATTGGTTCAAAAATTATCAATTTGATCTACCATCAACACATGTATAATTCTTGATCGAATTGACCAAGATTAACCAAGCTGGAGTCATTTTCCCATCTTGCCAGAGGGTCTTCTTTGCTTGGACAGACTTCATTACATAAATTAGCCGATGCCTCGATCGAAAAAGTGACACAATAATTAATTGATAGTTGAGACGGAGAATGAATGCGCGGAAGAAACTTACAATTTTTTAGCAAATTTTCTGTTTTTAGCAACTTTCCTAATAACTTGCAAGTACAGAGTACTTTGTACAGAAGAGTAACATAGGGAGAACGAGGAAAAGATGTCGATTTGAACGAAGAATATCACGATATAGATAAGATAGAATTGTAATTTACTATAAGGGTAGAAACGTAGCTACAATGAACATTCATTAACATAGTCTAGCAGAATAATCATATAAATTGAACTATTAAATTTGATAATAGGTACAGGCGTAGCCTACTTACAATCCCACTGTAAGATGCATTGTATGATAAAGGGGACAATAATATGAAAAATTCTCTTGAGGGTAACTTACAGCCTGAAAAAATGAACTAAAAACTAACTGGTTTCATCGTTGCCTGCTTATACAAAGCTACACCCCGCACAGCTATTTCCAAATGTAATTCTGATAACAAATTCGAGAACTTATTGCAAGAGTACTGTATTTTAAAATAAGTTCAAAAATTTGAAAACTATCAAGTTTACTAGCTGAGATCGACAAATTCCGGGTGGAGCAGTGCAGACCACAGAAGGCAAGATTAGACCAGTATCTTAAATTCTAACATGCAGTAATTGTTCAAGTAATTCATAATCGAATTGAATAATAGACAAAATCAATGATAAATAACATTCGAAAATCATATTCACCAGCCACTATCTCTACTCGAGTGATAGAATCAAAAATTGTTATGCATTCTAACAAAAATCCTTCTCTGTTTCCTCAAAAGTTAAATCCACCTGTTCCTCATCAACTTTCTCAGTTTAGTAAAGTGAATTATATGTTTCCATTATTATATTAATTAACCTCAGTTTTCCATCTATTCCATAAACTAGAAAAGGACTAAGAAATTCATTCTGTAGAAAACCACGATTAGATTGGAGAGTTCACTCACAAATTATTCACTTTGCATAGATCCTCTTTGAACAGAAAGCAAGATGGCTGCTACCAGACTAGAAGTCATTCTATCAAGCTTATGTTGAAAATACATGAATATTACAGTAGATAATAGAAGAAAGTGGAAAATATGACCAAAATATAATGGAATTTCTCATTTTTATCGAGTATGTGGGATTAATTATCTTCTAAAAAGTGATAACTAACAACCAACTACTATCAGAAATTGTTTGACCGCGTGGAGATGCGAAGTTCCCTAAACTACTTTTTTCATAAATAATTGATAATATTTCAATAAATATCGTTGATAAGCATTGATAGGGATGAATAGAGTTGAATTTTATCAACTTTAAGAGATATGGAACCTATTTACAATGAGGAAATAACTATAAAGTTCATTCAAGATGGCTGACTGACCCAACTCTGCTTTATCTGGTTTTTGTTGAGTATTTTTTCGTTATTATTTGAAATTTTACTACAGAGATTTGAAAAAATTGTGTTTTTTATGATAAATGAGAAAATCTACTCACTCTGTGATGTTCTGAGCCAGTTTTCAGCGAATTTCAGAAACCAGTGGACCCTTGGAAGGAAGTTTCGCACAAGACACAACTTAACTCTCCAAAATATACTGGGCAAATGAACGAGGTCCGTGCTCCGTGGTCCGTTGGTCGCAGCCTCGCAGTTGCCCCACCACCAGGCAAGGTGCGTTTTCATTGCCAACTACGTCATGGCTGCGATTTTTCGCAAAAACGTGCCGACTTTTTTCGCCCGCAGATGGCTAGCGGGCTTTTATATTATAATAATTATTCAACTTGAGCTCGATTTTATGTGAAATAGAACAATTTTTCCTTCTAAAATAAACGACACAAGTGAACTTCATTGTGTATAGAAATGGGAAATTTGAAAACTCAAAATAAATACTTTTTAGTCAAAAAATTAGATAAAAATCGCTCTTATACTTGAATTTTACGTACATACTGGAATAATTATATTGCATTGAAAAATAGTTTGATGTATAGTTTCTTCTTCATGTGGCCATTGATGTATTATTTGAGATTCTGGTTCCCATTTTTGCTATTTTGACAATCTTGATAATCGCACCTACTGCCGATTTTTGTCGAGATGTCGCGAATGCCATCGCTTGCGATCTTTTGGGAAAACTCGAAAACGTACCTTGCTCCACGTGCCGTTTCAATCCAAGATGGCTGCCTTCTTGCGTCACCATGCCATGGCCATGGGAAAAGCAAACAAACCCGAGTTCCAGACGTCTAAAATTAGCTTGGAGCCAAACTTCCTTTCGTGAAAATGAAATTGGTGCGAATAATTCTGGCCTGAAATTGAACGATTTTGTAACTAGACTGACCGTGTGATAGTTTTATTCTACATCGAGCAAAAATCGTACAATTTCTCAACTTTTTCTCTTCTTCATTCTACCCTTTCTCTTCCATTCTTTTCTCATTATCACCTCTCCTTTCTCTTCCATTCTTCTTCCGTTTTCCTTATCTTCGTCCCTCCCTTCTAGCATCTCTTCTTTATCCATTATTTTGCTCAATTGCCTCTCACACTAACGTTTTCTTTTGGTACTCATTCTGTTTTTCTTAAACTCTTTTTCTTCTCTTCTATCCACCCTTTCATCGTGATTCTTTTTGATCTGTTCTTTCCATTTTAATCTCCACTTTATCATTCTTTTTTCTTCCTTTCTCTAATCCTGTACGTTTCTCAATCATCTCATCTCCTCATTTTCGCATTATCTTTCTCATTTCTCCTCCTTTTTCACTAATAATCCATCTTCACAACTCGCAATCAACCATCCTCTTTCTTCTTCATACTTTTCTTCATCTTCTCCTTCATTACCGACATCCTTTCTCGTCTTCCATAATCTTCTTCGCAAACCACCTTCTGTACTTCTATTTTTTCTTACTACCTACCAATCTTTCCCTTTATTTCGAACCTCATTTCTACTTGTTCAACTCGTCTTCTCTTTTTTCTACCTCTTTCTCACCTTCTTCTCAATTCGTTCAACCTCTCATCTTCTTCTTTAATTATCTCAATCTTCTTCCCGCCTCTCCCCATCTTTCGTCCATCATTTCCCTGTTTATAGGCACTCAGTTTTCATCTTCCTCGACCTTCCTTTCTTTTTGATTTCTTCCCCATTTCAGTATCCAGTTCTTGCTGTCGAATAGTTCTCCTTTGCACATTCCCGTGTTTCCTTTTTTCATAGGTCTTTCCTTATAGGTTCCTATTCTTGGGTCTTCTGTTTTTTCTCTTCCATTTCTGCTCTTTTCTTAGACGATATGGGTAAATCGTTGAAGTAAGAGATAACGCCCCGGTCTGATAACCAAGAGGACCCGGGTTCCATTCTCGAACAGGGTAAATTTATTTAACCACATCACATAAATACGGTCACCCCGTCTTTCGGAGTAGTCGTCGGTCCCGACTACCTAAAATTTAATCATTATCTCTCATCATCATCAATCTCAATGATCTCATAACCCGCTTTTATTCCTTTCGTGATTTCTCTTCATCTTCACTTCCATCTTTTCTCATCCTCCATCTGTTCCTTTTACTCGTACTTTGACTTCCTTTATTCACCATCTCAATAATAATAAATAAATAAATAAATAAATCTCCTACTTTCTCTGGAGCTCTTCCTTCTTTTTCTCATTTTCATCGTTGACTGAAGCTGAAGTGGTTCATAATATAAATGTCTTCAGCTGAGTTCATATAGTTCATATAATAGCTAACACTTAAGAGTTTGGCGGTTTCGTCTGTCTCTTGTAAGTGACGTAAACCATCAACAGCTGATTTAGAGCATCTATTGTCTGTTTCGATTCCAAAAACACGAGCTAAATAACAACTATTATTGACAACATCTGCTGTTAAAGCGCACAAGGAGCAGACGAGACGGCCTAATTTAGATATTAATTTTCAACTTTCATATCACATTTAAATCACTATTTCTTCCTTCATTCAGAGGTTCTGACGCCAATAAAACTGGCGTTTGGCGAATGAGTGTTATTAATGCTGTCAGGACAGTCTAAGAGCTGTCTGCTGAAGCGAAACGGTTTGCTGAGGCTGCTTTCGACTTGATATACGATTACAGACCACTCACCGACTGTCCGAACTGAGCTGAGCACTGGTGAAATGTAGCCTATTCTCTAACCACCTAAATATTTTGGAGCAGCTCCATTGTAATATTGTACTCCACAGTTTCTGTGGAGGTTTGTTTCTTTTATCTTTTATTTAACTTTTATATTTATATACTTTTATCTTTCATCTTATATATATACTTATATATCTTTTATATTTATATACTTTTATCTTTTATCTTAAAGATAACTTTTATCTTTTATATTTTATTTATGTTTCTTTTATCTAACGGCTACTATTATCACTGTTTTTTTATTTTTAATAATAATAACAGTACCCTTTTTCAATAATTTTTTAGTGCATTACATGTTTCGATTATTCATAGTCATTTTGAAATTCAAATTCAAATTCGACAATTAGTATATTTAGTACTCTATTTGAACCATGATTGTACTTTACTTACTGTTCAAGCCTAAAACCCTTCACAATTATTCACTTACTTTCTTCTACTAATTGATGATAAAATGTTAGTTAACAAACCCTCTTCTAGGCCTATTCCACTCTTTTTCTTTTACTCTTTCCATCCCAGTTGATCTTCCTCGTATATTCTTTTGAAAATGGCCTTCTCAGCATGGAACTAGATGTTCATATATAGTTTCTATATGTCATGTATAGTTTCATGCATGCTTCTACTCGTGTTTCTTCTGCTCTTTTTTCTTCTGCCCAACTTTCTTCTGCTCATGCTCTGCCGGTCTCTCCATCCCTTGACGATCATTCTCGATCCCTGACATTCCTTTCACTCCATCCCCTCCATCACTCTGCCTTGCGCATTCTTCATCGGCTTCATCGCCCTATTCCCTCTCCCTCCTTCTTCTTCCTTTCATCCTTCTTCCTTTCTCCTCCTACTTCCTCCTTCCCTTCTTCTTCCTTTCTCTCCCTTCGTTCTCCTTCTACAGACCAGTAGATATAGACTTTTTTTGGTTTGCGTTTGGTTGTCAGTCGCCGTATCAGGATTGAAACAAACCAGCCTGGTCCTTTGGTACATGTATATTGTATATTGTATATGATTGTATAGTCATAGACTATATTCTATATATTCTATACATAGTATAGAATAGTAGAATAGTACATCTACTGTATAGTCTATCCAAGCATAAAATAAAGTTTGGCAAGATGGGAAAATGACTCCAGCTCAGTCAATATTGGTTCAAAAATTACAAATTGGTTTATGACTCCAATTGGTTAAGGATTATTATTATTATTATTATTATAAATTTGGACTCAAATTGTAGAACAGAATGTTTCCTACAATGTGAGAGAACAATGTGAGGAAAATGACTCCAGCTCGGTCAATACTGGTTCAAAAATCATAAATTTATTCTTAAATTGTAGAACAGAATGTTTCCTACAATGTAAGAGAATATTTATCATTTATGAATCAGCAATATTGACCAAACTGGAGTCATTTTCCCATCTTGCCAGAATGTCTTCTTTGTTTGGCCCGACTTAACATTCGATTGGTACCCGAAATAAACTTGGTTCATGAACTTTGACCAAAGAAGAAGCTTCCGCTAAGCTGTATCGCAGACGATGAAGGTTTTTTTGAATTATAGTTGATAATGAAGTTAGAGCACAGGTCGAGGATCACAGTGAAACAATCTCCCAAACTCATTGAAAAGTATGCAATTGATATAGTGCTGTACAGTAAAAGATACGGGCACTTCACCTGTTTCGTGGGTACGAGCCGCCAAAAGGTTAGAGTTCAATAAATGAAGTTTTACTTGGTAGTATAACTGCTACTTGTTTCTTTGAGGTTGAAGCCCACTTGAGCTCATAGGGTTGTGATGAGATGGATGATGATGATGAGAGATGACGACTATTTTTAGGAAGTCGGGACCCACGGCTCATCGTCTTGTCCGAGAGACTGAGTGGCCGTATTTATGTGATTGTGTTGTGATCTAAGAATTGGTCCACGTTCGAGACTCGAACCCGGGTTCTCTTGGTTATCAGACCGGCGCATTACCACTTCCTCCAACGAGCCATCAAGTGGAGCTGTTGTTGTTTCTGGTGGTGCTGGTGTTGCTTCTTGTGTTCTTGTTGGTATATTTATAGGTGTTGCGTGTTGTTGATGTTGTTTTAGTGTTCTTGTTGGTATATTTATAGGTGTTGCGTGTTGTTTATGTTGTTTTTGGTGGCATTGTTGGTGTTGTTTCTTGTGTTCTTGGTGGTATTTTTATTGGTGTTGCGTGTTGTTGTTGTTGTTTAAGTTTTTGATGGTATTTGTTGTTTTTGTTTATGGTGTTGGTGTTGCTGGTTGTGTGTTGGTTTTTTTGGTGGTGTTGTTACTAGTGTGCTTGATGTTAATGATAGTTAGTGTTTATATTGTTTTCAATGGTGTTGTTGCTAGTGTTATTATAGTTTTAAATCGCGTTGTTGTTGGTAGTGTTTTTGGTGGTTTTGTTGGTGTTATTGCTGATGTCGGTGGAAGAGAAAATTGTAGATGAGAAATGGCTCAACATAACATTAGGCTATGTTATTAGCATGCGATTCCGACGTAGGTCTTATGAGACCTATTAAACCTATCTAACCTATCAATTGTTTCACTGATACCGAATGATGACCTCACACAGTGAGTCTCCACTCCATACGGTACCTCAAACACAAAGTGTCTTGGATTTTCTTCAACAATGGAGAATCTTACTTCCCTTCCCCTGTCCCCCTGCTCAATCCCAAAATCAGAAGATCTCTTCAATCGAAAGGGCGTGCTGAAATTCTACTCTCAAGGGGCATCCCACCAATGAAAGCCCTGCATTATTTCTCGTTTTGAATGGAGTGCGTACTTCGTACTTGAGATAAGGGTGAGGGTGTTGTGGGCCTTTTGTGGACCTCCTCTTGATGCTTGGTAGAGCATGGCTAATTAGGAGAGAAAAAAAGAATCAGTCTACCTATTATAGACTAGAGAACTATAACCATAGAACCTTAGACCATTAATACTCAGACTAGGGCTCTATAAATACCAGGTACGCGCAGTCACCGCCATATTGGGTCCCAGTAGAAGGAGCCAAATTCAAATTATACTAGTAAGTTATGTATATTAATGAGTCACCTGTATCTTTCAAATCTTTGCCTCAATTCTATTGGTTCACAACAGATGCTATGACTCAAAATGGCGGAGAATGAGTGTATCCAGTCTTTATAGTTTCTTAACTCAGACATTTTCATCCACCAAGTGAACGCTTACCAAGTAGGGACCATGTGGAAACCCTACTGGGTTGCTATGAGAAAGGCAAACTTCTACTTCATATTCTCACCACTTCCCAGCCTTACTCATGGGATAAGCTGGCTCACATTGACTTGACTATATGATTCCCACCAATGAAGTTCGCTATTTTAGTATTGTTTTTGGCGTAATAAATTCGGTTTAACGATAGAATAGAATTGCTGCATTCATGTTTACCTGATAGGACGAAGCTAGAGCGCAGTCGTCCCTCCCTAAAGCTCAGGCCGCACTGCCGATGGGTGAGGGGTGGATAGTGGATAGCATGGAGGGGGGATTTTTTTCTAGGCATAGCTAGATGACAACTCATATTGACAACATCAACTGTTGGAGCGCACAACGTGTAGACGAGACTTCACCCAGCCTACAGAAGAGTAGTCTTCATTCAGTTTAGTTTGAAATTTCCACTAGATTCTATGCTCGAAAAACCTTTGTATGTCCAATTAAAAAAATAATCATCTAATTGTATGTAATCCTCATATTGGTGAGATCATTATTTTATTGAATGAAGCTGTGCAAAAAACTGTGCCCAGACTGGGAGTCGAACCCAGCTAGTCTCGATTGCTGGCCGAGTAGCTTATTCTCTTACTGCTTCTAATAATAAATGAAGCATTTAAAAACTGATTCCTTCAATGTTCATGAACAAAAAAATTATTAAAATAAACTCATATTACTTGAACAGTGGGACACTGGTGAAACTGCAACCATCACAACCTATAATAAAGAATATCAGATAATAAAGATAGTTACGAAATTATAAAAATAATATATAATAATATTATTAATACAAGTATTTAAATAATCATTATTAGAACTTTTATAATCAATTTGTCAAATTTAAAAATGAAAAATATAATTATTATTCATTCAGCTAAAAGTTAAGCATGATTCAAAATAGAGTTCTATATGTACATTCCACCCAATTTGAAGTTCTAGATATTCTTACAGGGCAAGTTTTCAATAGCAGAAAGATCAGATTGGCGACTTGCTTGAAAACTGCGCTGTGATTGCTCGATGGGTGGGGATACCACTTCAAGGGAATCGATTCATGGGTGAAAAAATTATCAGAGGTTTTTTTATAAAAGTCAGTTCATAAATTTCACGCACGTCTGACAATCACTAAACAATATTAAATTCAATAGTACTAAAGTCCTCATATATTATTCACGAATAATCCTAAATTTCACGTTTTCATTTGAAACATGATATACAATTGAAAATGAAATGAAAATGTTTTATTGCCAAAATTAAACAATACAAGAATAATAAATAATGTTTTAGTACAATATTTTTGGCGTGACTGGAATAAGAAGCCTTGTGCTCCAGCCACGAGTTGTGATGTTAATCAATCAAGTTTTACATCAATATTATTGTAGAAATATGAATTAAAAATAGATACAAACATAAAAAAAACTAAATAATATAACTTTGATACAATTCTAAATGCTACAAAATTGCAAGAGATACAATTGGAATGCAGGAAAATAGAAATAATTATTTATATACTTAAAAAGTCAGTTTTCAATTTTGAAATAATAGTTTTGCTTTACCCATGATTTTATAACTTTCAGTTTGGTTTTCGTAATTTTTTCTTTGATGAAGTCTTCCGGAATTTTGTTTATCAGTTTATTGCTTTGGTGCATGAATTGACGTTTACATAATGTTAAAGAAGTGAAGTTTATGTTGAAAGCATTCAAATTAGTTGGTCTCATATTATAGGGAGTAATGCGAGGAGTGAACAGTTGTATATTTTTATTGATAAATAGAATTAAATTTGTCACATACGTTTGACGTAGTGTAGGTAACTCAATTTCTTCAAATATTAATCTACTTGGGTAGAGTCTGGGTCTTCCAAGTGCAGCTCTAATTATATGTTTCTGGATTGTAAAAAGTTTGTTGAAATGGGTGTCATATGCTGCTCCCCAAACCTCTATATTGTAATGGAAAAGTGAATGGGCATATGCATAATAAATAGTTCGAATAATGTTTAGATCTTTTAACTACTCTCATTATTACTATCATTAAATTATCAGTTTGCTCTACTATTATGCATGTGATATTTTATGTTGATTTTTCTTCGGTACTTATCCTAAGATACAATCTTGTAAGTAAATTTTACATGTCTGACAATGACATAGAGTAATAATAATATAGTCTAACATTCTACGGTAGATAATCATGTTATGTAGAATGTAGACAAGCCTTCTAATCTGAGGAGAAAAGTATACTTGTAGTCTACAGTACTCAGGTTTCAATATTTTACATCCTAATCGCTCGAGGAGCGTATTTTCTAACAATTTTATTTACAATTTGAATTCATGCAATCATTCTAACTTTTAAAGTAATGACCGAAAAAGCAAACTATCTTCCCAGATCATTTCTGTTAATTTTCGTAATAAGACTTCTCCCAAACATCTTGCTCAAACCAGAGACAATGTATTATTACATATACATTGTATACATTATTGTATTACATATTACATATACAATGTATTATATTAATAATACATTGTCTCTGCTCAAACTTAACCAATCTTTCTTCATACACATTCAAAATATCATTCTGTCTTCGGGAAACTAAACTTTTCAAAATTAGAATATTTTCGTTCCAATTTGAAATCTTGACCAAAGGCAGTAATTTTTGACGCTGAATCCGAATCTGTTATCAGAATTTATCTAAGTTGGCTATTTAGAAATTTGGAAGTGCTAAGAAAATGTTTTTTCCCTCGAAAGGTCGCTAATTTTCCCTGCTTCTGAGTGCTACCAATTATCTATAACGAGTGGTGGCTTGCCTATTGTTGAATGACAGATTTATGATCAAAACAAGTCAATGTGTAAACAGTGCTGGTCGCATCGGTCACTACCACCAACACACAAACATATAAAAAACAGTGTGTGTGTGTGTGTGTGTGTGTGTATGTGTGTGTGTGTGTGTGTGTATGTGTGTGTGTGTGTGTGTGTGTCCTGAATCATGCTGCCACACACGTGAGAAAGGAAGTTGTCGTTTACTTCTTTGCAGAGCCTTATCTGTTATCGATAATTATTACCACGAGATGTGGGACTGATTTGGGTGGCCCTCTGTCAACCCTATATTCAGTCAATGAACTTTGTTTTCACATTGACAAAAATTCTCTAGCAAATAACTAGCAAAGTACAGGGAGCATTCAATCATAGTACATTACATATTTTTGTACAAAACATGTATAAAATATGTTCAGTTGTTCACGTTGAGGTGGTGTAATGTTTTATATCATATGGATAGTTAGTTGATATTGATTTGCAAATGTAAACTTACTTTCTATTATTATGAGTAAAACTGTAATGTACTGCTGGGTATGAGCCACTCGGTGAGGGTGACTACTTAGTGATCGTGAAGTTAGGTCACGAACACTATGGATTGCTCTTGGATGGTAGACCAGTATTTGGCCAAGTAGGCCTACACATTGGGGGGGGGGGTGGAGCCACACCATTGAAAGCCATACGAATATTAGTATAGTGGAGTGATGTTCTTTAAGCCTGAATATTAAGTCTGTCAAATAAATGAATAAATAGATATTGTTATTATTTGAAACTTTCAAAATGAGCCTTCAGTTATAGTCTGTCTAAGAAAAAAATGCATTCTGGCAAGATGGGAAAATGACTTCAGCTCAGTCAATATTGCTTCAAAATTATAAATTTGTTTTCAAATTGTAGAAAACATTCTGATCTACAATTTGAGACTAAATGTATGATTTTTGAGATGATATTGACCGAGCTGGAGCCATTTTCCCATCTTGCCAGAATGTCTTAACTATAGCAGGCTAGTGTCTAGTAGCGACTGGGCTGACAGTCAATTCTTGATAAATCGTCGAAGAAGAAGAAGAAGAAGAAGAAGAAGAAGAAGAAGAAGAAGAAGAAGAAGAAGAAGAAGAAGAAGAAGAAGAAGAAGAAGAAGAAGAAGAAGAAGAAGAAGAAGAAGAAGAAGAAGAAGAAGAAGAAGAAGAAGAAGAAGAAGAAGAAGAAGAAGAAGAAGAAGAAGAAGAAGAAGAAGAAGAAGAAGAAGAAGAAGAAGAAGAAGAAGAAGAAGTAGAAGAAGAAAGAAGAAGTAGTAGTAGTAGTAGTAGTAGTAGTAGTAGTAATAGTAGTAGTAGTAGAAGTATAGCTGACGCCAAAATTTGAGCATTTCCGTCTGCTCCTTGTGCGCTGCATCAGATGTAGTTGTCATTCAGATGACAATCTTTTGAGTTTCCGGGATGATGAACTTGATATCAAAAGTCGCTTTACATCAGCTGTTATAGTAGGTTACATCAGGTACAAGAGACAGACGAAGCCGTCAAACATTTTGGCGTCGGTTATACTACAATAGAATAATAATAATTAGAACTGATAATATAATTATTGCTATAATGTGTAATTCCTACTATCCTACAGTATAATAATACCAACATAACAATAAGATAATGCAGTCCATGTTATTTAGTAATTAGTTATTCTCATATACAGTAATTGTAAAAGTAGTAAGAATTATGATAATTATAATGCTGATTGTGAATAATATACTGTATCGTTGAAGAATGCTATTAAATGATATAATGCGGCATTATCATGAAGTAAAATACCTAATTGAAGTAAAGTACAATTACTACCCCAGTAATGATAAGGTTCAGTTTAGAAATAATAAGTTTGAAAATTATTTGGGGAATTGAACGAAAATTTTCAAAAAATCGGCGTTTCCTGTAGCCTACCTCTCTGCGAACTTTTGCCTTCAGTTCGGTCGGTGTAGGTTCGGGGACTGTGAGTTCTGATTGGGAATAATTCTTTATTATTATCCATAATATAATTCATAAATTATTTATGGATTTTGGTCCGGTATTGGCCGGGCTGAAGTCGTTTTCCCGTCTTGCCGGAATGTCTTCTTTGCTTGGACAAACTGTATAGTGGAGTGAATATGAAACTGGCAACCAGCTGGTAGGCCTAAGCCATTGACAAACCAAAAAAACCCTTTCAAACTTGTCACACGGATAAGATAAAAGATAAGGTCCTTTACAAATTATGCTTTATACCAATATTATTTCCAGTTATTCCAGTTAACCATTTTTCAAAACTATATTGTATCTGATGCCAGAAAGTTAGGCGGTTTCATCTGCTCCTTGTGCGCTTCAACATATGATTTTATCAATCAGAGTTGTCATTTAGTTATGCCTGATTAATGTTTTTTTTTCAAATTGAGAGGGACAAAAGATGCTCTACATCAGTTGTTAGTAGGTTACATCACATTACAAGAAGAGACAGATGAAACCACCCAACTTTTTGGCGTGAACTATACTAAAAAGTGGAAAGGTTCTTACTAGATATTCCCAGCTATTGCAGGTTTAGAGATAACTATTATTATTATTGGAATTATTCATTTTTAAAGGATTTCGATATTATCCTAAAATGAAATTTTACCTTATATGGATGGAAATGTTTATTAGGAATTTTTATCTACAATAGTTCAATTTGAGAACTGGTTTGAGACAGAAAAAGGTATAGTTTGTCCAAGCAAAGAAGACATTCTGGGAAGATGGGAGGATGATTCCAGCTCGGTCAGTATTAGTTTGAGAATCGTAAATTTGGTCTCAAGTTGTAGATCAGAATGCTCCCTAAAATTTGAGACCAAATTATAATTGTTGAACCAATATTGACAGAGCTGGAATCATACATCCATCCTGCCAAAATGTCTTTTTTCTTGAATAGACTATCTTGTTCACATATAAATAAATGTTTAATAGCTAATCTAGTAATAACTTTCTGAGTAAATTACTAATAGCCTAAATCTTAGAAGTGATTTTTAATTTAGACTTTCTTGATTTGGGAGTCAAGGCCCAATTTCTCATCACCAATCATGAATCATAGCTTAATTTTTCATTGCTTGTAACGTCAAACAAGCGTAAGTGGACCAAGAAAAAACCAAACAATCCTTTTCAGAGTCATACTTTTATTATGACTTTCGTAAATAGAGTTCATCACTCTATTTAGACACAACACTCGTCAATTTTGCATGAAATAACGATCAATATCGATTGCCATACACAAGTCTGCATGCGCAGTTTAATTGAAAATATTTTGTTATGTCAATAGAAGACATTTTTGTTGGCTTGTTCAGACCAGACAGGAAGTCAGCCATGACATCATCGGATCGGAAGGCGATTCGAGGTCAAACGCCAGACGCCCGCAGACACCACAGAGCACCAAGGAGTAGAGAATTCAGCTGTTCACTCCAACACAAATTGAACGTCGGCCATTACGGGGAGATAGTTTGTCTCTGTCCAAGCAAAGAAGACCCTCTGGCAAGGTGAGAAAATGACGCCAGCTCGGTCAATATTGGTTCAAAAATTATTGATTTGATCTCAATCGTAGGGATTTTTCGGATCTACAATTTGAGACCAGATCAATATTTTTTGAACCAATATTGACCAAGCTGGAGTCCTTTTCTTATCTTGCCAGCGGGTCTTCTTTGCTTGGACAGACTATATCAGCCAATATCGTATGTCCACAGTTCAATTTCCTTTTATAGCCGACGATAAAAAGTCTTTCTCAAGCTAGATCATAGCTTCCTTTAATAGAAGGCCCTGCCCTAATAATATGGCAACGTCGCACCATAGACACAGTCTTTTCATATGAATGCATTAAGCACAAATACAAATTTCTCTTTGAAAAACAAACAAGAGTTCTTTGAGCATAATTTCCATTGAAAACGTTCATGAAACTCTTCGTATAGAATTCCTTTTGTGTTTTTTTGTAATAGGTTGTGATAGAGATTAGCAAGAAAGATTAAGAATAGATAGTTATTTAAAATAGCTTATGTTTTGTATTTTGTAATATTATTCAAATATATGCACCCACACTTGATAAAGAAGATGAGGAAGTGGAGAATATGTACATAACACTCAATAACATATTACAAGGGCTGAGGAAACATGAAATTAATATTGTAATGGGTGACTTTAATTCAAAATTAGGAGAAGGCCGTACGTCAGATGTTGTTGGACCATTTGGATTGGGAGACAGAAACAAAAGAGGTGATATGCTTGAGGAGTTTGCTTCATCAAACAATTTTATAGTGATGAACACTTGGTTCAAACTACCACCAAGAAGATTGTATACCTGGAAGTCACCTATGGATAAACCAACAAATGTGGTCAGAAATCAAATTGACTTCCTGTTACTTAATAAGAGATTCAGAAATAGTTGCCTGTCCCTCAAAACTTATCCAGGAGCTGACATAGGATCTGATCATTGTCCCTTGATAGGTACATTCAAATTGAAATTTAAAAAGATCCAGAAAAAGAAAACGCTGAACTATGACTTACAAAAATTGAATGTCCCATTTGTTAAGGAAGCAGCATCAAGAATGCTCCATGCACAAATCCAACAAAATGATTGTGATAATGTTGACACGGAACTCAAAAAAAATTCAGAAAGCTGTAGAATCTGTTAAAAAAGAGCTATTGAAGCCAGAAAGGATCAAGAAGAAATCTTGGATGACAACTGAAATTTTGGACTTGATGGAGAAAAGAAGGTTCAATAAAGGAAATGCAACAGAATATAAACGAATACAATACATTATAAGAAAGGAAATCAGAATGGCAAAAGAAAGGGAACTACTAGAAAAATGCTGTGATATTGAATACCATCAAAGCAAGCATGATGATTTCAACGTTCACAAGAAAGTTCGCGAAGTAATAGGAAAATACAATAAAAAGAATTGTAAAGTTCTGGTAAATGAAACAGGAGATACTGTCATTGATACTGATAAGAAGAAGGAGCTATGGAAATCATATCTGGAGAAAATTTTCCATGATGTTAGGGAAGAACATGATACACTTGTAGGAGAAGGGCCAGAAATCCTTATTGAGGAAGTACAAGCAGCCATTTTACATATGAAGCCCCAGAAGGCAGCCGGACCAGACCAAATAGAAGCTGAATTCTTGAAATTGCTGAATGAAGATGGTATCAAATGGCTGACTAGAATATTTAATAACATTTATTCATCAGGAGTAATTCCAGGGGATTGGTTGAAGTCAGAATTCGTTACACTTCCCAAAAAAGCAAGTTCTAAAACCTGTGGTGACTTCAGGACTATTAGTTTGATGAGCCATCTTTTGAAGATATTCCTCAAAATAATTCACAGAAGGATATATAGGCTTTGTGAAGAGCAGATTTCATCAAACCAATTTGGGTTTGTGAACGCTGTTGGAACAAGAGAGGCTCTATTCAGCGTTCAAGTATTGTTCCAAAGGTGCAGAGATGTCAGTTGTGATGTATTTGCGTGCTTAATAGATTACAAGAAGGCTTTTGACAGGGTCCAACATGATAAAATGATTGACATACTCAAGGCAATAGGAATGAATAACAAAGACTTGAATATAATCACGAACTTGTACTGGAATCAGACAGCAGTTTTGAGAATTGATGGCAGCCACACTGATGAAGTGAAAATATTGAGAGGGGTGCGTCAGGGCTGTGTTTTGTCTCCTATTCTGTTTAATTTGTACTCTGAGTTTATTTTTCGAGAAGCACTCAATGATATGGAAGAAGGAATCATGATAAATGGTGCAAATCTGAATAATATAAGATATGCGGATGATACCATCATGTTTGCAGATAGTCTTGAAGGATTACAACAGTTGATGGACAGTGTAACAAGAATTAGCTCACAGTATGGTTTAGAAATAAACACAAAGAAAACAAAACTTCTGATAGTGAGTAAAGAGAACATTGCTGGAGCCAGCCTTTACATCAATCAAGTTAGGGTAGAGAGAGTGAAGCAGTACAATTATTTAGGAACGATTATTAATGAGAAGTGGGATATCTCTCAAGAAATCCGGTGTCGCATTGAAAAAGCCCGTTCAGTGTTTGTTAAAATGAGCTCACTCTTCAAAACCCACAATCTGTCTTTAGAAATGAAGCTCCGACTTTTGCGTTGCTACATTTTCTCTGTTTTGCTGTATGGTGTGGAAACCTGGACTCTGAATAAAGAAATCACCAGGAGACTTGAAGCATTTGAGCTGTGGCTTTACAGAAGAATCTTAAGGATATCTTGGAAACAAAAAGTCACAAACGTAGAAGTACTGCAGCGCATGGGAAAGGGAGCAGAGTTGATAAAGACCATAAAATGCCGGAAACTCCAATACCTCGGACATATAATGAGGAACACAAAAAGATACGGGCTGCTTCAAGAGATCCTTCAAGGCAAGATAAACAGTAAGAGAAAACCGGGTCGAAGAAGAATATCTTGGTTGGCTAATCTGAGGAAGTGGTGTGGTAAAACATCAGTAGAACTCTTCCGAATCGCCACCAACAAAATCAAGATAGCCATGCTGATAGCCAACATCCGGAACGGATAGGCACTCAAAGAAGAAGAATGTTTTGTAGCAAGTCAAATGTGGAAAGGCACATAAGAAAGGCATCCATTAGAACAGCTTTTTTGAAAATGATTTCAATGCTTTTAATTTGACCCAATTTTCTACTCTATTATAGTTGCCAATTTTTAGGCCATTAAAGGAAGCTATGGCTAGATTCTTACCAGAATAAACTCAGACTTTATATTACTATTATGTTAAAAATTATAATATTATTGTAATTTGTTCTTATGAAATTAAGAAGATTATTATTACTTTCGTCACCTCAACAACACTAGGAGATCTGAAAAAATCTCAATTTCCATATATTTCACCTTATTGTACTTTTTTGTGGACTTTCTCCATGTAACAGTTAGATAGGTTCTACCTGTTACAAAAGCCAAGATAACGTGTTAATATTATCCTAGTTATACTATTGTGAAAATTGAATACTCTGTAGAGCAAGATTAGTAGGATATGATCTCTTTAGTTTTGCATTTACTGATAATTGAATACTCAGTCATTGACAAGACTGGGATATGTTTCTTAAGGCCTTTTTTCACGGCGTAGTGTTGATGCGTAGTAATGATACAAAAGTCCAAAATTGATACGCAATCGTGCAGGAAGGAAGCTCATTGACGAAAAATATTTGCAACATTTGTTTACAAAGTGTGAGTTTATATTTTTTTACAATGCTGAGAATTGAGGGAAAACAACTATTGTCACTCTGAAAGTTAGCGGTCTCTTATTATTATTATTATTATTATTATTATTATTATTATTTTTCTTTATTAATACAATTTGAATATTTTTTATTAGAAAAACACCCGAATTTGGTTTAAATGCTCTCAGAATGTTTAATCATTGAAAAGAAATTGAGTGGTATTTGGGTTGTTCGTTGGACGGTTGGAGTAAGTGACAATGCGTAGGTCTGTTAACCAAAAAGACCCGAGTTCGATTCATAACCTGGGCACAATTCTTTATCAATCACTTAGGCAAAATGCTGGCCTATCGGGAGAGACGATAAGCCGTCGTTCCCGATTACGTTAAAAGTAGTCATCCTCTCTCATCATTATTGAATTGACTAGCCGGCAGGCTCGCTTCGCTCGCCTTCTCCGCCTAGCCAGCCGCCTAGCCGCCTGGACCCCCGACAGTATCAGCAGTGTCAGTGAGTTAAACAACTCGCTTCGCTCGCCTGCAAATTCCGTTCAGAAGGGATTCAAAACTTATTGAACACATCATTTCTAGACCTAATCTGGACCTGTTCACCAAATTTCGACATTTTCTTCCAATTTATTCTCGAAAAATCCAAGAAAAACTCTGAAAATTCCGAAAAATAGTAAAACGCTAATATTGAGCGTAACCTTGGGAACTATATCGGACATAGTTTGAAACTTGATTCAATATCTTCCAAATTAGTTTGGAAGATATTCCAAGGCGGAAGATATTATGCAACCCGCAATACACTACAATTTCGAAAAACCTGATTACTGGCGTAATCTTGAACGAAATTCAAAAATATCTAACCACAACATTTCTAGACCTTATCTGAACCTACCTACCAAATATCAACATTCTCTACCGATTGGTTCTCGAAAAAATTGAGAAAACGCCGAAAAACTATAGAAAAACTTAAATGTTTGGCGTATCCTTGAAAAGTTCCTAAAATCCGTTCTTAGCGCGCGTCTAAACGTCCAACTGAACATGTATGCCAAATTTGAACGCATTCGGTTCAGTGGATTTTAGGTTCTGGCGATGAATTAATGAATGAGTCAGTCAGTCAGTGCCATTTCGCTTTTATAGATATAGATTTGAATTGAAATTGAGTTGTATTATTCCTCACGCACAAGCCTATGAACTCATTTTGGCATCACCCTCAGAAAAAAAGCCTCAGCAGCTTATTTCTTATATGGCGGCTAACCATAAGCATTGCAAATGTCTTGAGTCTGCGATCTCCCTTCCTAATATCCTGTATCAATTTTATACTCTGTATCACTACTGCATATAGTCTGTCCAAGCAAAGAAGAACCTCTGGCAAGATGGCTAAATGACTCAAGCTCGGTCAATATTGGTTCAAAAATTATCAATTTGATCTCAAATTGTGGGAAACAATTTGATCTACTATTAAGACCACATTTATAGAACTTGAATGAATATTGACCAAGCTGGGAGTCATTCTCCCATCTTGCCAGAGGGTCTTCTTCTCTTGGAAAGATTATATCAATATTTGAAACGTGTCTCCTGAAAAATATCCTAATTTTTCAAAGGTTTGATTCATATTGGCCTTATTATTACTTTGTGTTCTTATTATATTGTTAAATGAGAAAATATGTCAAATTTGACAATCACGCTATTATTTTCAGAGAGTAGTCTGTCCAAGCAAAGAAGAGCCTCTGGCAAGATGAGAAAATGAGTCCAGCTCAGTCAATCTTGGTTCAAAAATCATTGATTTGGTCTCAAATTGTAGAGAACATTTTGATCCACAATTTAAGACCAAATCATTGTTTTTTGAACCAGTATTGACCGAGCTGGAGTCTTTTTCTCATCTCGCCAGAGGCTCTTCTTTGCTTGGACAGACTATAACTTACATGATTTTTTTATCCTATCATTTACCATGTATTGGTTGTATAGAATGATAATAATAATTGGATCTAATATAGAGAAAGGCAGATGCTATCATCCTTACTAGAGTCTGTCCAAGCAAAGAAGACATTTTGGCAAGACAGGAAAATGTCGGTTCAAAAATTATAAATTTGGACACAAGTAGTAGATCAGAATTTTTTCTACAATTTTAGACCAAATTTAATCTTTCGGCCACAGACCAACAGCTGTAGCCAATCACAGCTCCAGACAAGAGTCAGCTGTTCGACTGCAGCTGACTGTTTCGCATAGAAGTAGACCTTCCATTACACGCACACACATGCCAAAGGTTTGTTTATTTCGTCTCAAGTGATCGTGAATGGACTATAGTTTTTGTGGCTAAACACCGCTCATGGCCAACATATTGTTATGAAAACAAACTGGGAAAGGATTGAAATTAAATAAAAATATAATTAACATTTGCAGGAGACCATAATAGGGTAGTTACTAATATTCATTCATTTATTTATCCATATTATGCTTGTTTTAAAACCATTCAATATTCCAACAAATTGCAAACAACCTACCTATTTGAATTTACCGTAAAGCTCAGTAGTCAGTACATAATCATCAGAAATGTTTCGAGGGAATGTTTTTGTAGTCAGCTGATTTATGAGACACGGCCCTGTTCTGTAGATTATGTACGGTAGGTCATGGCGAAGACTACAAAATCATATTGGGTGGCTCGTTGGAGGAGTGATAAAGCGACGGTCTGATAACCAGGTGGACCCTGGTTCAAGTCCCAAGCGGGGAATACTTTTTTGACCACAGCACAATCACATAAATACGGCCACCCCGTCTTTCGGAGGAGACGATAAGCCGTCGGTAAGTCGGTCCCGACTACCTCAAAGTAGTCGTCATCTATCATCCATATCATTACCCACGCACAAGCCTATGAGCTCATGTGGACTTCACCCTCATAACAATAACAATAACAATATTGGCAGTTGCAATGTGTACTTTGTTGATTCAGCCTATTGGAACTATAATTTAGTGTAAAAGCGTTAGGTTGGCTGAAGTGATTATTTCCTAGAAGTTATAGTTCCGCGCATGCGTAGTTACACTCTCACTTACCTCCGCCATCTTGCCAAAGGCTCTTCTGTTCGCGGCACCACTATACCAGATATTTAGTCTATTATTAGTCTAATAGTAGGCCTATTATGTACTGTATTATGAAAAAAAAAGTTGTCAAGACATTCATCTCATCATTGTTTTATTTTTTTACAATTTGAATTTCAATATGTATATATTTTTTATTTGAATTTTGACGCTGTTTTGTTCTGTTCTTCCTTGTTGCTGCGTCGTGTCTCGTTGCGTTGCGCTGCTTCCTGCCTTGTAGCCTTCCTCCAACAAAACATTTGTTTTTTCATTTATCTATTCATTCATCAAGGAAGAACTCCAATGAGAACAATTGAACAATACTCCAACACTCAAATACCCGAGAAAAAAATTATTCGCCCTTTGATCCTTCATTATTACCTAATTCACCGCTAATTTATTATATTGTAGAGAATTTTCAAACGTGGCTTTTCTGTGAGGCACCACTGATTTGATAACTATAGCTGACGCCGTAAAGAACTGGCGGCTCATGCCCACGAAACAGGTGAAGTGCCCGTATCTTTTACTGTACAACACTTCACCATTTTCGTGGGCACGAGCCGCCAGTGTCATAAAGTTGGACGGTTCCTACAGTCGTTCCTGTCCCATAATTTGGAAAGCTTCTAAGACATGAAAATCAATTTACCTCAAGATAGACGCCCGAATAGTACGAAACCCAAAACTAATGATTTCATAGTTATAAATTGACTAGTCGGCAGGCTCGCTTCGCTCGCCTTCTCCGCCTAGCCAGGGGGCTCCGCCCCCTGGACCCCCGACAGTATAGGCAGTGTAAGTGAGTCAAACAGGCTCGCTTCGCTCGCCTGCAAAACCTCAGTCAGTGTCAGCTGAGACAAACAGGCTCGCTTCGCTCGCCTGCAAATTCCGTTCAGTAGGGATTTGAAATTTATTGAGCACAGCATTTCTATACCTAATCTGGACCTGTTTACCTAATTTCAACATTTGCTGCCAATTTGTTCTAGAAAAATCTAAGAAAAACTCCGAAAATTCAAAAAAATAGTAAAACGCTAATATTAAGGGTAACCTTGGGAAGTATATCGTACATAGTTTGAAACTTGATTGAATATCTTCCAAATTGGTTCATCTATAATCTCGCTGTACCATTGAATTTACAGTTAGGATTGGTCGTATCAAGGCGGAAGGAATGCAACCCGCAACACATCTACAATTTTGAAACCCTGATTACTGGCGTAATCTTGAACGGATTGTAAAAATATTTCAACACAACATTTCTAGACCTTATCTGAACCTGCCCACCAAATATCAACATTTTCTACTGATTGGTTCTCGAAAAAATGAGGAAAACGCCGAAAAACTATATAAAAACTCAAATATTTGGCGTATCCTTGAAAAGTTTTCAAACTCCTTTCTTAGCGCGCGTCTAAACGTCCAACTGAACATGCCTGCCAAATTTGAACGCATTCGGTTCAGTGGATTTTTAGTTCTGGTGATGAATGAATGAATGAATCAGTCAGTCAATCAGTGCCATTTCGCTTATATAGATATAGATAATTAATTTATTATTAAAGTATTAATTTAATATGTTACAAAAGTAGGGTGTGCTTTTTAGTGAAACCATTACTAAATAAGGATTTGTTAGATTAGTAGTATTTGTTAGTTATAGGGTCTATCACGGCTGCTTTGTATCCGTGATGCATAATTGCATAGGCTATATGATAGAAGCTTGGGATTTTCCTTTGAGGTATTCAAGGTACAAAGGCGTGCTATCAGAATTATTGAAAGACTTTCAATGAGTCATACATGTCGAGGTACGTTCAGTAGTCTGGGTATAATGACATTTTATGTCATTCTCATTCAGGGCCCTCACGTGGGGTGAGTGGAGTGTGCGATCGCACAGGGCGCCGCGGCGGCTGACGCAAAACGGGAATTTAAAAAATTTCAATTGGGCTATTAGAATAATTCTTTCACTATTTGATAAAGAAACAAACCTATTTTACCAACAACTTGAATCCACAAGAAATTATTTCCTCTGCATTAACTCATTCATCATCATGAACTGATCAATTGAAAAAAAACACAATATGAAGCAAGCCAAGAAACGCCCCTCTTAAATTTAATTCTATTGTTGACTGACAACCACCTCTCTGTCGACCAATCCGATAAAAACTTCTCCGCAATATTTTTAAGAATTATTGTAGCTTTTCAAACTTTTCTCTGGCATGAGGTCGGTATTAGATCATGAATAGTTTGAGTTCTATTTCATTATATTCATCGTATAAAATATATAATTAATGATTACAAGATGGGAGTGCGAAATCATATTTTCATCTCATTTCATACAGCATAAAACTATTGGAGTCTAGTACTGGCCTAAGTTACGCAAAGTAAAACTGAGTCTAAATTCTATAAATAAATTCTTCAAATACTAACTTGATAGAATCTTACCACCCTAAATACATAATATAAATATTATATTAGCACAAGATCATCAATAGTAAATCAGCGTAATGTTTTGTGTATGATACACCATCCATCATTTTCTTGCTAGCAGCCATTTTCTGAGAAAGAACTGACGAAACACTGTCAACCAATAAGAAAAGAGCTGGCGGGGCATGCAGGCGTGTCCAAGTCAAAACTGAAACATCACCCGTCAACTGCTGCCATCTACTGGTTGAATTTGGAAACTTTTCTAACCGATTTTTTCGGCCATTTTGATCGTAGGTGGAGCTTGGAAACGTGTCCAATGGAAGTCGAAGCTAGTCACCCTATCGCTGCTACCATCTGCTGGCTGAATTCAGAAATACTTCAAATATTATTCAAAAAAGTTGGGTAGAGTAGTGAAAATGGCTGAAATCTTCAATTTGCTTGTTATTGAGTTTCCGATTTTTTGTTAAAACATATTTTATTTCAGTTAAACAACTCTAATTCTAGTGTAATGAAATATTTATGATGATTCCCAATATTTGTATGTGAAAAATTCATTATTTCCTTCCTTATGTGCTTTCAAGCAAACTAATAAAATAAATTAATCAATAATTGAAAATTTAATATTTAAATGATAAAGTACGGTATATTGTGACAGTTGGATAGCTTTTGATAATTTTTTATTAATTCCTGTAGGCTTTTGCTTATCACGTATCTAATACATAAAAATACGAAACAATAATTATGTTGGGATACATTAAAATAAGCAAGTCCCTGGTACCATAAGCATGGTACAAATTTATTACTTGCCCTTGCTTTGTCGGATAATGATATAGGCCTGAATAATGTTACTGGGATAAAGATTTATAATGAAATTTAGTCTGTCCAAGTAAAGAAGACCCTCTTGCAAGATGGGAGAATGACTCAAGCTCGGTCAATATTGGTTCAAAAATTATCAATTCGGTCTAAAAATGTAGGATGCAATTTGATCTTCTATACAGACCACATTTATAACCCTTGAACAAATATTGACCAAGCTGGAGTCATTTTCCCATCTTGCCAGAGGACAGACATCTTGTTTGCCAGAGGACAGACATCCAGAGGACATCTTGTTTGCTCGGACAGACAATACCAAGTGATTGGAAATCATGTTCTATTTTGAATTTGTTGTAAAGAATTAAATTAACAGCGAAATTGTCTCTGGCTGAGTTGGCATGAGATTGCAGGCAATGATTGGTGTTGGTGCCTATCGTTCGCAACAGCTGATTTTAATTCCAAATTTTGTAATGTGAGTATTTTCACTTGGTAATATTGTCTGTCCAAGCAAAGAAGACCCTCTGGCAAGATGAGAAAATGACTCCAGCTTGTTCAATATTTGTTCAAGAATTATGAATTAGGTCCCATGAGAGTAGAATAAATTGTTTCCTACAATTTGAGATCAAATTTTTAACTTTTGAACCAATATTGTCCGAGCTGGAGTCATTTTATCATCTTGCCAGAGGGTCTTCTTTGCTTGGACAGACTATACCTTGGTGAGCCCTATACCCTGGTACGTGTAAACCTTGTGGGCCCAAAAAATATTTTGTAAAGATAACGTTTCATTAATGACATTAATAATCACATTAATAGTGTGTTCATTAATAATCACATTGTTTTCTCAAAAAAAAACAATATTTCTAATGAGACACAACCCAGTAGGCTAATTAACTTCGGTTCTGATATGCAATCAAGGTCGAACCCAGGAATTGCATTAGTTTTCGTTGAGGAGGTAGTGTTGCTTGCAAGAAATTGTATTTGCCATTTCCCAACAAATATTTTCTCATATAATGAACTAGCGTTTCTTCATGAAAATTTTAAATATTGATTCGTGCAATTTTTCAATTGGAATTATTTTCAAGGCAAAAGTCAAGGCAATCTGAAACTAGAATATTGAAGTGTGTTGTGTAGTGTGACGCTGAGGCATTGCTATTTCCAAGTTGATAATGATTTCAGGAGCACGAGCTACATGCACTTCAACAGGAACTGACGTTTTTTGGGCCCCGCAAGGTTTACACGTGCCAGGGGCTCACCAAGGGATTGAACAACAGAACAAGTGAAAGTATTCATATTACGAGAAACTGAATGAACCTGCAAGTATGAGAAAATAATCATAACTAATAATACTAATTTCTCTGGATGCTGAATAACACATCCAGAGGGGTTTGTTAGTAAATGGTGTAAATCAATAAATAGAATGAAATATTTTTCAACAGAAACTTTTCACAATGCAATATTCTAGGTATAAAAATTGATGATTCCCCACTACAATAATTTACAGAGTGTTTCAGGAGGAATGTGCAATACTTCTCAGGCTTATTCCTTACACCAATTAGACAAAAAAGTTCCATGGGACCAACCCCCAAAAACGCTTCGTTACCGAGATAACAATGGCGGAAAATTGAGATTTTTCTAAACATATTAATTTTTCTAATTTTTTAGAGGTTCTAAAATAATCAAGTCCTATTTAAAATTAGCTGAGGAATTCAATGGAACCAGTTTTAAGTGTGTAACTTCAACGGTTATTTGAATAATTGAAAAAATAAGTTAAAAAACGCCATTTTTCAACAATAAGGGTTATAACTAGATAAGGAATCATAAATTTGATTTTTTTTTTTAATGGAAGTTGAAGAGAGTCGGATTCTGAAGAAAAAGTTTAATTGCGGCGATTGTGTAAATCCTACCCAAATCTCAGAAATAGCGATCGAAAATCGCAAAATTGACTAAACCTAGGACGAGTGAAAAATTCGTGTTAAGTAGTGATTTTGCGATTTCTGAGATTTGGGTAAGATTTACACAATCGCCGCCACCTAACTTTTTCTTCGGATTCTGACTCTCTTTAACTTCTATTAATAAAAAATACAAATTTATTATTCCTTATCCAGTTATAACCCTTATTGTTGAAAAATGGCGTTTTTATCATATTTTTTCAATTATCTCAATAACCGTTAAAGTTACAAACTTGGAACTGCTGGTTTCATTGAATTCCTCAGGTAATTTTACATAGGAATTGATCATTTTAGAACCTTACTAAAGCCTCTTAAAAATTAATATTTTTTGAAAAATCTCAATTTTCCGCCATTGTTATCTCAGTAACAAAGCGTTTTTGGGGGTTGGTCCCATGGAACTTTTTTATCTACTTGATGTAAGGAATCAGCCTGAGAAGTATTGCACATTCCTCCTGAAACATCCTGTATAGTCACTATAAGGATTGAATGAAGCTTGGCAAACATATAACACATATCATGTGTTTGTGATTTGTACGTATCTCTATACGTATGATATAAAGCTTGTATGATATAAAAGAGCAGAGACTTTTGTGTTTACTGTACTTCAAAAAATCATTGTGGGTGAACCGGGACTCAGGGGTTTGACTGTAGGCTACTGATCATAATAATGATTATATTTATTCCAATTTACTTATTTGTACATACTCATTATGCATTTATATGTTTGATAAAATTAAGACTTAGAACCATGGCAAGATGAATAAGTTCAAGGCAACTTTCTTTTTGGACGTCCGGTTTTTTTATTACATTTTGAATCATACTACATAGATTGATTGAAGCCTGGTAAACATTATAATGTGTCTCGGTGCAATATGTTAACCAAGCTTCATTCAATCAAGTAAACAAACAACTGGACGTCCAAAAATCTTTGGTGTGTGGAACAGGACTTGCAGAAAACATTAGCTAAATAATATAGGTCTTGCTCCAAACTTACTTTAAACTCAGCTTAATTTTTAGAAAAAACCTTATCAACAATTTTTATCGAGTGACACAATGTTGGTTCATTAAGATAATTTCAGATTTATATCGCTCACAACTTAGAAGATTAATTTTGAACTTTTAACATTGCACTCAAAGATTGTTGTGCATGTTCGACATCATTATTATTCAAGGTTACAGGCTTGTTCTCGAGAACTCTTACGTCAAAGTTGTTTTTCGAGACATTTGAAACAGTTTTTGAATGCAACTCGATTCATTATCTGCAATATAAATGAGTCAATGATTTAACATAGGACATCAGTACACTGGTAAATCTTTGACATTTACCATGGAGGTGAGAATTATTCTCCACTGCAGCGTGATTATTCTCATCAGCTGCTTCATAGAGAATTCTCGGTCTGAGTAAGTGTTTGTTGGGAATATTATAATAGAATTAGGAATATACTTATTGTATATTGATTGTTGATGAAATTATGGAAAGTTCTCTTTTTTCACAGATGCAGTACATTTCTTCAAGGAACTTTAATAATATTCATGTTTTTCCATACTTTTTATTCCTAGTGGATAAGAGTTTTTGACTGAGATATTTTTTAACACTTGCTTTTCATCACTGGCGGCTCGTGCCCACGAAATAGGTGAAGTGCTACACAGTAAAAGATACGAGCACTTCACCTGTTTCGTGGGCACGAGCCGCCAGTGGCTTTTCTAACTTTTAATAGCAGACTTGAACAAAACTGGCGGTTGGCGAGTAAAAAAAAATATTCTCATGAATTTTAATGGTGGGGAGACCCTTACGGATAGGTTCCACCTCGCCAATGTGTACATGGCCAAATACTGGTCACCCATCCAAGTGCTGCCCACAGTGCTCGTGACTGATGACTAATGATTGATGTTGATGCTCTGAAATTACACCCTCTAGGGCTCTAGGCTATTATGCATTGCGGGTTGCATAACTTTCGCCTGAGCCGATCAATTTATCTATTTAAAGCAAAATGGTAATCATTCATGGCATAAACGGTATGACATTCAGACGGGCACTTGGAACAAATATTTTTAATTTCTCAAGGATCCGCCCAAAATTTGAGCTTCTCTATAGTCTTTCTGCGTTTTCTCTGCTTTTTTTGAGTACTTATTGACAGAAAATGTTGAAATTTTGGTAGACAAGTTAAAATTAGGTCTAGGAATTTTGTGTTCATGAAAAATTCCAGTTATCTGGTAAGTTTTTGTTGCAATATCGCAGATTTCACAGAAATGACCAAACTAAGTACTTTAGAATCACATACTGAACCCATGTTGAACAGTGGTTATACAATAAATAATTCAAAGGCACTGGCGGCTCGTACCCACGAAACAGGTGAAGTGCCCGTATCTTTTACTGTACAGCACTTCACCTGTTTCGTGGGCACGAGCCGCCAGTGTTCAAAGGATTCTTAAATTATTCGAAAATTAGCCCAAAATACCCGGTTGAGTTTGAGAGACATGATGAACAAAGCATATCCGTATTGTTGAAGCTTTGGATTGAAATGATACAAAATTAAAAATTTTCGAGTGGAAATCTGTAATATTAGCTTTATGATTCAACATATAACTTTTTTATAAGTTGAATTACTTCTTATACTTGACTATACAGTCCAAGTATAGTATAAAATGGTAGAGGGGCAGTTTAGGGCATGAACCTGTTGCATTCGCCCAAATGTATTTTCGAATAAATTAATGATGATTGATTGATTATGTGGAATTCTTTTGCAGGCGAATGAAGCGAGCCTGTTTGTCCCATTGACAAATGCCGAGTGTCTAGATCAGTCTGAATGTCCCTGGACGGATAAAGCGAGCAAAGCCAGATGATTACCGATTGCATTTTTCCAATACTTCTCGTAAATCATAACATTTTGTGAACATTTATCACTGGCGGCTCGTGTCCACGGAACAGGTGAAGTGCTGTATAGTAAAAGATACGGGCACTTCACCTTTTTCGTGGGTACGAGCCGCCAGTGACATTTATTGCCTCTTCTGATTGAATGCTCTATTCACGACTGACACAATATTGATAAATATTGTCTTCTCATCAATTTCCAGTTCAAATAGAAATAGAAATAGAAGGAACATTGACGGATGAAGTCGAATATGAACATTATGCAATGGACAAACTCTATTCTAAGCGAACCGGGTACAAAGGAGACAGTCTCATTGTTGGTACCAAAATTTCCAAGGTCCATGGCGAGGAAAGAGTACTACGTGATCAATCAACACCAAATCAATACACGTAAGAATAAATTAATTATTCCTTATCGATAAATTAATACATTGCAATATTGTACATTGTCTGCTAGGCAGACGGTTTCTACTTTCCAATGCAGTACTGGCTCGTACCCACGAAACAGGTGGAGTTCCCGTATATTTTACTGTACCCGGTTTACTGCCACCTGTTTCGTGGGCACGAACCGCCAGTACAAGGCAACTAAATTTCAAGATGACATAATTATAATAATAGTCATAGGACAATATTCTAGATTGTAGCAGACACAGAGACTCAGTGGCGCCGACTTTGGGGGGGCAAGGCACTTTCTGCCCCCTCAATAATCACTCAGGGGGGGCAATGTGTGTATTTTGCCCCCCCCCAATGTTCATAGGTTACTAGAGAAAATTTTATCAATTTTTTGAGTATCAATTATCAATAAGTAACTTAGGTCTATTGAAAGAATATTTTTTGCCATTATCAATTTATTCCAAAAAGTCCAAATGAAACCAGTTTTAAACAATGGACCTGTCTAGCTATTTTTATTTTATTCACACCTGGAAACTGGACTATGATAGTGTGAAATGATATGGGCCTACTGTATTATTTTGGTAGGCCACTTCTACAATGTCCACAAACCATAAAAATAGACGGTAAGTCTCCTGTTTATTATTTACATTACCCAGCTAGGCGTCTGGTCTTAGATGGCTATAGCCAGATAAGATATGAGTAATCAATTACAACATTTTGCAAGAAATTCTTCAATTCTTTCTTGATTTTTTTATGTATAACTCTCCCACTCTTCCTTCTTTGAAAATATAATACATAGTCCATATAAATACAAAATATATAGATAAACAAAACCAACTACATAATAATGGAACTAACATTAGAAGAATTACTTCAGTTTTCAGTTGACTAGTGAGAGTGGTCGGTAGCAGATGGTAGTATCCATTCGTGTTTTGTGGATCTCGTGCGTTTTTTTTATAACCGTTTATTAACGTCATAAGTGAGAATGGTAAAAACCCTAATTAAAAACTGAAGTTTCTGATAAAAGTAAACTAGATAATTTCATGTGTAAGTTGGATGCAAATGTGCCTTCAACCTACACATTGGAGGAAATTCAGTACCGTAACTTAACTATTACCGGTATTAATTTTTAATTGCTGAGTATTTTTTGGTGTTCAAAATTGAAGGAGAAACATTACTCATTTACTACCTAATTATATGTAAATTAATGATCAATAATATAGGGAATTCAAAATATTTGAATGGATCAGATTATCTCCATACTACAGAATTCAGCACAAAATCAGCATGCAAAGATGCAGTCCCACTGATTGTGTGTATTCTTGCGTATTTTCACAACCCCCTCCCTAATCCTTGTTCAACCCCCCCCCCCCAACTATAATCTTCATGGTGGACTTTGCCCCCCCAATTTGGGTGGCTCGTTGGAGGAGTGATAAAGCGCCGGTCTGATAACCAGGTAGACCCTGGTTCAAGTCCCAAGCGGGGAACAATTTTTGACCACAGCACAATCACATGAATACGGCCACCCCGTCTTTCGGAGGAGACGATAAGCCGTCGGTCCCGACTACCTAAAAGTAGTCGTCATCTATCATTCATATCATTACCCACGCACAAGCCTATGAGCTCATGTGGGCTTCACCCTCATAACAAAACAAAACAAAAACAAATATTTTGATGAAGTCGGCGTCACTGTCGAGACTAATAGTTCTTCCCTAACATTACAATTATTGTACCTGTGAACCATGACGATTTTCTCAAGGAGATTAGTACAATCAAACAAATGGGCATGAGGAAATTGTGTTGGATGGGTTGCTAAGGAAAATTAACAGACGAATCTCAGTTAATTCCAGCTTTGTAGGGACAAACAATGAGGAAAAGATTTGGGTAACGATTCCATATTTAGGCTTTGTTTCTGATAAAATAGGTAGAGAATTGAAAAAGAATGGGTTCCATGTTGCTTTTAGAAGCAAACCGATTTTCAATGGTCTATTTAGCTGTAGTAAAGAAAAAATTGGTGTATGAGATAGGAGTGGGGTATATAGGCTTAAATGTGGGGATTTTAATGCGACCTATGTTGGTCAAACTGGTAGAAGTTTCAAAATCAGGATAAATGAACATATCAAAGATTGGAATAAGTGTAATGGAGATTCAAACTTTGCTGAACATTTAATAACAAATAATCACAAGTTCAAAGACGAGGAGAATGTTTAGTTTCTGCATTTTAACAATAAGGGCAGAATTCTCAACATTCTGGAAGCATTAGAAATAACTAGGGTAACAAAAGATAATCCACAGTCAAGTTTGAACGACCAGATTCATTTCAATCAATACAACAACACAAATCTAATTTTATCGTAATTTGTTAGTCAGATTTTACTGTATTTCAGTAGTTTATTCCGTTGTTTTTCTCATCCTTCCGTAACATTGTTCCATTTATTTCGTAAGTTATTGTAGCTATTTATTGGTCTTCAATTGAATCCTGTTTGAATCGCCATTCTGTAATGTTTGAATGAACCGCTAATCGGGGAGGAGCTTGTCTAGGCCAATGGCAGACGTTCACGGTCATTGGCTCAAGCGTCTACCAATAGCAGTGCTTTACCGAAAGTATTAATACTGCTGCTCTGTACGATAAGTTCTAGTTTACCAGAGATTGATAATGGTGTAACAACCGAAACCGGTATCTCGGTTTTCTAATAAATTAGTGGTTTGACAACATAGGTTTCATTTCAGAACATAGAATAATGGAACTCTTTCTATTATTCTATGCTTGAACGGAGGTATTTTGACGGCCGGTGACATAGGTTCAACGTATTTAAATAATTGAAGCACTGGCGGCTCGTACCCACAAAACAGGTGAAGTGCTCGTATCTTTTACTGTACAGCACTTCACCTGTTTCGTGGGCACGAGCCGCCAGTGAATTGAAGGTTCTACTCGATTTTGTCATTGAAAATTTGGTCCGCCATATTGAATGCAACTTTTTAAGATAAATCGAATACATCGCACATTGATATGTCAAACCGTTTAGAACTCATATCAATTTTTATTCAGTGATATTCACTACAAAAAATGAAAGTTTTTAAAAGGCGAATGAACCTGCCAGGTAGTTATTTCTATACAGGGTGTTTCAGGAGGAATGTGCAATACTTCTCAGGCTGATTCCTTACACCAAGTAGAAAAAAAAGTTCCATGGGACCAACCCCCAAAAACGCTTCGTTACCGAGATAACAATGGCGGAAAATTGAGATTTTTCAAAATATATTAATTTTTTAGAGACTCTAGTGAGGTTTTAATATAATCAATTCCAATGTAAAATTAGCTGAGGAATCCAATGAAACCAGTTCCAAGTTTGTAACTTTAACGGTTATTGAGATAATTGAAAAAATATGCTAAAAAACGCCATTTTTCAACAATAAGGAATCATAAAATTGTATTTTTTATTGATGGAAGTTGAAGAGAGCCGGATTCTGAAGAAAAACTTAAATGGCGGCGATTGTGTAAATCTTACCCAAATCTCAGAAATGGCAATCAAAAATCGCAAAATTGACAAAAGTGATGAATTTGTGTTTAGTAGCGATTTTGCGATTTTTGATCGCTATTTCTGAGATTTGGGTAAGATTTACACAATCGCCCCCATTTAACTTTTTCTTTAGAATCCGGCTCTCTTCAACTTCCATTAATAAAAAATACAATTTTATGATTCCTTATCCAGTTATAACCCTTATTGTTGAAAAATGGCGTTTTTTAGCATATTTTTCCAATTATCTCAATAACCGTTGAAGTTACAGACCTGGAACTGGTTTTATTGAATTCCTCAGCTAATTTTACATAGGAATTGATTATTTTAGAACCTCACTAAAGCCTCTAAATAATTAGAAAAATTAATATATTTTAAAAAATATCAATTTTCCGCCTTTGTTATCTCAGTAACAAAGCGTTTTGGGGGGATGGTCCCATGGAACTTTTTTGTCTACTTGGTGTAAGGAATCAGCCTGAGAAGTATTGCACATTCCTCCTAAAACACCCTGTATAATTCCTTTTGCCAACTCTCCAGTTCTTTTGGAAATATAGCGGAGTGAATATGAAACTGGCAACCAGCTGGCAGGCCTAGGCCCTTCATGGGCTGATGACCATCTGGGCTGTTCTCTATCATCTGTGAGTGCGCCAAACCAGATTTTTTTGTTTACAGTTGTAGACAAGAGCCTGATTCGTTCTTCTCTGAATCGAAACATGAATTCCTCGATATAACAATTTTGAAGCGTTCAAGTGAAAGTTTCAATGTAGAGGATGGAGAGACCACTGAGCCAGTCAAAGTATCTGATCATTTCGCCTACATCCAGAGAGAAGTTTGGCATTGTTGGTTAGAGGAACATGGTGTAAGACAACAATTTCATTTGCAATTCTGTCTACCATCTATTCTATACTGGCCGCTATCTATAACGCATATATTATATTATTAGCTTATGGCTTTATATGGTGGAGAGACCCAAAGGTGTTCCACCTCGCCGACATAACCTTGTTTAGTAGGAAACATGGTTGAATTTCTTGAATATGTTGCCAATTAATTTGATTCGGAAGGGTTATTTTCAATTTAGAAGGTCCAAAAACACCAAAGCACAAGTCAAAATCACTGATCGAAACCCGTAAATTTTTGAATTTAAGAAAAACTTGGAGCACAAAATATTCCAATATTTCTATAACGCAGGAAAATAGACCAATGAAAACTGGAACAACAGCGACTAGTTTCCACTGGACCATTTTCATGCGTTCAACTATAGTTGTAGACTTCATGATAATTTAATAAAAATTATTAATTATCAATTAAGTTAATTAATAATTATAATTAAATTCTTAGTAGCCTAGTTGATTATTTGCTTATTTATTGTTCTTGTTCTTCCTGTTCTTGTTCTTGTTCTTCTTCATCTTCTTCATCTTCTTCTTCTTCTTCTTCTTCTTCTTCTTCTTCTTCTTCTTCTTCTTCTTCTTCTTCTTCTTCTTCTTCTTCTGCTTGTTTCTTGTTTCTTCTTGTATAGCAAATGACATCAACGAAAGTGGCGATTGGCGAATACTCAGCTCTCTCAGGACAGTCGGCGAGCGTATCGAGTCGACCGTGACCTCACCTAGACGGTTTTGCCAGAGAATTTATAGAGAAATATGAATCTATAATAAGAGAGTATGAAATTGATATCTGTCTATATTCACTGGTTCGGCTCTTGTATAGACAGCTTTCAGACTGTCCTGACAGAGCTGAGCATTGATAACAGTCATTCGCCAGCCATCTTATTTTTTGGTGTCTTCTATAGCTAACCCCAAAGAGTAAGGCGGTTTCGTCTGCACTCCAACAGCTTATATTGTCAATATTATAGTGTTGTCATTCAGATGACAATTTTTAGAGTTGCCTGGATGCTGATTTTGATATCAAAAGAGGCAAAAGATGATTCACATCAGCTGTTTGTAGGTTACATGACGTGCAAGAGACAGACGAAGCCGCCCAACTTTTTGGGTCTTGTCTTAATTGGAAGGATCAGTTGAAAATTTAAATTTGGAAACCAATATTTTTGATAAAATATACACTTTTATCGAAGATGTTGTGGAACTTATCCATATTTTAGGTAAGAGAAAATGTTGTCAGATCCACAAAGTTTATTTAAATACCACACTTGAGTTTCAATGCTCAGGGCATTATCATCAGTGGACAACTTGATGAACTTCTAGAGTTCTCTACTGATAATGATGCCCTGAGCATTGGAACTCGAGTATGGTATTTAAATAAACTTTATGGATCTGACAACATTTGTTTTCTCTTACCTAAAATATTTTTGAATTACAGCATCTAATTAATAAATCTATACAGGGTGTTTCAGGAGGAATGTGCAATACTTCTCAGGCTGATTCCTTACACCATGTAGACAAAAAAGTTCCATGGGACCAACCCCCAAAAACGCTTTGTTACTGAGATAACAATGGCGAAAAATTGAGATTTTTCAAAATATATTAATTTTTCTAATTTTTTAGAGGTTTTAATGAGGTTTTAAAATGATCAATTCCTATGTAAAATTAGCTGATGAATTCAATGAAACCAGTTCCAAGTTTGTAACTTTAACGGTTATTGAGATAATTGGAAAAATATGCTAGAAAACGCCATTTTTTCAACAATAAGGGTTATAACTGGATAAGGAATCATAAAATTGTATTTTTTATTAATGGAAATTGAAGAGAGTCGGATTCTAAAGAAAAAGTTGAATGGCGGCGATTGTGTAAATCTTACCCAAATCTCAGTAATGGCGATCAAAAATCGCAAAATCGTTACTAAACACAAATTCATCACTTGTGCTAAGTTTTGCTGATTTTGCGATTTTTGATCGCCATTACTGAGATTTGGGTAAGATTTACACAATCGCTGCCATTCAACTTTTTCTTTAGAATCCGACTCTCTTCAACTTCGCGGGTTGGTCCCATGGAATTTTTTGTCTACTTGGTGTAAGGAATCAGCCTGAGAAGTATTGCACATTCCTCCTGAAACACCCTGTATAAATCTCTTTCATATATTGGTAGAAATTTATCAGTATGAAATGAAAGGTAGAGAAATACCAAAAAGTAGTATTAACAATCTTCACCATTGTTATTTCGGTAGTGGTGGGCTAAAGGTAGCATCCCTTGACAACATCGAGCTGCGCAGCCCCAGCTGCGCGTCTTGTGCCATCACAGCTCTAGACATATAACTTATAATCTGCAGAGCTATAGACGTGCAGCTTGAGCTGTCACTCAGAAATGCTTCTCGATCAATTGCTTTGAATCAATCTAGCTTTTCCAGCCATGTTAATTGAAATTCTTCCATTATTTATTTTTCAATTTTCAAATTTTATGGCTAAGCAGAACGTCGAAGAGGGACTGTCAGCTGAAAAAAAGAAACTAAAACCATAACAATAGCTATTTTAGTGCATTTCATTTGAAAAAATGCACTATTGGTCTTGCCCTGACAATCGAAAATTTATGATGTGATATATTTTTTACACGTTTCCGAGCCCCTAGAGCACGAATCTGATGTCCGTTCAAATTCATATATCTCTCTCTATATATATATATATATATATATATATATATATATATATATATTTTTTTTTATTTATATATGTACAGTTTCTTGTTAACACGATAACTCCCGAAGGGCTTGTCGGAGAGCGACCAAATTTTGAACAAAAATCATTAGTGTTAATATCTCGGTCAAGTTCGTTAACCAGCCAAATTGGTCCAAGGGTAGGGGGTGAAATTAGGGGATGAAAATTTTGAAAAATCACTACAAATCGACCAATAACTTGATCGTTTTGAAAATTGGTGGGTATAATACCCTTATTATTCCCTACAATTTGAGCCACCAACGAAAAAAAATCCAATCAAAAATGGCAGAGAAAATGGCGAATAACACAATGCCAAAAATTGTGTTTTTCGAAAACGGCGCCTTTGAATTCATACCCTGAATAGCTCATTATGATTTGAGCCATCATAGAATTGCATTTGAAATGCACTCTTTCCGACCGCCAGCTGCCGGAGCGAATTTTTTGATAATCCAATCATTTCCTTCTATTGATGTAATGAGTTCAAAAAAATACAACTTTGAAGTGAAAACTATTCACACTTTTGACGTGTCATTTGTTTTTAACCGGTAGGTATAGTCTGTCCAAGCAAAGAAGACGAGAAAATGACTCCATTCGGTCAATATTTGTTCAAATATATTGATTCGGTCTCAAATTGTAGATCAGAATATTTCCTACGACTGAGATCAAATCAATCATTTTTGAACCAATATTGACCGAGCTGGAGTCATTCTCTCATCTTGCCAGAGGGTCTTCTTTGCTTGTACAGACTATATATAATGTCACATTGTGAAGAAAGACGAAAATAGTCTACTCCTGTATTATAGCTGACGCAAAAAAGTTGGGCGGTTCCGTCTGTCGCTAGTACGTGATGTAACCTACTAACAGCTGATGTAAAGCATCTATTGCCTATTTATCAGCTATAGTCTGTACAAACAAAGAAGACCCGCTGGCAATGACAAAATAACTCCAGTTCGGTCAATATTGGTTCAAATATATTGATTCGGTCTCAAATTATAGTTCAGAATATTTTCTACGACTGAGATCAAATCAATAATTTTTGAACCAATATTGACCGAGCTGGAGTCATTTTCTCATCTTGCCAGAGGGTCTTCTTTGCTTGTACAGACTATATTATAATGTCCTGTGTTGTGTGTAGTCTATATAGTAGCCTACCAATTCCGTGCTTTAAAAAGTTGCAATGAATTCCATTGTCAATTGTGAAACCGTCACTTTCATAGTTTATCAATTTACTCTAAATAGTGCTGCTATCTATCGAGCTAGAATCACAACTTTTCGCGTACTGTTTAGCCTCAATTTAATGACGTTCTCGGCAGCATATAGACTTCTACAGAATCGTCAACCATTTGATCAGTTTTGGAGAAATTCGTGACATCAAATACTATGAAGGAGTTGAAGTATCTGCAGTGGACTATGATGGTAATGGATGGAAGACCAAAATAAAAGAAACTCGGTACATGGCCCAATATGATCCAAATGGACCTTTTGAAGCACTGAAATACTGTGAGTAGAAAATTGTAATGCTGATTATAACAAACATTAAAATAAGACTATAGCCTACCAATTATTTTCTTAGTTCAACTATTGTGCATTCGAATATGGCCGCTAATATTTCCATAATCTATTTAAATGCGAAATGGAGAAGAGAAAAAGTGACTTGATAATGCGTTGTTTTGTTACAATGATAGTGCAATAAAGTACATCTGAAAGTTATTGTTACTTGAACATAAATCGTGAATCTCTATATATAAAAGCGAAATGGCACTGATTCATTCATTCATTCATCACCAGAACTAAAAATCAACTGAACCGAATGCGTTCAAATTTGGCAGACATGTTCAGTTGGACGTTTAGACGCGCGCTAAGAACGGATTTTAAAAACTTTTCAAGGATACGCCAAATATTTTAGTTTTTCAACGTTTTCTTAATTTTTTCGAGAACCAATCGGTAGAAAATGTTGATATTTGGTGGGCAGGTTCAGATAAGGTCTAGAAATGCTGAAATAAATTTCGAATCCCTTCTGAACGGAATTTGCAGGCGTGCGAAGCGAGCCTGTTTGTCTCAGCTGTCACTGACAGAGGTTTTGCAGGCGAGCGAAGCGAGCCTGTTTGACTCACTTACACTGCCTATACTGTCGGGGGTCCACGGGGGCGGAGCCCCCTGGCTAGGCGGAGAAGGCGAGCGAAGCGAGCCTGCCGGCTAGTCATATATGAAAATATGATTTCGTATTTCCATCTCTTTTCGTACGATAGTAGAAATATTATCGTGAAATACTGGCCAACAGTCAAGGCTGAAATTGAATTAAGATGTCATTTTGTTTGGTTTGTAGTGAAATTAATCTCAGTTTGTACGTTAACATATTACACAGATATAAAATTAACATAGAATCTTACACAATAATATTAATAGATTTGTAATAATAGAATCCAGATTCAAGATTTCACTCTTATAAAGTCTGTCCAAGCAGAGAAGACCCTCTGGCAAGATGAGAAAATGACTGGTTCAAAAATTAAACATTTGGTTTCAAATTGTAGATCAGAATTTTTCCTACGATTGAGACCAAATTAATAACTTCTGAACCAATATTGACCGAGCTGGAGTCATTTTCTCATCTTGCCAGAGGGTCTTCTTTCCTTGTACTGACTATATCATATCATTCTTAGTTTTGAGAATTAAACTTTAAACTTTGGGCTATTTAAAATATTTGATTTTTAATTAAAAAAAAAGGTATTTGTTTTTTTTAATTTTATTTATAATTCTTGGTTTTGTATAAAATATCATTCATTATCTTAGTTTCACTTCAGTTTATTAGTTGAATTTTGTATTCTGAGGGTGATGCCCACAGGAGCTCTTAGGCTTGTGCTTTGGTTATGAGAGATGACAAATGAGAGATAGTTGAGACCGAAGGCTTATCGTCTTCTCTGAAAGTCGGGGTGGCTGTTTCGATGTGATACTGCTGTGGTTGAAGAATTTTTCCCCGGTCAAGAATTTTCGCTTCCAAATATTCCTTACACAGCTGAATTCTACAATACACAGACTGATATTCTCGTGAATAACCGAATTTTGAAGCAGTAACAACCAGAATAGCATCAACTGCTTTCAATTTTTGAATACCGGTATTTTGTGTTTGTCTCTCCAAGTAAATAGATAATGAATAAATGAAAATACAAGAAATGAACACAAAAAAAATACAATAAATGAATACAAGAAATCTATCAACCCACAGATTTATCAAAATTCGATTCAAAATTTGATTGCTAGAATATTAGTCTCAGGTAACTAGAACTCAAATTACAGAGCAGCAGTATTTATACTAACGGTCAAGCACCGCCATTGGTAGGTTTGTGAACCAATCACAGTCAAAACAAAGGTTCGAATCACCATTTCATAATTTTTGTGAGAACCGCTAATCCAGGAGGCGCTTGTCCTGGCCAATGGCAGACGTTCACTGTGATTGGTTCACGCAACTACCAATGGCGATGCTTGGCTATAAGTAGAAATAATACTTCTGCTCTTCCTTCTAAGTTTCAGTCTACCAGAGATTGATAATGGTGTAACAACTAAAAACGGTGTCTCGGTTTTTAATAAATCTGTGGTTTGACATTATCTTGTCTTTTCATTTCATATGGATAACTACTACAATATCATCCTCACAACTACCCAACAATAGTAAATTATTTAATACCACTTGATAGCCTACCCTTATTAACAGAATTTATCTGATTCTGCTGTTATTTCTCCACAAACCGGCACATCAAGTTATTTCTGGAGTAAACCTTACTACTACTTGATACAGTTATCAAATTAATTCTCCAACAATAAATAATTTCAAAGGAATAAGCAGTTTTTGACTACCTAAGGGAAAAGCACCAATAGTGGCCACTGCTTCAGTAAATGATTTTCTCTTTTAAACACGAATTTGATGCCTTCAAATGAGTTCTAAAGTTACTAGAGACTTAGCGTATACTATTTAGCAGCTAAATAGTTCAAGTAGGAGCTTTCAGAGCATCATTAGAGATTTTTAAGAGAGATTCATTTTCGCTATTTCACTAGAAAACATTTTTTCACTAAGAAGTTCAGACACTAAATTTTCAAACAACTTTTTCATATGTCGACTTGGAACGTATAGTATATTTGAAAACCACAGAATCATAAAGAACAGAGGTAGTATAGTACGGGGTATCAGCACTTACTATTAACTTGTGTTGTTGATCTTACATACAAATTTTTATTTTGCAGATGGTTATTTGATTCTTGAATTCATGGAACAAACCAGCGACGATTCTATTCCCAAGTGAGTAAAGGAACTCAGTCTTGCTGGCGCCAGCGGTTGGCGAATTTCTGTTATGAACACTGAGCTCTGTCAAGACAGTCTGAAGCTGTCCTCGATAGCGAATAAGCTTAGCTGGTTTCGCTCTAGTTTTCAAAGCACTCTCTCAGACAGCTCGCCAACTGTCCTAACAGAGCGATGAGAATTATTGGTCATTCGCCAACCGCCTTGGTTTTTGGCGCCAGATTTATACAAATCTATTCTAGATTACTAGAGAATTGTGAAAGAATCTATAATAAATTATACTTTTTTATTTTTACTCCTCTTTACTTCTACCCTATTATATTAAGTGAGTAATTTCTGTATGTTTGTATGTACTACAGACGTATCGGATCAACAAAACGGTTCCAACGATTTCCTCGAAATTTGAAATGTAATATAACCGTGATGTGAAATTTGTGCTTAAGAGAGAAAAAAACAAGGTCAACATGCGTGATTTGTGATCACCCACAGTGCAATGTTGCCATTTTATTGTGTCAGCGTTTTCTAGTAAATGGAGCTATGCTTTCAGTCTTCACGAGATTAATGAGTCTGTTGCATATGATTTCCAGTTGGGACAGGCATATCGAACATCATCCGGGAGGCTATGATGCAGATTTTAAAGAAATCGAGTTCAGGGAAGGTGGAGAGAGACAAGCGGTAGTTGCCTCCGATGGGATATCGTTGAAAATTGGCAGCAGCTGGACTAAAGATCGCACTCTGCCAGCAATGACAGGTTTCAAGTAAGTACATGGTCTGTCCAAGCAAAGAAAACCCTCTGGCAAGATGAGAAAACGACTTCAGCTCGGTCAATATTGGTTCAAAAATTATTGTTTTGGTCTCAATCGTAGGAAACATTCTTATCTACCATTTGAGACCAAATCTTTTAAACCAATATTGACCGAACTGGAGTCATTTTCTCATCTTGCCAGAGGGTCTTCTTTGCTTGGAGAGACTACCTGTCGTAAAAATGTTGGACTGTTACCTAGCTGACCTACTAACAGCTGATGCTGATGTAAAGCATCTATTGTCTCTCTTGATTCTAAAAACATCATCTAGGCATAGCTAGATGTCAATTACAATTATTGTCAATATATTGACCTATTGTTAACAATGGAGCGCACATGGAGAAGACAAAACCACCCAAATTTTGGCATAAGCTGCTGTTGCTGATTTCACACTACATTGTTAGCTTAGCAAATTCAAGTTCAACAGAAACTTGAAACTAATTTCGATTAGCCCACTAAGTTGAGCCCATTCATAGTGGGATCAAAGAAGAAGAGCAAAATGATGTTCATAAAATCCAAGGAGGTTCAAGGAAACTCAAAATAAAATCAAGGAACCTCCTTGATAAAATCAATGCTCACTTCCATTCATTACATTGTCTTAGATTTCTATCAAGCTTATTATATTCCACTGGCGGCTCGTACCCACGAAACAAGGAATAAGAATATTGGAATTTATAAGGATGACAAAAAACGGACGTACAGTACAAAAATCACGAGCCCGACAGTATCAGCAGTGTAAATGTGTCAAACAGGCTCGCCTGCAAAACCTCTGTCATTGTCAGCTGAGACATACAGGCTCGCTTCAACAGTAAAACTGTTGCATCAAAATGGCGGATACTGCGTCTTCCTGGTGGTGGCTGCCCATTTTATTATAAGAATCTCACTATTCGGCACTACAGTATTCATAGTTCCTTACTGACCCTCCTTTGGGAGATAGGCTGTCGCTAGTAAAGATATTCAGTCTCTGGAGGGATTGTAATTGCTGCATTACACTCTAACTGATTAACTGGATGTTATTCAGAGGTGTTCTGCGCCGCCAATTGGTTGCGGAGACTGGCTTATGGTTGAGAGGATCAACGTGCTAACCACACGTTACCTCTATCCTGGTTGATGATTATTCGCCTGCTGTATTGCCTGTCCGGGCTGGGAGGGCATTCTGGCGGGGTGGGGGTGGCTTCGGCTCGGTCGGTGTTGGTTCGGGGGCTGTGGGCTCTGTTTAAGAATTTATGGCTTTTGGGACGGTATTGGCCGGGCTGGAATCGTTTTCCCGTCTTGCCGGGGTGTCTTCTTTGCTTGGACGGGCTGTATAGTGGTGTGAATATGAAACTGGCAACCAGCTGGTAGGCCTAGTAGGCCCTTCATGAGGTTCTTAGTTTCATTAGTTAATTCTATATTCACTGGATTCAATAGATTAACTTGTTAGTTAGTTAGTTTCATGGGCTGTTGAGCCATTGAGACAGACAGACATAGTTCCTTACTGACTATTGATCGAAAGATGTCACATCAAACGCCGAATGGAACTTATTGTCAGCCACTGCTAACTTGAGCACAACATTTTCTTCTAGAAATTGAAATATTTTCAACTTATCGTGATTTCACATGTATTCTATTATGTTTATCACATGAACCTCCTTAGTTTACCATTACAGATTCCTTTACAGTTTCTAATTATTTCAGATGTGGCAGGGTTCTCGGAATGCATCCTCTACCAGAACGATTCCTGCCAGAGATCTACCAGACAATTGTTGATCCTGAAAAACCAGAAGAGAAGATCTATGGCCGAATTGTTGAGCCGGCGTTATCTAAACTGTTCACGTTGGTCATAAGCACCGTGTGGCATTGCAAATCAGATGATGCAGAAGTATGAATTCAGTCATTTTTTACTGTTGACTCTTGAAATTTGCATAATTATTATGTTTAATAGGGCAGGTGGACTGATGGATATACTGTCATAGCTATAGTCTGACCAAGCGAAGAATACATTCTGGCAAGATGGGAAAATGGCTCCAGCTCGGTCAATAATGCTATAAAAATTATAGATTGGTCTAAAGTTGTAGATCAGAATCTTACCTGCAATTTGGAATCAAATTATTAATTTTTTAACCAATTTTGACCGAGCTGGAGTCATTTTCCCATCTTGCCAGAATGTCTTCTTTGCTAGGACAGATTATAACGTTAAGCACAGACTAGAGAATTAATCATTAATTTTGTCCATAGTTTGTGTTTCAAGGGTCCACATGTGTTTGTGTGATTTTCTCCATACCACTTAGTGTTTCTATTGTATCTTTGGCGCCCATGACTTGTAAACCTACCTTGAGGTGGTTTTAAGAGTAAGTGGTTCTTGCTGAGCCAAATACGCCTAACCAATACTATACTCTATTCACGATCACTTGAGACGGAATAAACAAACTTTTTTGTGTGTGTGTGCGTGTAATGGAAGGTCTTCTTCTATGCGAAACGTTCGGTCACAGACCAACAGCTGTAGCCAATCACAGCTCAAGACAACAGAATTGAGACAAGACTAGTCGGACTGTATCCAATCACAGCTCCAGACAAGAGTCAGCTCTTCGACTGCAGCCGACTTTTTCGCATAGAAGAAGACCTACCATTACACGCACACACATGCCAAAGGTTTGTTTATTTCGTCTCAAGCTATCGTGAATGGACTATATACAAAGTCTCTTCCTACTCTTTATCTATTTTTAAAAGCCTTAAATGCTGAATAATTTCACTGGAAAAGGGAATTATTGTACTTTTATTTTAAGAAACGAGGCTCAGTGAAGCTGGTAATTGAAACTATCAATGTAAAAGTACAAAGCGGTAAACAATTAACTATGCAACAACTACAAGTTTCATGTTCCAATTCACAGAGAGAGATTGAAGGCACTGGCGGCTCGTACCCAAGAAACAGGTGAAGTGCTGTACGGTAGAAGATACGGGCACTTCACCTGTTTCGTGGGTACGAGCCGCCAGTGATTGAAGGCTAGTATTTTTACTTCTCTGTGCTGGCCAATCATAGTAGAGATTACAACCCTTGTGTGTTCAGGATAAGTTGACCCATAGTAACAACAACCTAACCTCTTTGGTTTTTGATTAATCATTGATCATTGAACTCCTATTCGACAGAATAATGGCCTAGAATTCTACCGAGTGATGAATGAAGTGATTGGTAGATGTCAAGTCAAAGACGTCACATATGAGGACGACATTGTTGGATTGTCTTCAATCAAAACTGAACATGGAAAAAGTATTCGATTCACCCAGGTCGGTCTTTTTGATATTCGTACTGGAAACCGCTTGGACAGAGGTAAGGCAATAATATCGTTTGTTTGTTTGTTATGAGGGTGAAGCCCACATGAGCTCATAGGCTTGTGCGTGGGTAATGATATGGATGATAGATGACGACTACTTTGAGATAGTCGGGACCGACGGCTTATCGTCTCCTCCGAAAGACGGGGATAAATATACTTCATTGTCATTCGATACACTAAACTGAATAATAGTGCAATAATATACATTAGTTAATTATTAATAATTTAGTTACATGACGGCTTTCACATTGGTCTACTGTAATATGGATCGAGCCTCATGTTTTGAAGAAATTTGTCCCAAAAATACCGTAACATATGTTGATTATTTATGATCTTGGATATACATATGTTATTATAGAGATCAATTTCAAAACATGAGGCTTGATAAATCATACACAATGTGGAAGTCGGCTGATGGTTTATGAAGACGTGATTCATGGAAAATGGTTCTTCAGTTATATTATTGAGTAGGCCTATTTGAAGATAAAAAATTAGTTTGTAAAAAATACGAAATGGGCGGATATCTGGTGAACGGAGCGGAGCGTTTTTGGAGAAATGTTATTCCCTTAATTTTAACCCATAGAAGCTTTTCCCAGAGTTTGACACTTTATGTTTGACACTCGAACATTGACAACTACGAAATTTCACAAAACTTTATTTATTACAATAACAAGGCAGACTATACCCAAAAGAATCTTCACTGCTGTTTACAATCAAATAAATCAATGTTACATGAAACAAATTTTTAAAAAACATGCAAATTGATAAATGATTTTATTTTCACACATGTGTTTTTCTTTTTCAGAGGTCATTTACACAGTGAATAGACTCGGTGCCAGAAAATCGACTCTTCCAACTCATCCTGTTTCCATGTAAGGCATACAGCACTGGCGGCTCGTGCCCACGAAACAGGTGAAGTGCTGTTCAGTAAAAGATACGGGCACTTCACCTGTTTCGTGAGTACGAGCCGCCAGTGGCATACAGACACATTTTTTAGAGTGTCTCGTTTGCTCAATCCCAATTAAATGAAAGCCAAAGTAAATAATAATAATAATAATAATAATAATAATAATAATAATAATAATAATAATAATAATAATAATAATAATAATAATAATAATAATAATAATAATAATAATAATAATAAAACGTCAAGAAGGACTTAGTACTTGCTGACATTAACAATGATGAAATATACATCAGAACAGTTTCAGAGAAAAGGTAAAATGGGAAGTTAAACCAGAGATGACTGTGCCAAGAGTGGGAACAAAATGGAGTGAAGCAAGGAAAGCGGAGTTCTCACTGAAAATGAAAAACTGGTGGATTGATAAAAAGAACAAGAAAAACAAAAAATGAACCAAATTTTGCTCAGCGTCTTCCATCTGGGAGCTTGACGGCTAATAATAATAATAATAATAATAATCGTGTAACCTGTCTGGCTCAGGTCTGGTGTCAGAGTTTTCAGGTCGCTCCTGAACAATTTCCATTTAATTTTTATTTTCATTTATTCATACGTTTACACAAAATGTTTTCAAAAGCAAATCTAGTGAAAAGCGACCTCAGTGAACAGTTTCACTGACGCAGACCGCTTTCAGACTATCCTAACAGAGCTGAGCATTAATAAAACACATTTGCCTTAACCGCTACTTTCATTGGCTAATACCATAGAGTGACTAATTACATTATAACCAACTATTATTCTGATTCTCTCTTTGATAATAGATAGATACTGTGAATAGATGTCTTTAGAAGAGCCCCCCCCCCTCTATCACTCAACCCACAATTATACTACTAAGCATCGAGCGCAGTGATTGGTAGTTGAACGCCAATCAGGATGAACGACTGCCATTGGTCAAGACAAGTCACGCCCATTCAATTCACAGTTTAATCAATCAACAGGCAACGTTGCTTCTTGGCATCACTGGCGGCTCGTGCCCACGAAACAGGTGAAGTGCTGTACAGTAAAAGATACGGGCACTTCACCTGTTTCGTGGGTACGAGCCGCCAGTACTTGGTATGCTTATTACTTTTGTCTCAGCTCACTTACCATTGATAGAATAAGTGTACCAACAAAAGTCAATATCTTAATATTATTATAAATCAGTATGAATTTGTGGTATTCTCAATTACTAGGCCATAGAATAGAAGTTGGAGAATATTTTTAAAACATTTATTCATTTATTTTACAGGAACTATTAAACATATTGGTTGAAATCACAGACTAATGTCCAAAACGTCTTTATACCAAATTTTGATGAATAAATAAAGTTCGAAACTAGGTTATATATTTTAACAGCACATCAATTAAGAATTTATAGTTCAGAAGAAATTTTGAATTTAGAGCAATAGGATACTCCAAATGAATCATTTCACCAAAATTTCACACAATACTTTATAAGAATAAAGTATTCAATAAACTCGAAAATTTGGAGCCACAAAATAAAGCCACTACCAAGTTATAGATAGAACATAGCCTATACATCGATTTACCCATCATCCTAGTTAGATGTTCCTAGCAGAATAATTTCATCTTAAAATGATTGTTTACCTGGATACACTTTCGTGATCAACTTGGTCTAGTCCCTGGTATTATAAATTTGAAGTGAACCTAACCAAACGTGCAAGATATCACCAAATAGCTCCCAGAAACATACTTTGATATGATGATAATCACTAAAAAATACCATCTTCTATACGTTTCTGTCTTCACAAGTTGAAAATTTGTTGAGATACCTAATGACAAGTAATTTTTCTACATATTTTAAAGCTGACTTGAAAATAGTAATCTAAAATAGTATCCGTATGGCTGACACGAAAAAGTTAAGAGGTTTCGGCTGTCTCTTGTAGTGTTGTAACCTACTAAAAGGCAAGCTGATGTAAAGCATTTATTGTCTCTTTCATCATCTAGGTACGGTATAGCTGAATGACAACTCTAATTGACAACATTAGCTGTTGGAGCGCACAAGGAGCTGCTGACGAAACCGCCTAACTTTTAGGCGTCAGCTGAATTTCCATCTCTCTCACCCTCTCTCCCTCTCTCTCTCTCTCTCTCTCTTTACGGTTGAGTGTTAATGGGAGGGATATCCTTGCGTATCCTTCTCCAAGAATGGACATCTATGTCCAAACTCCGCCATTTCATGTAGATACATCACAATCATATTATAACAGTAAGAATATTTATTTATTTATTTATCTATTTATTTATTTATCTATTGAATCCTATATATCTGTAATTTATTAAGTTCCTTGTATATGTGTTTCTTATTTAACCAATCGTGTAATTAGATTCATCCTTTAAATCTAGGACTTAAGATCGTAAATGCTTTTTTTTTTAATTTGAAATTTCTTTATTTGTCCAAAATAATATAACATACATAAAATATATACAGTACAAAATACAAAATCATATAGGCCTAGCCTAATGCATAAAAGATCATTGGAGCAAATAAAGCCCAAGGTAAAATACCTGTATGGGAAAAATAAATGTACATTTCATATATTCTCACTCAAGAGACAAACCGATAATCTAATCTCTTTCTCCTGCTCCTAAGTATAATTTTTTTGAATAGTTTGATTTGTCATATTCCTGCGACATAATTTATATTCCATTTTAAAGTTTGACAACATTTTTTTCACAGAGACCTATCGTATACGTTGACCCCATCAGCTGTTTACAAAACATTGATCAACAGCGAAGGCTACGATGTCAGGGTGGGTTCCAAAGTAACGTCCACGATTGGTAGTGATACGGCAAAGTAAGTAAATCTACCAGGTAGGCCAGCGGTCTACTTAAGAGCCCAGCAGTCCACTTTTTTCCTGCCAGATGACGTCACTAATTTTATTTTTTACATTATGCTTTTTACCTATGTTCATGATTCGACATGTATCTAGGATTCCAATTTTCTAGCTGTTCCACAGAGAATTGAAAAATAAACACGTAAAAAGCTCAATATCAATGAAAATAATTTTGAGAGTATGTAAAAATGATAAATTAAATTATTGAGTGTTATTACAGTCGGAAAGTAATGAATAATGTTGTGATACTAGAAGAATATAATGCTATTGTTGTCATAAATTGGGGCCAAAAATTCGAGAAGCTAGCGCTCCCGTTGAGGAAAAAGTACGCTATAGTGGGTTCAAACTATGCGATTACGATTATAAAAATGAAAATAATCATTTTCCACTACAAAACAACCAGGATAACTTAAAAATATTGTTTCCTTGTTAATTGTGATGTTCTCAACTCATCAGAATTCATTACAACAATAATATTCTTCAACACTAACGAAAATAGGTTATGTTTACATTTTCATCAGCTGTGTTTTCCATTTTGGGCGCTCCTCCGTTCCAAGCAGATCAGCAATAGATAGTTTCGTGAAAACAGCCATTTATTTTGAAAGTAGACCAAGCCTTCTTTAGATCACAATTTCACTGAGCCTTGAAATTTTTATTGATTTTTGTAACTTTCTGTTAATTTCAGATGTCGAAAACTAACACTACAAGAACAGCGAAAACATAACTCGATTGTATTTGATACAAAGTTCAAGATAAAAGTTGATGGCGGTGTGTGGAAAACAATGGAGTCGATTCAAGTTGACAGCGAAAACCGATATTTCAAGCCTCTCCAAACAGACATCTGGCTCTGTACGAGCACAAATACTGACAATGTGAGCTTTTCAAATATTCAAAACTTTGCTATTCATTTTTCAATTGAACCAATAATGAATAGGCCTACTGTATATAGTTTTTCTTAAGATGTGATTCGATGATAACGTTTAGGGAAGCGGTTTGTCCCAGTAGTAAAGAGCGTCTAATCGGTGAGATTAGATAAGCGACGTGCCTCTGCCACCACTGTTGTACTGGTGACCGGTTCCTCTGAATTCAATTTATTAGCCTCAAAAATCGCTTCCCTTAAGCTGTAGGTCCATTCATCTCTCATCATCATCCTTCCCATTACCCACGCACAGGCCCGAGAGCCTATGTGGGCATCATCCTCAAAAAAAAATGTTGAAAAGACGACAACCAGTCTATTATAAAATCATGTAACTGAGAAAGGAGTTTGAATGAATGAATAAGGCTAATCAAAAGACGAATCATTGATCTTTTGAACATCGGTGTTTAAAACATAGTATTGTAAAGCGTGCAGTACACGGGGAAAGTAGTGCCGGCCAAATGAATTTCTGTAGCCAATCACAGCGCTTGTTGTTTGACTCGATGACAAAGGCTGTGATTGGGTACAGATATTCAACTGGCCGACACTACAATCCCCGTGTAGAGGGCGCTCAGCCAATCACAGCTCTTTTTGTTTGACTCAATGACAAGACAAAGGCTGTGATTGGGTACAGATATTCAACTGGCCGACACTACAATCCCCGTGTAGAGGGCGCTCAGCCAATCACAGCTCTTTTTGTTTGACTCAATGACAAGACAAAGGCTGTGATTGGGCGCAGTCGCAGATATTCAACTGGCCGACACTGGACGCTACTTGCCCCTTGTACAGCACGCTTAAACGAGTATTATTACCTTGAGTGATAAGCTATAAACATTGGAAGGAAAACATTCGATGTTTGGGAAAATGTTTTCCCCGTCTTTCATTCTATTTTATTGACACATTTGATAATGTTATTGTGCCTTGTATAACACCCCAATTCTATTTATAATTTCAATCAGATTTCTCATTTCCGTATTTATTTGAGTGATAAAGATAAACATTGATATTTACATTATTTATGTTATTTATTCTATTTTACAGAAACAATAACTTATTGGTTGAAAACACAGACTAATGTCCAAAACATCTATCATACCAAATTTTGATGAATAATAAAGTTCGAAACTAGGTTAGATTTTCGTAGCACTTCAATATTATAAACATTATCAGTAACCACTGCAGTATCAATATCAGTATCAGTTATCAGTTATCAGTTTTAATTATCAGTATCAGTATCAGTATCAATCTTTTTTTGGTGTGGTATTACCAATACCTATTAATACATTATACTATGTATTAGTGGGTGTTGACACAGTAATACTTCTGTAACATTTAAAAAGGGATGAAAATATTACTTTCTTATGATTACATAGATATGATCTAGTTACATATAACATACAAATATTACAGTGTAATACCGGCCTTACTCATTTCACAATTTATAATGAAATTTATGAACATTATTTTGTGAATTCTCAATGATAATAAAAACAAAATATTTTCTCATTCGGGAAAACATAGCGAAAAATACCAATGTCTAGGTAAAACCATAGATAAGTGAAAACCACTGAACAGGAAACAAAGATGGGAAAGCATAGATTTTTGGTTTTAATAAATAAAAATAAAAATCAAGAACCGTTTAAAAAAAAAATAAAATAATAATTATAAAATCACAGACATGTTTCGAGGCATAAGCTGATTTTCAATGTGAATTTTGTTTTAATTGAAGAAAAAATATTAGTATCTTAAGTAATTTTAATTGGTTATAATTATTTCACTCAAGGCCAAGTGTTAATGGAAAGATATCCTTGATATATTTTCCCAAGAATATATGTCCAAACTTCGCCCTTTCACTTTGATATCTCACACATCTAATCCATTTTGCAGACGAACCTCGAATTAATCTATATCTATAAAAGCGAAATGGCACTGACTGACTGACTGATTCATTCATTCATTCATTCATTCATTCATTCATCACCAGAACTAAAAATCCACTGAACCGAATGCGTTCAAATTTGGCAGGCATATTCAGTTGGACGTTTAGACGCGCGATAAGAACGGATTTTACAAAATTTTCAAGGATACGCCAAATATTTCAGATTTTCTAGAGTTTTTCGGCGTTTTCCTCATTTTTTTGAGAACCAATCGGTAGAAAATGTTGATATTTGGTAGGTAGGTTCAGACAAGGTCTAGAAATGTTGTGTTGAGATATTTTTGAATTCCGTTCAAGATTACGCCAGTAATTAGGGTTTTCAAAATTGTAGATGTATTGCGGGTTGCATATCTTTCGCCTTGATAACACCAATCCTTACTGTAAATTCAATGGTTCAGCGAGATTATAGATAAACTAATTTGGAAGATATTGAATCAAGTTTCAAACTATGTCCGATATAGTTCCCAAGGTTACGCTCAATATTCACTATTTACTAGCGTTTTACTTTTTTTCGGAATTTTCAGAGTTTTTCTTGGATTTTTCGAGAATAAATTGTTAGAAAATGTCGAAATTTCGAGAACAGGTCCAGATTAGGTCTAGAAATGCTGTGTTCAATAAGTTTTGATTCTCTTCTGAACGGAATTTGCAGGCGAGCGAAGCGAGCCTGTTTGTCTCAGCTTACACTGACAGAGGTTATGCAGGCGAGCGAAGCGAGCCTGTTTGACTCACTGACACTGCTGATACTGTCGGGGGTCCAGGGGGCGGAGCCTCCTTGCTAGGCGGAGAAGGCGAGCGAAGTGAGCCTGCCGGCTAGTTTTTGAAATTTTGCTTTTACCATTAGCCTACACTACCGTCTCTTCGAATTTTTACTAAAGGTTTCAATTTTGAAATTTATTGAAAATTTTGTTTTACTAATATTTATACTATAATGTATAGTCCAAGCTGAATTTTATTATCTCCTTGAATAAAGTAATCTAATCCAATATAATCCATCACAACTAATTAGCGTCTGTCTCATCTCAAATTGAAAAGAAAAATTATCCTACCAGCTCAAATTCTAATTTTTGTTTCTATTGTGTTTTTTTTATAGCAATTTAGTTTTTATAGAATAATTAATAAAATTGAAATTAACGTACAAGTGCGTACTATTGAGACGTTTGATGGCATTCACATTTTACAATCACCCAGACAAAACGGAGCTGTTGGCGTGGAAATCGTCGAGTTGAAATATATCAATTCAAGACACACTAAGAGTAACGTCATGTTTGGTGAGAAAATCTTCTTCCTCTTCTTCTTCTTCTTCTTCTCCTTCTTCTTCTTCTTCTTCTTCTTCATCATCTTCTCCTTCTTCTTCTTCTTCAGCGTATGCTAGAATAGCTTTTTACGCCGATTTAATTGATCATATACAGTAGTAAAGTCTGTCCAAGCAAAGAAGACATTCTGTCCAGATTGGAAAATGACTTCAGCTCGGTCAATATCAGATCAAAAATCATAAATTTAGTCTCAAATGATTTCTACAATTTGTGAACAAATTTATAATTTTGAACTAATATTGACTGAGCTGAATTCACTTTTACATCTTGCCAGAATGTCTTCTTCGCTTGGACAGACTATAACTGAAGGTTCATTTTGAAAGTTTTGAATAATAACAATATTCATGCTCAAAGAACATCACATCACTAGATAATATTCGTATGGCGTTCACGGTGTAAATGTGAAGTTCAAAGTGGAACTTCACGATCACAAATGGTCCACCCTCACCTAGTGGCCAATACCCAGCAGTACTCTTTAGTGTTACTCATAAATAGAAAGTAATGTTCCATTTGAACATCGATATCAACTAACTATCGATATGAAATATTTAGATTTTGAGAAAAATTTAATCAATATTTCAAATAGCGATTTGAGAGTCAATATTGACATCGATTATTAGCTGTGCGCAGAAATTCCTGTTTTCCACATGGAATTATTGGAAATCAGCTGATTTTGCAATAATTCATAACGTAGTTCAATAACGAATTGTTTTGTGATCGAGTTGTGGGAGTACAACAAATATTTATTCATTATTTGACAAAAAGACAATGGTTTCCAAGTTTAAGCCTATTGAAACAAAAAATTGTTGAATATAATAAGAGCAGTAGGTAAAAAATAATCTTAAATCTAAAGTAAAAATGAGAATAATGTTGTAATCATGAATACAATCGACAACTACAACAGTGAATTATTTATTCAGTTATTTACAAGTAGTACTTAACACTGGCGGTTCGTGCCCACGAAACAGGTGAAGTGCTGTACAGTAGAAGTTATGAGCACTTCACTTGTATCGTGGGCACGAGCCGCCAGTGGTACTTAATGGTTTAACTTATGCTTCCTTTTATAGTACCTACGAATCGTTCATAAATATTATTTTTAATGTAGAAAAATTGAAATAAAAATCTCTGCTATTATTCTTTTGCAGCTGGTATAATCACTTTTGAAGCTAACGAAGGTACGAGTTTTAACATAGAGTGAGTATCCAGTCATTCTCTCCAGGTTTCAGTCCAGTCAAATTAAGCAAAAAGTCGAAAAGGTCAAAAAGGACCCAGCTGAAAATTTGCAGATATGATCAGAAAAGGGCACTGAATAACTAAAAGTCCCCAAGAGTCCCGTGTGAGCTTCGGCTGCCAACTTGAAAAAACCTTAAAATTTACCGACTAAGAATTGTTTTTTCGTGAATTGTGGCCGAACCAAGCGTCGGACGAGAAAGTTTTATAGGACTTTTTTCGTCCTATGGGACCTTATTCAAGAATCTTCAGGATCTTTTTTGCCATATAGGATCTTATTCGAAAGAAAAAAGACTAATTGCAACTTTGTATCTTCAACTGTTTTTGAAATAAGATTTTTTTTAAATTTGGTAATTTTTTCATAGGATCGAGGATTTTTCTTTCCTATAAAGATTGTAACTATAAATTGAGCAACCGTACATTCGTATTTCAAAATCGCTCTCAGCAAATTTAATTTTTGTTACATTCAGACCAATTTCACACTTCTATGTTCAATATTTTTTGAGCTACAATGATTTTAGAAAACCCTTACACCCCGACCCCCAAAACTCCCAAAAACTGCATATTATAACACAAAAAACTTACTAAAAATATTGGGATTTGCTTACATTTCTGAAATTCTGTTCCCGAGACCCTAGGCTGTCATAAACAATGTTCGTCCGACTAAAAGTATCATCTCGTCCGACGCTTGGTTCGGTCACAATTCACAAGAGAACATTTTTAAGTAGGTAAATTTTACGGTTTTCTTAAGATGACGGACAAAGCTCACACGGGACTCATGGGGACTTCTAGTATGCTATTCAGCGATCTTTTCTGATCATATCTGCAAATTTTCTGCTGGGTCCTCCGACTTTCACTTTTTTTGCTTCATTTGACTGGACTAGTGCAAAATTTGAATAAAATTAATCCGCAACTTTCAGAGGTTTGGTTGCTTTCAATATCGCTCTCGAAAACAGAAGATGTGATACATTTTGACATGAAGTATCAATGTGACATAATGTATGCAATACATTGTATTGTATTTGTAAAAGTAATGGGTAGTGTACATCTCTGCCAACAGCTGTATGCCTGTATGTGCAGGCCCCGGACAAAGTTTATTTGCTCTTGAAATTTTCATAATGCTTGAAGTCTTTGCAGTAACTCTTAAATTGATTCACTCGATAAAATTTCACTATCTTGAATAAATAAATGAACTATATAAGCGTAAGATAGTACATAGTAAGTCAGTGTTATGTTGTGCGGATGATACAACATCCACTATTTTTCCGCTAGCAGCCATTTTCTAAGACAGAACCCACGAAACACTGTCAACCAATAAGAAAAGAGCAGGCGGGCCATGAAGGCGTGTCCAAGTTGAATGTGGAACATCACCCGATAACTGCTGCAATCTACTGGTCGAATTTGTAAACTTTTCAAACCGACAACTCCTGATTCCTGACTCCTGAATCAACTACTGATTAATGTGAAAACTTTCAACGTTCAGTTCTCTTGACAAGGGATCTTACCAATCAAAACAACAGATGAGAGACTACCTTTACATCGAAATACCAATAAGTCGACATCGACCCCTGAAACAGCTGACATTTGATGCAATCAAACCGGGATGCTATAGTCTGTTCAAGCAAAGAAGACCCTCTGGCAAGATGGGAGAATGACTGAAGCTCGGTCAATATTGGTTCAAAAATCATCAATTTGATCTCAACTTGTAGGAAACAATTTGATCTACTATTGAAACTACATTTATAATTCTTTAACAAATATTGACCAAGCTGGAGTCATTTCCCCATCTTGCCAGAGGCTCTTCTTTGCTTGGTCGGACTATACCTATTGATCGACTAACCCTTACATCGACAACGACCTTCAGTCAGCTGACATTCAAGGTTATTTTACCGCCCCAGGGCCGAAAAGGCATTTTCCCGGCGAGTTGCTGGCGACCTCGCCTGAAAACGAGCGTTTTCGGCCTCCGTATGAAGCATGTGAAACAGTCCATTTCATATAGTCCGACCAAGCAAAGAAGAGCCTCTGGCAAGATGGAAAAATGACTCCAGCTTGGTCAATATTTGTTGAAGAATAATAAATGTGGTCTTAATAGTAGATCAAATCGTTCCCTACAATTTGGGATCGAATTGATAATTTTAAAATCAATATTGACCAAGCTTGAGTCATTTTCCCATCATGCAAGAGGCTCTTCTTTGCTTGGTCAGACTATACCAGTGTGCCAAAAAAATTTTGTCCGCGCCTACGCCACTAAAAATTTGGCGCTCTAGGCCAGTGCATGTCTTGTCATAAGACCGGCCTTGCGTGTGGACCACTCATACAATACGGTATTACAACAATGGCCACTGCTGGTGCTTTTCTGACAATAATTATCGTGTTTTCACAGCACTTATGCTTTTTCAATTATTATTGTTTCCAATAAATAAATACATAAGCAATAAGCAACTATTGTAATTTTTACAGCCCTCATGCTGTGAAAAATAGTTTGGAGGAGACCGTTCACTGCTTGATGGTGGGGCAGCACACAAATCATCCTCTCAAAGACCTTGATAGTGGATCGAATCAAAATGAACTGATTATCAGCGGTAAACAAAATAAGATGCAGTTCCCTGTGGGCTCAACTCTCATTGGAAGTAATGAAGATATTGTTGAGTGAGTATCCATCATTGAAATAGAACTTTCCACTGAAATTTTCATGAAACCTATATCATAGCCAGCAATTTCTGTGTGTTTATGTAGTCTGTCCAAGCAAAGAAGACATTCTGACGAGATGAAAAAAAGACTCCAGCACGGTCAATATTAGTTCAAAAATGACTAATTTGGAGTTGAATTGTGGAAAACACTCTAATCTACAGTTTGAGACCAGATTTGTAGTTTTTGAACCAATATTGACCGAGCTGGAGTCATTCTCCCAACTTGCCAGAATGTCTTATTTGCTTGGACTGACTACAGCTGGTTACAAAGAAACTGGCAGGTAGATTAGCTATTCAAGATAAGCAGAATGGCCACTATGTTGGTTTTGTTTGTGCAGACTAAAATATATTAATACGGCAGAGATCATGAATTGTTCAAATAGCATTAATACAATTTGTTTTAAGGTATATAAATTATCATTCTGTCTCATATCTTCCCATTTACTGGAGATTCAACAAAATATTTTTATTTTTTTATAACATAATATTTATTATTTTGGTATTAAAGTACCTGTCTTTAGATAATTTCAGGTCATTATCATGATTGTGTGTTTATCTCTCTAAGGCGGGTATTACACGATAATAGTTCTATGATCATAGTTGATCATATGGAAAGAGATGAAAATACGATTTTCGTATTTCAACTATGATCATAGAACTATTACCTTGTAATACCGTCCTAAACAAATAATTGTCAATCATGGAATAAAGTCGATAATTGATTAATTTGTATTATAATCCATGTTGCTTGAACCACCATTTTGTAATAGGCCTACTCTAATCAGGGAGTGGCTTGTCTGAGCCTATGACAAGCGTTCCTATTGAATGGTCACTCAACAACCAATAGCCATGCTCGAACCTCGAACATTAAGCTGCTCCTTATGGCTTTAAGGCTCGTCCACACCGCGGGTCGTTTTCTAGTCAAGACGACTTCACAAAAATTATACTTTTGTTTGAGTAAACAGTAGAGAGACCATTTGAAGAGTTAAAATTGCAACAATGGAAAATATGAAATTGACTTAGATGTACAGTAAAAGTCCGGTTATCCGAGTTCCGATTATCCGAGCCGCCAGGTTAAACAAGCTAATTTTAAAGAGCATAACAAAATTTTTTTGTTATCTGAGGTGGTCCCGGTCCCGTTTAGCTTGGATAGTCGGACTTCTACTTTACAAAGAAGCACTGGCGGCTCATGCCTACAAAAAAGGTGAATTGCTGTACAACAAAAGATACGGGCACTTCACCCGTTTCGTGGGTACGAGCAGCCAGTGCAAAGAAGGAACTATTCATTCTTAAAATTGATTGTAAATATTGTCTGCTGTCCAAGCAAAGAAGACATTCTGGCAAGATTGAAAAATGACTCCTGCTTGATCAATATTGGTGCAAAAATTATAAATTTAGTCTCAAATTTTAGATCAGAATGTTTTCTACAATTTAAGACCAAATTTATAATTTTTGAACCAATATTGACCAAGCTGAAGTCATTTTCCCCATCTAGCCAGAATGTATTCTTTGCTTGGACAGACTTTGGTCAATCAAAATTTCCACATTTAGTGACCGCATTGTGAGTAGGCCTATACCAAAGTTATTAGAGACAAGGTTGTTCCGATCTTCGAGAATTTGAAAAGTGGTGGGGGAACCCAAGAAATGACGTAGTTCAGATCTGGCGCATTGAAAATATGAATCGTCTGATTTGTCCACTATCAACTCAGTTGAAAGGTAGTGGCAACACGTTCCTCAAGACGTACACTGGAAAGATTGAAGGACCGCGCATGCGCCGCACTACGGCGCCAGTGTAGTTGTGCTCCAGTTTAGTCGGGATTAGGGCTCTATAAAAAGTGGGTAGACGCACCATTCAGGGGGGTCCACCATTCTGTGGTCAACTTTTAGCGCCAGGTTTGAATTAATTCAATTCGACAGTCACACATATGATAAAAATTATGTTAGAAAAAAATAATACTCACTTCACTGAACATTGGATTTCCAGTCTGGCAATTTTTAAGTCAAAATTTCAACCTTCATTCATCTACCTGCATCTGGCAAATTTGTATTTTTTAATTTCAGTTTTATGATAAAAATGGTTATATTTTTTGCAATTTGATGCTAAACAATATGAACCATTTTATATAACAAATTAACCTCCAAGATTTCAAAACAATAACTTGATTCATTTGCTCAACTTGATAAACATCTGTTGATTGTCTCTATCATCAAAAATATTTATATGAATTCAAACCTAGCGCTAAAAGTTGACCACAGAATGGCGGATTGTGCGTCTACCCCCTTTTTATAGAGCCCTACTTTTTATAGAGCCCTAGTCGGGATCTCTGATCTGAACTACGTCAAATTTTCGTCTCCCCACCACTTTTTCATTTCGCCCAATATCAGGCAGTATTGGTTATGGAACAACCTTCTTCTAATAACCTTGGGCCTATACCTATAGAATCTCTGTAATAAGCACAATATAGCTTCCACTGCTAGATAGTAAATAATTGTAATAAAATCTAAAAATTTGTCTGAATTTTTTCATCTTTCCTTGCATGGACTAAGGTGCAAACTGTACCGGGAAGACAATCAATACTACCCTGACTTCAAGGCTGTAGACGGGACTGGTCATGTGATCAGAAGTATGAATAATTTTGTAGATAGTGCTACATATATGAAATATTTTGAGATGTACAATCATGAACTCTGGCTATGCGAATATTCAGGACAAAACGTAAGCTACATTTTTACAATTTTCAGATTATTTATTAATATTGTTGCTGATATCTGTAACATTTTGATGCCCAGAATTATGTCCTACTCCAACAGATGCTTCGACTGGGAGGGACGCTTCCTGGTTCGCCCTCCCAATATTTCGCTCACCGCAGACCAAAATTTTCTTCATCTGTTTTATTCTTATAATACAGTAATTGTGTTGAGCTTGTTTGATCAATAAGTGAAGAGTGTTCCGGTATTGTATGAATTCATTTTTGAGTGTTTGATTGCCTGTTTAACTTTCTCTTGAGTTTATCGCGTTGTCTGATTGAATTAATTAGGCCTATACTTATCCAGGGCTTCAATTCAGTATTTTTAGCAGTAAGTTGAACTTTTGATGTATTCACGTTGATGACATTTTGTAATGTCTACGTATGTGTGTAGCTACATCAACATTATTTTCTGCCCTGATAAAGTCCCAATTTTGAAAAGCAATAGTGTTACAGATTCCCCTCCAATCGATTTTCAGCTCTCCTCCTTGAATCTAGTTTGTCATCTTCAATTATTATTTGAGCCTATTTTCAGGCATTTAGTGTAGTGGTCAGTAACAAATGTTTGAATGATCATTGTTCAAATATTAAGTGGTTTAATTTTTTAAAGAAAATAACTGATGTAAAGCATCTGATTAAACATCTGATTTTGAACATGATGATGTAAAGCATCTGATTAAACATCTGATTTTGATTAAACAATTAACCACAATACTATGCTCAATTTTCAGCCGTATAAGTTCCTCAGAGCTGTGACAAAACATACTTTAAAGAAAGATATTGACATTGAAATTGGGAAGTTAGAGTACACAAAGCGGGATGAAGCGTGGATTGAAATGAAAGATGATATGACAGCGTACACGGTGAAATTGGACCAGATCCGATATCTGGATCACAATAAACCTACTACAGAAACAGTGAACTATGGTGAGTCTGTCTCTTCTCATATCTATAAAAGCGAAATGGCACCGACTAACTGACTGATTTATCACCAGAACTAAAAATCCACTGGATTCTCAAATTGGATGCGTTCAAATTTGCGCGCTAAGAAAGGATTTTTGAAACGCCAAATATTTGAGTTTTTCAGCGTTTTCTTATTTTTTCGAGAACCATTCGGCAGAAAATGTTTAAATTTTTGAACAGGTCCAGGTTAGGTCTAGAAACGTTGTGTCCTTATTCTACAAAACGACATTTCAAAACTATATAGTAGCGTAATATACTAATACCACTCATTTCCTCTCTCCAACTCAAATAAAAATAACACAAAAATTAATGTGATCTTTCCAGATGGCTATCTTGCACTTGAAGAGCCTGAGGATAAACTTCAAGAAGAGCAGTGGATGAGCGGATCTGTAAAATTTTCAGAATTTCAAAATCTCAGACAGTAAGCAAAACTATACAAGGCATAGAATTTTATGTAGTATAAAAGAGCAAGAGTAGTAGTGCATTAAAGAGCGAGAGAGAGAGAGAAAGAGTTCAACTTGTAAGAATAAGCCCCGTTACTTATCATCTTATAGTTATTATATGATTGGTTTCAAGTCATAAAAATTACACGGCATCTTTACATATTGCATGGCTGCTTTCTTAAGCCGGTATTACACGATAATACTTCTATGATCATATTCGATCATAAACCAGTAACAACATACCTTTAGGCCGGGCCGATAATAGTTCTATTATCATAGTTAATCATATGAAAAGAGATGACAATATGATTTCGTATCAACATTTCTTTTCATATGATTAACTATGATAATAGAAATATTATCTGCCTTGGGCGGGTATTACACGATAATAGTTCTATGACATATTTCTAATCATATGGAAGGAGATGGAAATAGGATTTTGTATTTTCATCTCTTTCCATATGATCAACTATGATCATAGAACTATTATCTTGTGATACCCGCCTTAGGCCGGTATTACACGATGTTCTCTATAGGAGAACATATGACATAGAATATGATCATTTATAATATTTGGTTCATTACACGGTAATATTTCATCATCGCAGATGTTTGATAATTATAGAAATATGACATATTTAATGACATATTATAAATGATCATATTCTATGTCATATGTTCTCCTATAGTGAACATATTATAATATCTTTGATAATAGATGTATGACATAGAACTATTATCGTGTAATAGCGGCCTTATACAAAGTACTGTACTGAAAATTGGGGGAAAATCACAACTATTGGGTCCCAGATACTTGCTGGTGATTTATTATTATTTCTCATTAATTCAAATCGGAAATACCTGAACTCACTTTGAATGCTCTCAAAATCTTTTATCATTGAGAAATAGAATCAGCTTATTTCCAATATGGCGACGATATATGAGCTTTGCAATTGTCTCATATCAACGAGCTTCCTTCCAGTATCAATTTTGAACTTTTGTATCAATCACTGTTATATATTGTATATATATTATATATTGAGTAATAGCGTATCGCTACTGCGTATCAGGACGCCGCTTTGTAAACACTAAAGAGGCCTTTATAGTGATGTGAAATGTGTATAATAACAAGTGAAATTATGATAGGACTCATAAATTCGGATGTGTGTATGTTATTCATCATCTGAAGAGAAGGGGTTTGCCTTCATCAACTTTGACCCAAAAAGTTGAGGATATTTTGATGGGATAGTGAGTGAATTTGGCTACTTTTATAATTATTATCCTCTAGAATCTAGCTTGTCCAGGTATATTTTAGTGGAGGACAAAACGTTTACCGAAGCAATCCACAGTAATTGCCTGGGAGTAACTTTACCTATAGTCCATTCACGATGGCTTGAGACGAGATAAACAAAAGCTCTGCATGTGTGTGTGTGTTCGACTGGAGTGGCTTCATTTTAGCCACGACATAAACAAGTCACAGCAATGCCGAAATCCCGAATTTTCTGGTAGGCAATTCCGAATAAGTAACCTTTAAGTAATCTTTTTTATAGATACACATTAGGAAATTGCTTTTTTTGGTTGTCTCTCGATTGCATGAACCGAAAATGAACGAACAATTATAGTAAAAGTTTTTGTGTCAATTCTTTGATTACAGTCCCGACAGCAAAATTCGAGATTTTGGCATTGCTGTGACTTGTTAATGTCGTGGCTAAATCGAAGCCACTCCAGTCGAACACACACACATACAGAGCATCTGTTTATCTCGTCTCAAGACATCGTGAATGGACTATATAGTATATGTTCCATTAATAAAATGAGAAAGTGCAACTCAAAAGAGTAGGCATGAGCACAAGTTAACAAAGAAATGAATGATATCAGCCATTTTCCATTCGACTAGGTCTCTTTCAAGTTGAACACTCGATATATTACTTTGTGTATATCTCAAGGCTGGAGAAGAGAGAAAAAACAAAACAGAAAATAATTCAATTTATTCGAATAATCAGTTCAAATTCATTATAATTTTTAGGTATTTTAATTCATTTTATTTCATCAATTGGCATTAGCCTTTATGCCGGGTTTACACGATGCCAATTGGCAAGACCAGGGCCCTCGCGTGGTGTTTAAAAGCCTTGTGCGAGATTTCCCCCACCACCAAAATAAGAGGGATGCAGTACAACTTGAATATAATATATTCTAAGCCAAACATGATTCAAGCTGCCTTTCATTTTCACAGTTTTTTCATTTTTAATCGCAATGTTGCATGTTGTGTGGCAAAAAAGGAATTTTGGGATTTCATTTTCTAATGTATAATAGTTTTGTATTTTTATGCATTCTCATGTATTCAGCCATTTGGTAGAATTTATATTAATATAAATAAGCAGAAGCGTAACAGAAATTAATGGAAATACCAGTTTACCAGAAATTGATGATGGTGTAAAATTAAGCGAAACCGGTATCTCGATTTTTTAATAAATCAGTGGTTTGACATTATCTTGTCTCTTCATTTAATAAGAATATAAAAAGTATACGCCATCTACATTGAGCAAATCTGTAACATTGTACCGTACTTAATCATTGCTGAGAGCACTTAAAAATTACGCTAGGATATTATTTGTGGTTGTGATAACTTGGGAATGGAAATACTTGTACTGTATTTATAAACGGAAAAATTTTCAGCTAGTTATCAATAAATCATCCAATTTCCAATTATAACTTCCATTAATTTATTTCCATTTGTTAGCTTGAATGCACATAAGGGAGAAAATTATAAATTCTTATCAAAAAAATATTGAGAATCATAAATCTTGAATTTCACTGAAAATATACTTGTCCTAACAAAAAATTGAAAACTTAATAACAAGAAAATTGAAGATTGTAGCCTTTTTCACTGCCCTCCCAAACTTACTGTTTTTGAGAAAACATTCGAAATAGTTCCAAATTCAGCCAGCAGATGGCAGTAGCAGTAGGGTGATTCGCTTCGACTCCTAATGGACAAAACCTTTAAGCTCCGCCTATGCTAGGCCATGATGATGTAATGGCATCAGCCAATGAGAGGGCGTTGTGGGCGTGGACTTGTACTGGCTTGTGATTGGTCGACAGAGTGCGAGGGAGTTGTCGGCCAACAATATAATTGAATTTAAGAGGGGCTTTTCTCAGCTTACATTGAGTAGCTTGAGGTGGTCAGCCACCAATAGAATTAATTTTAGAGGTACGATTCCTAAGCGGCAGCTACGATTCTCAAGGCTGCGCGGCTCGAGCTGCCTGGTTCTAAATTCGCTGATAGAACTGCCCAGCTCTAGCTACGCTGATCGAGCCATCACTACTCTATCCACATAACTATATTATAGATGTTTACTCTGTTATCAGGGCTACTAATGTATTCTAGATCAACAAATAGTGAAATTCACTTGAAAATGACTTTGAATTTCAAAAATGAAAGTGAACTTGACTTGAATGGTTGATTTGAAAATGAAAGTGTGAATTTCACTATTTATTGATCTAGTATGCATTAGTAGCCCTGATAACAGAGTCAACATCTATAATAATATAATTATGTGAATAAAGTTGTGATGGCTAGAGCAGCGCAGCCAAAGCTGGGTAGCTCTAGCAGCGAATTCAGAGCCGGGCAGCTCAAGCTGCCGCTTGGGAATCGTACCTTATGAGGGGCGTTTCTCAGCTTACATTGATGACGAGTGTTCAATTGATCAATTCATAATGATGAATAAGTAAATGGAGACACAAAAATTACTTGTGAATTCAAGATGGTGGTGGGAAAATTTTCTTTCAAATAATAAAAAAAATGCAAATAGCCCAATTGGATTTTTTTTTATTCCATTCTTGCTTCGGTCGCTGCGGCCCCCCCGGCCGGTCACACACTCCGCAAATCCCACACGAGGCCCCTGGCAAGACAATAGTTGTTATTGTCTTCTCCTCTTCTGAAACCGTCAGCTGATGTTGTCAGTTGGAGTTTACATTTATCCGTGCCTAGATGATGGTTTTAAAATCAAACGATACAATAGAATCTTTCTGATACTACATCATTGAACATCATACATAGTGTCGCCAATTGGCATCGTATAAGCCCGTCTTTAGACCATGGATCTTTTAGGCCTTCACCAATAATTTCTTATGGTATATCATGTCTTATTATTATTAAAAGACTATGCATATGTATTTTAATGGTGAGTCTACTCCTCAGGAGACAATTTCAAGTAGGTGCCAACTCACCAGTATCATAGAGGAATTAAAATATTATTATTAACTTATGTGTGGCCACAGTGTTCGTGACTTAGCTACTCGTACAAATATAGTCTGACCACGCAAAGAAGAGCCTCTGTCTAGATGAAAAACTGACTCCTGCTCGGTCAATATTGGTTCAAAAATTATTGATTTGATCTCAATCGTAGGAAATATTCTGATCCGCACAATTTGAGACCAAATCAATATTTTTTTGAACCAATATTGACCGAGCTGGAGTAATTTTCTCATCTTGCCATAGGCTCTTCTTTGCTTGGACAGACTAGCAATTGAACCACCTCAACTTATTAAATAGCTTGGATTGAAAAACTAGGGTACCTAATGCAATAACATTCACATTCTCTGAATTTATCATTTCAACAGAAGAGTAAGAACTGAAAAAGAATATATACCACTTGACCAGAAAAATGTTGCATCTCATCACGTTCCATCAGGGAATGGCGAAACTTGGAGAAGGAATGAGGTTATAGTAATTGGTTCTTTATGGGAACACAAACTTGAAGGAACCCATACGTTTCAGTGAGTGATGGTTTTATTATAAAGTAAATTTAATACATTTTGGGAAATGACTGAATATCCATAGGCTATATTCAGTGCTTATTAATAAACAGGAATTATTGAAACTATTTCATCTTACAATAAAATCTAATGACTTACTTATTTCAAGAGATGACCGAAATGGCCCTAAATGCCAGTTCATAATATTATGTCTCAATCGGGAATAACAATACGAATAAAAAATATTCTTATGGCTCCTAATGGTGGGGGAACCCTAAAGGCTACAGGGGTAGTAGTGGCGGCCAGTTGAATATCTGTAGCCAATCACCAAGGTGTATAGAAGAGTAGAGGTGGGGCGGAGTGAAGCAGCTGGCTGTGAAAGTTATAATTTTGACGACACGGAGTTCCTCTAGTCAAAAATTTAGCATTGATTTCCCTATCCTAGACAAAAAATTGCGCACTTTTTCTCAATTTACAAATTACAGAATTGTTTAATAGATAAATTTCTTATATGAGCTTGTATAGAATTTCAAGACCTACATTTTGAGTGATTTAAATCTATATTTTACTCAAATTTAACATGAGAAAAAGTCTGTTAACGTGTCTCGGAAATACTCTGCAGCTGGGCTAAAGCAATTATGGATAGCAATGCTACCAAATGCAATGATATTTTAAATGTATCTTATAATAGCATTGCCACTCATAATTGAATTAGCCCAGCTGGAAAGCATTCCCGAGACACGTTAACGGACTATTTCTCATGTTAAATTTAAGTAAAATATAGATATAAATCACTCAAAATGTATGTCTTGGAATTCTCTACAAGCTCATATAAGAAATTTACCTATTAAACAATTCTATAATTTGTAAATTGAGAAAAATTGCGTAATTTTTTGTCAAGGATAGGGAAATCAATGCTAAATTTTTGACTAGAGGAACTCCGTGACGTCAAAATTATAACTTTCACAGCCAGCTGCTTTACTCCGCCCCACCTCTACTCTTCTATACACCTTGGCCAATCACAGCCTTTGTTCTGTAGTTGTAATTGATTTAAAAAACAAGAGCTGTGATTGGCTACAGCTATTCGACTGGCCGCCACTATTAACCCAGTGTACAGGTAGGTTCCACCTCGCACTTGGCCAAATACTGGTCACCCATCCAAGAGCAGTCCACAGTGTTCGTGACAACTTCACGATCACTAAGCGACGACCTCTCACCGAGTGGCCAATACCCAGTACAACAATATGAATGTTGTTTCTTGGATATTTCCAATGTAGATTATAGAGCTATTACCATAACAGGTTTTGAATATTTATCATTTAATTATTTATTCACAGACTTTTGAAAAATGCAGGTATGACTGGCTCATAATTTACAAGCGCAAGTAGGCTATTTCCGCTGCACACTAATCATTTCCCACCACTGGCGGATCGTGCTCACGAAACAGGTGAAGTGCTCGTATCTTTTACTGTACAGCACTTCACCTGTTCCGTGGGCACGAGCCACCACTATTAGGATGGTGCGTAAGCTTTCGACAAGAATTCAATAAGCTATTATTTTAATTTTGAAATTCCATTCTATTTCAAAGGTGTGACGGTGAAACAGTCGTTGATCAAAGCAATATTCCAGAAAAATACAGAACAGAGATACAAATAACAGGACAGAAAACTGGAACATCAAATCCAGTTCCAAATTATATCCGATTTATAAAAACATTATCAAGGATGTGTAGGAACTCAGAAGTGGTAAGCTTGAGAACTTCTTCAATCTTCAAAGTCAATCAATATTTATTACTGGTTACTCTTTTTGAAAGTTATTATTAAATAACTGGCGGCTCGTGCCCACGAAACAGGTGAAGTGCCCGTATCTTTTACTGTACAGCACTTCACCTGTTTCGTGGGCATGAGCCACCTGTGATTATTAAATGAAAGGACAAAATGTTGTCAAACCACTGATTTATTAAAAAATATCAGAGATACCAGTTTCGGTTGTTACACCATAATCAATCTCTGGTATACTGAGTTAGACAACATCCTGTCTTTTCATTAAATATGGATAACTACCACAATATCACCTTCACAACTACTCAAAAAGTAAATCTTATTACAGAAATTTCTAGGCTATATTTTATTCCTTGTAATAAAATGAAAGGTGTGGCCGTATAGTCGAGTGGGTTAGACATTGGCTTTATAATCCATACCATAAGCCCGGGTTCGAGTCCCGGCCCGGAAAATATATTTTTCTTGGGCCACTCCCGTGTTTCGATCCTGCTCCACCTCCCTCTCAAATGTACTACCTATTTCAAGGTCATTGAATGTTAATGAAAAGGATATGATTTATATCCTTTCGAATGAATGTTCATTTCATGCCTAAACATCTAGCATTTTCCCATATATTTTGTTTTGTAAATTTTGCTACAATTTTTTCCGTTTACTTACACGCATTCGCTGCATGCCTTTACTCGGCGTAGTTTCGAAAATTACACCTTTACATTTGACATTCTGATGAGGTTTTACAAAATTTATAAGTATATGACATCTACTCAATGAGATCTGTCAAATGAAACCTCAACAAACTCAATCGATTGAGAAGCCACGGAGGAGTTCTGCCTGAAAAAATATACTAGCCTGTTATAATAATCTAGAATTGAACATGTATTTGCTTACACGTTACGCCTAACCTTTAAAAAAAATAATTTGACAAATTTTCGTAGTTTGCCTTACAGGTCAAAGAACTTACTAGAGTAGATATACTGCAGAAACAGGTGAAGTGCTGTACAGTAAAAGATACGAGCACTTCACCTGTTTCATCGGCACGAGCCTATTACACTGCATAGTGCTGCAGAGCTATTCTGAAAAGTTTTCGATTTTCGTTTTACAGGGAAAAAGATTTATCAGAGTTGTGAATCATTTATCAACCATTGGCAACGCACTCAAGTACACTGCAGAGCTACAGTACTATGACGGAGTTACTATTCTGAAAAGAGACGGCATGAAAAGGCAGGAATTTGAAATAGTTGAAGTGAAGTACCTTGAGCCAGATACCTACCGTGTATTGAAGTTCTGTAAGTTGAGTATGCATAATATCATACTTTCAGTATGAATGAATTAATGATATAGGCCTACAGAATGTTTTCAGAAGGAATTAGCAATACTCTCTTGCTGATTCCTTACACCAAGAAGAGAAAAAAATTCCATGAGACACCCACAAAAACGCTTTGTCACTGCGATAACAACAAGAGAATTTACATTCTTCAAAGAATATTAATTTTTCAAAGGCTTTATTCAGGTTATAGGTTTGTAGTTTTGATTGATGGGTGTTGAAGAAAATCAAATTCTGAAGAAAAATCACCCAAGTCTCAAAGATTGCAATCGAAAGAAGGCAAAAGAAACACACAAGTGATAAATCAGTGTCACGTCGCGATTTTGAGATTCTTTTATTCTGAATCGATAAAAAATAATTATAAAACGCTAAGTTACAGAGAGCCAATAGTTATTTTCCCCACGATTTTCGGGATTGTACGAGTATAATGAGCTAACCTCACTTTGAATATTATGTAATCACGTTACGTGGATATATTTACTGTGAATATTTTTAGTGTAATATTCTGTGTGAATGAGCTTCCTTCCTGTACGATTGCGTATCAATTTTGGACTCTTGTATAAATTCTACGTATCACAAAACCGCCGTGTCAAGAGGTATTAAACAAAACTATTTTGATATCTAATTAATCTAATCTTCAGGGCCCTCGCATGGGGTGTGCGGAGTGTGTGACCGCACAGGGCGCCACGGCGGCTGGTGCAAAACGGGAATTTTAAAAATTTCAAATGGGCTTTTAGAATAATTTTTTCACTAGTTGATAAAAAACTTATCAACAACTCAATCCACAAGAAATTATTTCCTGTGCATAAACTCATCCATAATAATGAATTGGTCAATCGAAAAACCATGATCAATGTATGAAGCAAGCCATGAAATGCCCCTCTTTAATTAAATTCTATTTTTGGCTGACAACCACCTTGTACTCTGTCGACAGTCGACCAATCACAAGCCAGTTCCAGGTAAAAACTTCTCACTAATATTTTTAAAGAATAATTGCTGTAGTTTTTCAAACTTATTCCTGGCATGAGGTCGGTATTGGATCATGAATAAATAGTTCGTTGTATTCATCGTATAAAAAAATAGAATTAATGAGTATAAGATGGGAATGCTATTGAAGTCTAGTACTGGCCTAAGTGTTACAAAAAGTAAAACTAAGTCTTAATTCTACAAATAAATTCTTCAAATACTAACTTGATAGAATATTACCAGCCTGAATACGTAAATGAATATTATACTAGCACAAGATCATCAATAGTAAATCAGCATAATTTTTTGTGTATGAAACACCACCCATCGTTTTCTCTGCTAGCAGCCATTTTATAAGACAGAACTCACGAAACATTGTCAACCAATAAGAAAAGAGCAGGCGGGGCATGAAGGCGTGTCTAAGTCAAATCTGAAACAGCACCCATCAACTGTTGCCAACTGCCATCTACTGTTTGAATTTGGATACTTTTCTAACCGATGTTTTTGGCCATTTTGATCGTAGGCGGAGCTTGAAGGCGTGTCCCTATCGTGTAAACAAGTCACCCTATTGTTACTGCCATCTGCTGGCTGAATTCGGAACTACTGCGAATGTTATCGAAGAAAGTTGGGTAGAGCAGCGAAAATGGCTGAAATCCTCAATTATTTTGTTATTGAGTTTCCGGTTTTTTGTTAAAATATCTTTATTTCCAGTGAAATGAAATATTTATGATGATACTCAATATTCTTCTGCGAAAATTTTATTATTCCCTTCCTTAAGTTCTTTCAAGCAAACTAATAAAATAAATTAATCAATAATTATAAATTCAACATTTTAATGATGTAGTATGGTACAATATGACAATTTTTCTCAATGCAGTAATTCTTCATTAATTCCTGTAGGCTTTTGCTTATTACGTATCCCATACATAAAAATACGAAACAATACGTTGGGATAGGCCTACATTAAAAAAAAAACCCAGTCCCTATAATCCGTTTTGCCACATCACATGCAACATTGCTATTGCTAATGAGAAAACTGTGAACATGCAAGGCAGCTTGATTTATGTTTGGATTTGAATATACAGTATTATAGTATGTTGGATTGCACTCGTCTGGTAATGGGAGGGGGCGCCTGCCAAAATCTCGCACAGGGCGGAAAAAAACCACGCGAGGGCCCTGCTAATCTTATTCAATCAGCTAATCTTTTCTTTCCTCTTATCTTGTGCGTTATTTTGACCAATATATTGACGCATTCGATATTTTTGCAGTGGGAAAATTGAACTTAGAAACTGGAACAAATGAGGAAGCTAAGATGTGAGTATTGACTTTATATAGGCTACTATTATAGCTAAAGTCAAAAAGTTGAGCGGCTCCGATTGTCTCTTGTACGCGATGAAGCCTACTAACAGATGATGTGAAGCGTACTGGCGGCTCGTGCCCATGAATAGTGAATTTTCTACTCCTAGAACTTCAATACTTACTTTCATTTCGTCCATTGTAGTTTTGCATTCCATTAATTTTTCATCCACATCAATGGAATCGTTCATCCACATCATTCCACTGTTGTTTGAGAGTGTACATCTTTTTGTGCAATCAGCAACTTCTCTTTTCAGTGATAAGATAGATTCATTGTTTTGTAGATCGCTTTATTGGCATATAGTCGAGTCATTCTAGCTCAAAAAAGGGGTCAACCTGGAACTCATTGCAACAAAGGTGTTTTATTATGTTGAAATGATAGCATGATTTAGATGTTTTTTATGGTGGAAATGATAGCTGACACCTTCCTATTTAAAAAATCCCACTCTCAGATTAAGTCACGTATTTGGGCTCAAATGTAGAGAAAGATAAGTTCTACATGCTCAATTGACTCATTGACCTTTTCAATCACTTTCGATTACAATATGATTGAAAAGTGAAATGAAGTTAATTATGGACCATTCTTTACCTAATAGAAGTAATTTTTTTCTCTCATTGAACAGATAATTGTAGTAATATTGCATGCAAATGAGAGATAAAATTGTGTTCGACAATTCAAGACCAACTACAATTCTTTATCATCATTGAATTTGAAAGCAAAAAATGACATTTTTTTGGTGTATGATGGAAAAGACAGTATTCTCTCAGGTGTTATTTTTTACAATTTTGACCGCATTTGACATTTGATACATGAATTTAGACCGCCTTGATGAACTGAAAAGAATGATACATGGTTTGTTGAGATCCGATGACTTTTACAATATTTAGAGGTATTCTCTAGTGGTATACCTCTAGAGGTATTCAGTAGTAACCACTTGAATGTTTTTTCTTCAAAATAAGGATTTGATGCCTTCAAATGGGTTCTAAACCTGCTAGAGACTTAGCTTATGCTATATAGCAGCTAAATAGCTCAAGTAGGAGCTTGTAGAGTATCATCAGAAATTTTTGAGAAAAATTCATTGCCACCATTTCACTCGAATACGTAGTTTCAGTAAGATGTTCAGTTTTCTCTTGGACGTTTCAGTAAGAAGGCATGCATACAAATTGTTGTATTATGACTAGAAAGTCTGCAAATTTCGCTATTTCTGGTGTTATAATCATTCCCTAGAATGTCTAGATGTTGTTCAGAAGGTTTCTAGGCAAATACAGCTAATATTTTGACGTAAAAGCAGACTGGCCACTACTAGAGCAAGAAACCGTGAATAATCTATAGTATGGCCAAGCAAAGAAGAGCCTCTGGCATGATGGGAAAATGACTCCAGCTCGGTCAATATTGCTTCAAAAATTATCAATTTCATCTCAAATTGTAGAAAACAATTTCATCTACTATTGAAACCACATTTATAATTCTTGAGCATATATTGACCAATATGGAGTAATTTTCCCATCTTGCCAGAGGCTCTTCTATGCTTGGTCGGACTATAGTAGTGGCCACCCGATAGATATTGTTGTAGAAATTGTAGATATTGATGTAAAAGTTTACGTAAATTGAATTTATGTTCTCCTAAAACTGTTTCAAATAGGTTACAGGAAAAAATAACTTTAAAACGTCTATTTTATGGTTTAACCTCACTTTTCTAGTGGCTTGTAACAAACAACAATGCATTACCAATTCAACTCATTTTAATGACCTATTATTATTTCTAGCGTTATTATCACATTCTGGTATGTGAAGTTAGCTTACTCAAATGATTGCGACAAGCAGCTTGAGAAATTGAGTTTTAGATAAGCATAGAACATCATGTGGCCACTATAGAATCAATACCTGGCCACTACTGAATCATAGTTGTCACTTTGAAATCAAAATCAAGTTCCACGAAAAGTTTAATAATTATTTTGTGAATTGAGATATCAGCCATTTTAAGGAATGAGTCAATTAAGAAGGATCTGGGCTACATGTTCATGGAGTTCAAGATGAGATAAAATGATGGAATGGACTCACAATTCGGCAAAAACTATAAAAAATTCCTTAAACATAGCCACTACAGTCTACTGGTGCTTTTACATGTACAAGGATATCTTTCAACTGCTCTATAGTCCATTCACGATCACTTGAGATGAAATAAACAAACCTTTTGCGTGTGTGTGCATGTAATGGAAGTTCTTCTTCTATGCGAAAAAATTGGCTGCAGTCGAACAGCTGACACTTGTCTGGAGCTGTGATTGGATACAGTCCGACTTGTCTTGTCTCTAGACTGTTGTCTTGAGCTGTGATTGGCTACAGCTGTTGGTCTGTGGCCGAAAGTTTCGCATAGAAGAAGACCTTCCATTACACGAACACACACTCAAAAAGTTTGTTTATTTCGTCTCAAGTTATTGTGAATAGAGTATAGTTCAAAAACTATTCAAGGGAGAAAGGTCTACTTGGTCTCAAATTGTAGAGGACAAAATTATCTCCTGAGGGATTTTGAATTGAACAACTCAAAGGAATATGTCAAAAGATCTGAGCGAACAAAAACTGAAAATACTCAATTATAGTTTTTCTTGAAAATCAACCCATTATTTGAAAAAAACTCGGTTTCTAGTGAAGATAGAAATTACCATTCAATCACTAGAAGATTCTACCACCATTTCTCTTGAAAATTTTATTTACTAAAAAAAGGTTCAGTAAGTTTTTTCGTCCGACGCTTCGTTTTGACGTCATTCCAAGAAAACCAAAAAATGGGCAAAAATTTCCAATATGGCGGCCAAAAAACAACTTTCCGACACGAGTTGAGAGTGGGATTTCTTACACGTCAGATAGGAACGTGTCAGCTATCATTTCCACCATGAAACATCTCTGTTGCAATTAGTTCCACCTCCAATCCTATAATGACTTGACTAATAGTATAGTTATCAGTAGAACTATTTAAAAGTATTGGGGTACTACAGGAGTCATTTCTGTTGAAAATAAAGGCCATATCAGATAAGATATCAGCTGTGTCACAAGTCGGTTCGAGGATTTGTCGTAATCAGGAGCCTAGAATATTTTTAAATTTCTTAAAAAATATTTTCAAGAATTCTGGAGCCAAAAATATGGTGAATTCTATTTATAATACTGTATAGGTTACCTCTTGCTGTATAGTATCATGTGTTTTGGTTTTATATTGTTCCTTATTTGTTGAAACTTTAAATGATCACAATCAGAATACCCTTTTAAAAAAATATTTTTATTTCACAAGGGTACTCTCTCTGATTGTAACTATTTAAAGTTTTAACAAATATAGTAGCCCTAAAAGAAAATAAGTATTGTTCCTTATTTATTTATGTATTTAGCGTATATGACTTTTAATAGGGAGGAAACCCAAGGGTTGTTCCACTTCGCCAGATAACGAATAAAACTAATTCAACTAATAGATTACGGATTGGAATATTGGCCTAGTCAACTGTATAGAATATGATTAATAATTAGTCTTGTCATTTAAATACTTTGAGTCGTGTCATCATTATGAAATTTTTCAGCTTGTAATAATGATAATTTTACAGCTAGATGAAAACGGAGTACAAAAGTTCAAAGGGACGTCTGATTGGCCAATGAGCTGAACGGACGCTGATTCCTGCCTACCACAAGCTTTCATTTGCCATGGGACGTTTCGTTTCAGCTGGCTCCCGATTGGCTGTGGAGTCGTGGAGGGGAGACCGGTCAACTCATTGGCCAATCAGACGGCTAGTTGAATTTGGAGGCGTGACTAGAACAGTATGGACAGTTTCTATATTTCATAATGCCAGGTTTTTGCGTTTGGCCAGACAATAACTATTTACTGGCGACTTGTGTTCAAGAACCTCTATTCTGGTTGATGATTATTTGCTTGCTGTAATAATTGTTTCACCAATATATTGACATTGTAATTCCATGGGTCCATGGAACGTAATTTTCCTATATCTATCACGTATATCATGCTGATAATACATTAATTCATGTTGATTTTCACAATTATTGTTGGCAGTTTCACTAATGACGTTCACAAAAAAAGCAATGAATACATTGCTCTTCCAAGTTCGAGAATCCGTAAAACATCTGTAAGTGGAACAGGAAACGTTTTTGAAATTGGAGATCAGTTTCTTATGAGAGCTCCGCGTAACTATATGAGGTAAGGTTTGTTATGCTTTTTCTGCTACCTTTTTTCAGCTACACCTCTGTTGCACAATTCTCTTAGCTGTTGGCAGTTCAGCTCTGGCACTTGCATAGGGGAAATTCTCGAAATCTATAATATAAAACTCCTGTATTTAGTATAGTCTGTCCAAGCAGAGAAGACCCTCTGGCAAGATGGGAAAATGACTCAATATTGGTTAAACAATTATCAATTTAGTCTCAAATTGTAGAAAACAATTTGATCTACTATTAAGACCACATTTATAACTCTTGGACAAATATTGACCTAGCTGGAGTCATTTTCCCATCTTGCCAGATGGTCTTCTTTGCTTGGACAAACTATATCCAGATATTAGAATGTTATGGTTTTTATACAAAGGTCAACTTCACTTCATGCGATTATTTCCATAGCCTCCTATTAAAGGAAGCTTTGGGATTTCATATTTTTTTAAAGGCAATATAAAAAAATCATATTTTGTGTTGGGAATAATTCGAACTTGAGCTCGAGCTCTCTAAAGTCCTAGTCTGTACTACTACGAAACTCAAACAGCTGTCATGTTTGCTTGATGAAGACATATTTAAGCTTTAATTTTCATTCACTAAATTAATATTTTAAAAAATCACGTTCATTGTTGTTAATGATTAAGGGTTCACTGAATATTTCTAGAATTACAATAGACTACATCCAGAATGCAGACATACAATGATGACATTAATTTAACAAATGAACGATGTGATAGTCCTTCCATGAATTGTATTCCCATGCTGGAACACAGAATGACAGGTTATGAAATACACATAATATTTTGATGAATTTTCTATTCATTCAGAATTGAATTTTCGTTTCACTTACACTTTTTTATTTTTTATTGCGGATGATGCCCACATAAGCATTTTAGCTTGTGCGTGGGTAATTGATAATGGGTGCAAAGGTGATTGATGAGGTGAAACACAGCTCACAGCCTACTGGGTCTCGAACCCTGACCTGGCAGCACTGGCGGACTGGAGGTTGTGACGCCCCAGCCCACTGCGCCAACCTAAGTGTTAGGTTAAGTGTTAAGGCTAAGTGTTATTTCAAGTTTTTCCAATTCCTGGCGCCACTCTCATTGAATATAATTCTATTTATTCGAAAATATATTTCTACTTATCTTTTTCTGATTATCCTTCGATTAGGTGATTGATTTATTTATTCCATGATTCCAAGGACTGATTTGCACAATAAATAGATGATTTCTTGCAGAATTTTTACATTATCAATATCATGATAACTGCTATGCAAATATATTTTGCTTTATGAATCAGTCAGTCAGTGCCATTTCGCTTTTATAGATATAGATTGTGCCGGTGAATTAGTTATCAATTAATTTGTAGACAAATAATAATAATACAAACAAAACGTCTTTGCTCATATAGAACTGGATATATCTCTATATATAGAAACGAAATGGCACTGATTCATTCATTCATTCATTCATTCATCTCGAGAACTAAAAATCCACTGAACCGAATGCGTTGAAAGGCATGTTCAGTTGAACGTTTAGGTGGGATATTTGGTGGGCAGGTTCAGATGAGGTCTAAAAATGTTGTGTTAAAATATTTTTGAAATCCGTTCAAGAGTACGCCAGTAATAACTTTTCAAAATTGTAAATGTATTGCGGGTTTCACATCTTCCGCCTTAATACGACCAATACTTACTGTAAATTCAATAGTTCAGTGAGATTATAGATGAATCAATTTAGAACATATTGAATTAAGTTTCAAATTAGGTATCTCCGATATACTTCCCAAGGTTACGCTCAATATTAGCGTTTTACTATTTTTCGGAATTTTCTGAGTTTTTCTAAGATTTTTGATAACAGATTTGAGGAAAATGTTGAATTTTGGTAAATAGGTCCAGATCCCAGGTCCCTAGGTAAATAGGTCCCAGTCTAGAAATGCTGGGTTCAATAAATTTCGAATCCCTTCTGAACGGAATTTGCAGGCGAGCGGAGCAAGCCTGTTTGTCTCAGCTTACACTGACAGAGGTTTTGCAGGCGAGTGAAGCTAGCCTGTCTAACTCACTTACACTGCCGATACTGTTGGGGATCCAGGGCTACTTGGGTAAGTTGAGTTGACGTTTGGGAAGTTGGGATTTCACTATTGCTGTCTGTTCTGGCCAGGGATGGAGGTGGCTCTGAGCACCCAGATAAAGGCCAGTTCTTTAGTTTTTACATCTATGGAGGGAGCTGTGGGGGGGAGGGTGGCAAGAACTTCGACTTTGAAACACTGGTCAAAGCTCTTGCTGTGCTCAGAGCCATGGGTAGGGACAGGTAGGGAAGTGTTATTTTTGAAGGAGGCTCTTGGGTTATTTATTCTTAGATTGAGGGTAGTGGTTGTTTCACCAACATAGAAAGCAGGGCAGAAGTTGCAGGAAAGGAGGTAGATGCAGTTTTTGGAAATTCAATTACTGGGTTGATGGGTTTGATGGGTAATAGGACTAGTGAGTTGAAAGTAGAGTTGTTGCCATGTGGTTTCAGCCGTTACAGATTGAGTGGAAGGTTCCATTCATTTAACTCAATTTCAAACATTCAAACTCAATATTTATACCTAACTTCAATTCTTCAATTCCCTTACTTAGTATAATCCCCAACTTGGCTACCCTGCAATTTCTACTCCTCCAACTTCCTGTTTCCCCCTCCCACTCAATCTGTAACGGCTGAAACCACATGGCAACAACTCTACTTTCACCAGTCTGGGCTGAAGAAGGCTTGCTTCAGCAGCCGAAATATACCTGGCTCAAAAATGTAAGTTAAGTCTACTTTCTAAATGTTTTTTCCAATTCTACAAGTGACTTCTGTATATATTATTACAATTATTTCAAAGTGACTCTGTGATGTGCTATATATATATATATATATTTTTTTTTTAAGTTGCCAGGAAACGGATGCTTCTAAAGCAAGTGAAGGAGTGAAGAAAGTTAAAGTTGTGTTAGCTGACTGGAAGGAATCTGGAAATATGGAAAGAAAGGAATTGGGAAAAAGTGATGTGAAAGAATATTTTGATATTATTGAAACGCGAGTATGGGACTGCACGGTAATTATTCTAGAATACATTAGCAAATATCAAATATTGCTCCCTCAAAAGGCATACAAAAAGATAAAGTTTGTTTTCAGGATCCCATCAACTTATAGTTCCAACTGCAGGCCAGGATGGGGTTCTATGAAGACAAAGTATAGTCTGTCAAAGCAAAGAAGACATTCTGGCAAGATGGAGAAATGACTTCAACTCGGTCTATATTTGTTCAAAAATGAAACATTTGATATCAAATTGCAGATCAGTATGTTTCCTACAATTTTAGAACATATGACCGAGCTGGAGTTTTTTCCCCATCTTGCCAGAATGTCTTCTTTGCTTGTAGGCAGTATCCGCCATTCCGGAAAGACATCTGCCATCCGTATATATAGTCTGACCAAGCAAAGTAGAGCCTCTGGCAAGATGAGAAAATTACTCCAGCTCGTCCAATATTAGTTCAAAAGTTATTGATTTGGTCTCAATTGTAGGAAACAGTCTGATCTACAGTTTGAGACCAAATAAATAATTTTTGAACAAATTTTGACCAAGCTGGAGTCATTTTCTCATCTTTTTAGAGGGCCTTCTCTGCTTTGACAGACTATACCAATGGAATGGGGTCCGGATGTTAATTGATGTAATTGATAATAGATATTCAGGCTGTATGCTGTTCAACCCTCAGCAATAAGTTTTTCCAGCATCACTTGGTTAGTTGAAGGGGGTGAGGCGATTATTCTATAGTTTTGGGTGCAAAGTAGAATTTTACAGCTCTGTTCTGTTAATTGAATTAAAAATACGACTTTAGGCTGTTGAGGGGGATGGAGTAAGTTTTGTTGGCATTTTTTAATATAAATTAACTCAAATTTTATCAGTTTCAGAGCTTTCTTTAATAATTGAACAGGAATAAGGCTTCATGTAATTCAACTCACAGCTATTGGCGCTTTAACGCCACTTGATCAATATTGTGTGGGGCGTATTTCATTCCAAAATATCGTTGTAAAGATCTATGTTTTGAGATAATTTAAAAATACAAATTCAGGCTCCATGTCATGCAGTTCAACCCCCAGAAATCTGCACATTTTGACACCACTTAAAGGGGTCAATTTAAAGGGTTTTTTTTGTTCGAAACAGCTTTCTATAACAGTTGTTGAAAAGTAGCTAAAAAACTGTTCAAAACCTATTATTATTATAAGAACCGTTTTGAGATTATTGCACATAACATACTCACACACCCATACATAAATACAAATATGCCATACCAAATAATTAATATGATTATATAGGCTATTATGCCTAATTTTCCTGTCATCTCATTGTTATAAACAGGATGGAATGCAAAATAATTATTGGAGAATTCAGAATAAACTCAAGTTGAAAAGCGGGAAAAATTTGCAAACTGTTTATCATCATGCCGGCGTTTTTGTGAATGTTCGAGACCAGGAGGTTGAAATTGAAGAAACAAAATACATAAACAAAATTGGAAATAAAGTAGTAGAATTTGGTGAGTATGAAAATTTTCAAATTACTTCATAGGTTGTTTTATTCCAAGGTTATTAGAGACGTTTTCTAATAACCTTGGTTTTTTTCTATAGTCTGTCCAAGCAAAGAAGACCCTCTGGGAAAATGACTCCAGCTTGGTAAATATTCGTTCAAGAATCATGAATGTGGTCTTAACAGTATAGATCAAATTGTTTTCTACAATTTGAGATCAAATTGAAAATTTTTGAATCAATATTGACCGAGCTTGAGTCTTTTTCCCATCTTGCGAGAGGGTCTTCTTTGCTTGGAAAGACTACATCTTGTAGTTGCACCCAAGGAGGATTACATGGAGATGCCCTATCCTTTTCAACAATTAAAAATCTAGATAATTTTCACTCTAAGTATTTTCAGTTTACACCTTTCTGATGATTTTACAAATTAAAACTATGAAACATCAAGTTTTCACATAATATTAAAGCAGATGAGGTTGGAAAAATAATGAACTTATATTGCCGGCCGGGTTGGCCGAGTGGTCTGGGGCGTTACAACCTTCAGTCCGCTAGCGCTACCCGGTCGTGGGTTCGAATCCCACCTGAGGCATGGTCGTTTATGCACCTCATAAATCACCCTTACACACTCCATTACCCATGCACAAGTAAATTTGAATACTTATATGGGCATCATCCGCAGCAAAAAAAAAAAAAATTAAAGGCGACGCATTCAAACATCATTATTCGTGTTTTTTATGCTGAGAAACTCAAAATTGATACTTGATTTTGAACAATATACCTTGAGTTTCGAAAACTCAGACGTTTTGGGGTTTGTGGTTGAATTTCAAGGAGATTCAAGGTCTGATTTTTACGGAAATTAGAATACACGCGCATATTCCAATCAAAAAACAAGTCTGACGTTTCATGAGCCCATGAAGTGATAAAAATCACTGCAAGCTGATAAGCTGACTCGCAGACGTCGCTATACAATGCTATTCTTTGTGGGTTTATGAAACGCCATAATACATCATACTCATGATTCCTACCCTGTATTATATACAGTCGACTCTCGATAATACGAAACTCTTGATAATACGAACTAAGTCCCTGGTCCCTTGAAAAACTCTTGATAATTCGAACAAAATCAATGTATTTAGGTACTCTCGATAATACGAATCAAAATACAGAGCCTGAACCGACTGCAACACGCGATAATTCGAATTTCTACGCAAAAACTCTCGATAATACGAACTTCTACTGAACATGAACATGATCAAACCTGCATAAAATTCACAAACATGATTGAATTTGCATAAAATTCACATACATGTTCATGTTCATTCAGTTCACTTTGTCCTTGTCTTCCTTTGTCATGAGGTAAATATTTTTTCACTGAAGCAGAAAAAAATTACAGACTTTTTCACCAAAAAATAATAATCTTGTTTTGAATATATACATAATAATATTGTTTTCCTCTTTAAAAAGAACGTACTTTTTCATGAAAAAATAATTCAGTAATCTAGTTTCGATTGATTGCAGAATACTATAATTGTTTTTTGTTTTTTTTTTAAATTAATATTTTAACTTCAAATTTCTCTATTTCTTGTTTTAATTCAATTTCAATTTAAATCATTATAGTTTCACAGTACTGCATTTCTAAATTTGATCATTACATTCAATAAACCAGGGTATCAAACAATTTTACTTTCTATTAGTTATTTTTCCTCTTCCATCCAACTTTCGATAATGCGAACTTTTTCTCTAGTCCCTCCAAGTTCGTATTATCGAGAGTCGACTGTAGTATCTGTCAAAGCTCATAAATATAGTTTTCAAGAGATTAAAATCCACCCCCACATAAAATTATTATACATGACTTTGAATAGAATTTTTCAAAAAAATTTAATTGCATAATATGGATAAGTCCAACCATATAGTTTCACATCATTGAACAACCATGGAATAAACTTTTTGAAATAATGACTGAGGATTGAATTGTCGTTTTGTTAAACCAAGCTTAAACGAAGAATCTTTCCATTCTATCTTAATTTCTGAAAGATAGATAAAACAACATGATGGAGAAGAATTTCCGTAGAATGCAGAATCTGATTTGACGTGATTTTGTTTGATTGAATAATCAATGTTTTCAATCATTTGAGAGTTTTCTTCATCAGATATAACTTTAAATCCCTATTTTAACGATGAAGTCCAAAATTGATACATGAAGAATGAAGAACACTCGTTGATACGATACATTTGCAATGCTCATGGATCGCCGCTATATTGGAAATAAGCTGATTCTATTCCTCAATTATTAAACATTTTGAGAGCTTTCAAACTAGGTTTAGGTATTTTTTCACTTGGACTTTGACTGGAGAGTCCTATCCTATTCAATGGGAGGTTTGCTCAGCCAATAGAGACGAAATGAGCAACAGGCTATGTGTGTCAACTTTCCACTCCCATACGCACAGGTGCATTTTTAGAAATTCTCTGAGCAAGGAGGAACTACTAGATTAGCTTGTCTGTGTCTAGTGCGTGGATTGAGTAAACTGTCGTATCAATGGGGGAACGGCAACACTGCGCCTTCTCAATCCCCACATGTTGCATCTTCCCAGATCCCCCCAAGTTGGAAGTATTTTCAAAACGACTATAGGTTTAGGTATTTTTTCAAGTTGGATTGATAATAAACACCATATCCTATTCATGTTCAGGTTCACTTGAGACGAAATAAACATTTTTTTGCGTATGTGTGTGTGAAAAGTCGCAGTCAAACAGCTGTAGCTGCAGCTGAGCTGTAATTGCTTTTGTCTTAAGCTGTGATTGGCTACAGTCCGACTTGTCTTCTCAAGACTCTTCACTCTTGTCTTGAGCTGTGATTGGCTACAGATGTTCGACTGCGGCTGACCGTCAGACCGTTTCACATAGAAGAAGACCTTTACACGCACACGCACGCAATGATGTTTGTCTATTTTGCCTCAAATGATTGTGAATAGGGTATGACTTTCAGATAGTCATTTTTCAATAGTCAATTTTCTGCCAAATGATTTTCGCATTGCCAATTGAGCTAACCGCACATTGCAACCCTACGTTGGAAATATTTTGTGTCAAAGAGCATTCTTTCCGGCACGATTGCGTATCAATTTCGAACTCTTTTCATACATTTTTTATCTAGTTGCTCTGTCTTGCGAAGAATCTCTAACACGCCATATATTTTCGATTACATCTCGCGGCTCATAGGCCCCATAGAGAGTTCTGGTTTTTACTAGTTGATTGGTACCCTAGGTTTGTATATAGTAACCTTATACTATAGTAACCTATACTAACTTTGGATTGGTACCATCCGACACTACAATTTGAGCAAAGTTTTCATGAGTCATACTTTTTAAGAGGTATAGGAGAGAGAATTCATTTTCATCAATTGTGTGATCAAGAAAGTTATTTTCCTCTTTTTAGAGCATTTAAAAAGTGTTTATATATTTTTTATTACTGTTATATCAGTACTGGGCATCACAAATCGGCTGTGTGAAGAGGTGTCAATAACTCACAAACTAAAGTTGTTGAATTATTTTTTCTTGCAGATGGTATGGTTACACTAACTCCCCGTGGAGGGACGGCCAGGTAGGTTTCATTATGATTGAATATGAATCTATTACAAATAAGACAAAACCAACAAAAGATAATAAATTTATTGAACATTTCCAATCTCAGGTGGAATCAGGGAAATGTTTCTGAAGGGACAGATTCAAGGATACAAAGATTCAAAGATCCTCACACATCATACTAAGGAAACATCTCCACAAAATTGGACTTGGAAATAAAAGGTGGATGTGAAGGCTTTGCAATCAGTCTGAACTCTAAAGAGCACTGGCGGCTCGTAACCACGAAACAGGTGAAGTGCCCGTATCTTTCACTGTACAGCACTTCACCTGTTTCGTGGGCACGAGCCGCCAGTGCTAAAGAGACCAAACATATTACGGTACAGTATCACACTGAATTGCGAGAGACTAGGGGCCAGGAGAAGGGCTCTGTTCAAGGTAGTTAGAATGTTCTGAAATTCTAAATTGGGAAGCGGTTTGTCCCAGTGGTAGAGAGCGTCTAATCGGTGAGATTAGATAAGCGACGTGCCTCTGCCACCACTGTTGTACTGGTGACCGGTTTCTCTGAATTCAATTTATGAGCCTCAAAAATCGCTTTCCGGTGGTTCGGAACCCACCTAAAGAAGTAGGTCCATTCATCACTCATCATCATCCTTGCCATCACCCAAGTACAGGCCCAAGAGAGCCCATGTGGGCATCACCCTCAAAAAAAATAAATAATTATAATAACAATTACCTTGGATCTGTTTTGCTGCAAGCAACCAGATGATGAATGGGACGCTAGTATAGGGGAAAATCTTCTGGATCTTTACTTGAGATTCACTTGGGTCTTAACTTTACTTGGATCTTCTAGATCTCTAATCGTAAAAGTCACAGGTATTGATTGGTTCGTCCAACTACCATAGCGTACTTGGGACACACAATAATAAGCTTCGGTTGACGTGTGAGGATCTTTGAATCTTTGCATCCTTGAATCCGTCTCAACGGTAAGATAAAATTAACAGAATCAAAACGTGTTTCAAAATACTTTTGCTTTATTAATTCAAGCTTGAAATTGCTATTTAAAAGGTGGGAGAGTGAGTAATCAGGTTGTGTGTATTTTGCATGTGAGATGCAACTATGAACTCTAAACCTTCATTAAACAATTTTTTTCAATTTTGAACAGTACCCGAATTGTGTGATTTGTGAATATAATTAAACTTGAATTTATCCATAGTATAGCAGTTAAGGCAATAGGATTAACTCGATAACTGGCGGCTCGCGATCACGAAACAGGTGAAGTGCCCGTATCTTTTTCTGTACAGCACTTCATCTTTTTTGTGGGCACGAGCCGCCAGTGACTAGATTCTGTTGTTCTTGACCAAATGCATTTGTTGTTCTTGACCTAATTTACATTAGTATCAATATTGATCCTGGGTTTAATACTTGAAAATAATCAAAGTATTCGACTTTATTCCATTAATTATATGTTAAATTCGAACAGAATTAAATAATTTCACTACCTTGCCTACTTTGAGCTCACTCTCAAATAACGATAAAAACTATTTTCTGTTTTTAAATGCGTCTATCTTGGAAGACATGCAGCGTAGAATAATGCTGTGTAAGTGATATATCGCATCCACCATTTTCTCGCTAGCAGCCATTTTAAATGACGAAACACTGTCGACCAATCAGGAAAGCGCAGGCGGGGCTTGAAGTCGTGTCAATGTCAAAACTGAAACATCGCCCGGCAACTGCTGCCACCTGCTGGCCAAATTCGGAAATATCTCGACTTGTCAATAATTGAAACATAGTTGGTGCCCCGGATCATTGACTATGGATATAAGTATCATTGACTTATATCCATAGTCAATGCCCGGATCTAATGGCTCGACGTTTACACCACGTTGTTTACTTGTATTAGAGTCAAACAGCTATAGTCTGTCATAAAGCCTTATTTCTGTTCAATTATTAAAGAAAGCTCTAAGACTGAAAAATTTCAGTTAATTTAAACCAAGTTAAGTTAAGACCAAATAAATAATTTTTGAACCAATATTCACCGAGCTGGAGTCATTTTCTCATCTTGCCAGAAGAGGGTCTTCTTTGCTTGGACAGACTATACAGATTCCTGCAATAAATAATATTGATTTATCAAACCAGACCCAATACTTTTGGATGTGCTATGTATTATGTTATGTATTATTTATGCAAAAAGGTCAAGGTAGGAAAAAACTTATATGCCTATTTTTATTTCAGGGATTCATCTACCGGGATCAGGGACTTCAAATACAATCTTGATAATGAGGTTATCTACTTTCAACACCTTTACCCTTCTCCCGGTGATATTTTAGATATTAATCCTGAATTCCAAGGAACAATTCAGTTGGGTGGACGTGTGTAAGTTATCATAAAAATTTTAATATTGTCTTATTAATGTCGCGTTTACACCGGAATGTTAATAACATTTGTTAATAACTTTTTTGAATAACGTATTATTATATAGACTTATATATTATATAACTTATACAAAAGTTATTAACATTCTGGTGTAAACGTGGCTTAAGATTGGAAAATAAGGTGATAGGATTGAGGTAATCTATACCTCATTCTCGATGATTGAGACGAAATTAACAAACAGGGCTTCTGTTATTGCGATGACAATGACAAACCAAAGCAACGACATAGACCCGACCGACTAAAAAATAGAAGGGGATGATTTCTTGATCCATGACGAGCTGCTAAGTAAAATTTTTATCTTTTTCACTGATAAATTAATTATACTGCATGTCGGTGACCAATCCCAGTGAAAAATAGACGACTCATGTTATTGTGTCTATGATAAATATGTCGCTTAGTGTCTGTGTGTTTGTCGTGGCTGAGGTAGCCTTTGAACCTTTAGAATTCTAAATTGATGAATAATAGTTTTCAATAATTTAGAGTGAAACTTTGTAAGAAATAGCTGTTTATCATTGTAGACATAAGTTACCTTCATTTGTAATATTTGGAAAAGAGACGTTTTGGTCCCAATGTTCTACGTTTTTATCCAATAAGTACGCTTATCCAATACGTACTAAAATATTGTAGTCTTTCAAATAAATAAGTATGAATTTTGAATAAATTTGATAGAATATGATAATGCTCATTTGGGAACGATAATTATAGTTCTATTATCATAGTTGATCATAAAATGATATCTGTAGAGTCTTAGTGCAGTAGCATAACTGGAATAGTTAAGCCATGTTAGGATATTTTGGACAATGGATAATATTATAGGATGTAAATGAATTTTTATTTGATTATTGATGGTTTTTAGTTAAAATGTGTATAAATAAAGGATAAAATGAAACTAAATTTAATTTAAAGTAAAATTTAAAAGTAAATAATTTAAAATAATTTGTAAATAATAAAATAAACTAAATAGTACTACTAAAGTTTAGTAATACTAAATAAACAAAATAAATAGTAAATAATGTAATAATAGTAAAATAATTTGTTAAAAGTAAATTTAATGTAAAGTAAAAATTATCCTTTATTTATACACATTTTAACTAAAAACCATCAATAATCAAATAAAAATTCATTTACATCCTATAATATTATCCTCTTGTCCAAAAAATCCCTAACATGGCTTCCCCCCAATCCATACTTCCTCAATCTGTGGTACTCCTTCAGTTTATGCTACTGCACTAAGGACTCTGTGGATTCAGGATTCAACATTCTGCTGTGATCTGAAGAAGGTGGCACAGCCACCGAAATATTTTCACCTTAAAATGTAAGTTTATTTGTGTTTTTCTTCCTATCCATCACTTAAATCTGTCTATTTGTGAAATAATTATCTAAAAGTGACTTTCTATGATGTGCTATATATATATATATATATATATATATATATATATATATATATATACAACATTGATAAAAATAGATATGATGTTCGAAACATAATATTATTATAATAATCTACCATTTCATAAATAGCCTATGCAACAAATTTAGCAGGGTGGCCGCAGCTTCAGAGCAGGGTTCGTCCCCAATATTAGTTTATTAGTCGCAATGAATGTAAGTTGGATGAACTCTTAATTTGTTAGTGTACGGTACAACTTGATGAATATTTGAATAATGTGAAGCTTTTTTAGTGGTTGTGAAGGTGATATTGTGGTATTTATTCTTATCAAATAATGAAAATACATGATGTTGAATCTGTGGTTCGATAACATCTTGTCTTTCCATTTACCATTGTCTTTCTATCCACCCGGCATATTGACCCCCATCAAGCATCCAATACTGTCGAAACCTGCTTCAAATTCAAATTTCAAAATAATTTATTCTTTGTACACTTTACATAGATTATCTTTACAAAATGCTTACAAATGCTTAATTGTAATTTTGTTGTATTTTCCTCTCATTATTAGGAGTTGTAGAGAAAAGAAGGGACTTGCCTTTAAACCAGAATGGTCAACACAGATCAAACGACTCGAGACCAGAGACTATACATGGAAACCTATTACTGATCATGATTACTTCCAAAGAGTAGAAAACGAAATATGGGAATGCAGAAAGGAGACGGTGAGAGATTTAAATCATATGGATTATGATACATAATTAATTTGAACATCCAATGACAGAACGAAAAACTTCTGCTACCGTACTACAAATATTGACTGAAGAACTGAATAAAATATATTGAATATGGCTTATGATTATTCCACGAAATAACAATAATACACTCTGTGAACTGCTCTTGGATGGGTGATCGATATTTGGCCACATTGTACACATTTACACATTGTACATTGTACGTTGTACATTGTACATTGTGTACATTGTACACATTGGCGAGCTGGAACTACCCGTAATTGTCTCCCCACCATTAAAGTCATAAGAATATTTTTTGTTAAAAACTCAAATCAAATCATGAATGAATTCATAAAGGAATCATTAATTAAGGTTATTCCTATCATTCAACTGAATTTAAAGTTCATTTTTAGTACGATCCCGTATGTCAGCCGTTTTCATCTTTTTAACCATCCTGAAGAATAGAATATAATCACTAATTTTTTCTAATGATGTTGCGAAGTTTGGGTAGTAATATCCTCTACAAGGTTATTAGATTAAATACCATCCAATATAATTACCTTGATCCACACTACCACTTAAAATCTATTCTTTTTCAAGTTTACCAGAGTTTAAATATAATATGGTGACTCGCTTCGCTCGCCTTCTTCGCCTAGCCAGGGGGCTTCGCCCCCTGGACCCCCGACAGTATCGGTGAGTGAAGCAAAACCTCTATCTGTGTCAGCTGAGACAAACAGGCTCGCTTCGCTCGCCTGCAATCTCCTTTCGAAAGGATTTGCTTCGATCATCATATCACTTAACAGGGTTCTTTCCAGTAATCGTTCTGAATTAGTTGCTCTATTACCTCAGCACAACCTGGGTATATGATTTGAATGTGTTAAGTTCAGTAGTTTCCGTGACATAGGCCTAAGCAAAAGTGCGGATTCCAAACATTGGAAAACCTTATTACAGGCGTAACCTCCGAAGGGTTACGAAATTTATTGAACACAGCATTTCTAGACCTAATCTGGACATGTTTACCAAATTTCAACATTTTATGCCAATCTAGGATAAACTCCGAAAATTCTGAAAAGTAGTAAAACGCCAATACAACATTGAGCGTAACCTTGGGGAGTATATCGGACATAGTTTGAAACTTAATTCAATATCTTTCAAATTAGTTCATCTATAATCTCGCTGAACCATTGATTTTACTGTAAGTAGAACTTACAGTGTGGAATGGTCGTATCAAGGCAAAAGATATGCAACCCGCAATACATCTACAATTTTGAAAAAATTGATTACTTGTGTAATCTTTAACGGATTTCAAAAATATTTCATCACAACATTTCTAGACCACGAGTGAGTGAGCGCCATTTCGCTTTTATAGATATACAGGGTGTTTCAGGAAGAATGTGCAATACTTCCCAGGTTGATTCCTCACACCAAGTAGACAAAAAAGTTCCATGGGACCAACCCCCAAAAACGCTTTGTTACCGAGATAACAATGGCGGAAAATTGAGATTTTTCAAAAAAATATTAATTTTTCAAATTTTTTAGAGGCTTTAGTAAGGTTCTAAAATGATTAATTCCTAAGTAAAATTAGCTGAGGAAATCAATGAAACCAGTTCCAAGTTTGTAACTTCAACGGTTATTGAGATAATTCGAAAAATATGCTAAAGAACGCCGTTTTTCAACAATAAGGGCTATAACTGGATAAGGAATCATAAAATTGTAGTTTTTATTAATGGAAGTTGAAGAGAGTAGGATTCTTAAAAAAAAGTTAAATGTCGGCGATTGTGTAAATTTTACCCAAATCTCAGAAATAGCGATTAAAAATCGCAAAATTGACAAAACTTAGCACAAGTGATGAATTTGTGTTTAGCAGCGATTTTGCAATTTTTAATCGCTATTTCTGAGATTTGGGTAAGATTTACACAATCGCCGCCATTCAACTTTTTCTCAAGAATCTGACTCTCTTCAAGTTCCATTAATAAAAAAATGCAATTTTATGATTCCTTATCCAGTTATAGCCCTTATTGTTGAAAAATGGCGTTTTTTAGCATATTTTTCGAATTATCTCAATAACTGTTCAAGTTACAAACTTGGAACTGGTTTCATTGAATTCCTCAGCTAATTTTACATAGGAATTGATTATTTTAGAACCTCACTAAAGCCTCTAAAAAATTAGAAAAATTAATATTTTTTGTAAAATTTCAATTTTCCGCCATTGTTATCTCGGTAACAAAGCGTTTTTGGGGGGTTGGTCCCATGGAACTTTTTTGTCTACTTGGTGTGAGAAATCAGCCTGAGAAGTATTGCACATTCCTCCTGAAACACCCTGTAGATTATAGCAGCAGAAACCGATCATTGTGATATAATAATAAGTGGGCCTGAGTCTGCAACAACTAGTTAATTATTTGTATTACTTTTCAATCAACATTTTCTCTACTTTCCAGGATATGGAAAAAATTGCTTTCTACAGAATAGTGGAAAAATGCATCTTGTCGAACAAGCCTAGTGTCATATATTATCATTCATCTCTAACTCAAATAAATCGACAGATGAATATTCTACAAATAGTTGGAGTAAAATTCATGGAAAGCATTGAAGATACACAATTTAAAAATTTTGGTGAGTGGCAAAGTGATAAATTAAATTTTTAAAAATTTGAAAATTCAGCTGAGAATCGATTTTTTAACAATAACTTGTTGGTTTTCATTCATTATTGGATTTATCCCTGATATTTTTTCATCCGGGGCTTGTGGCCTGTCTAAGGAGAGACTTATGAGTTTTCACTCATAGCTTCCTTCATGAGATCGGAAACTTTTCGCTTGGCATTATTACATAGAACAAAAAATTAATTTTGTGTCACATGACTTGTGTCTTCAAAACCTGTGTGTCACACCGAGTTCTCGGCATTAGAAAGTAATAGTTATATAATTCACGCTATATATTATTTCACTACAGAGAATCACTGATTCATTTCAAACATAGGATCGGATGTTATATGAGCCGTAGCTTTGCTTGGACAGCATTGGGGAAAGTTGCACTGGCGACTTGTGCTCACAAAACAGGTGAAGTGCTCGTATCTTTTACTGTACAGCACCTATTTCGTGGGCACGGGCCGCCAGTGGAAAGTTGGCCTTCCTTGATACTATTGTAATTTGATATTTCAAATCGTAATAGTTTAAAATCTTTCATTCTGTAGATTTTGTGTGTTTGCACATAATAACAAGGAAAGGGTACGATTGCTGAAGGGTTCTTAATAACTGAGGAGGTATTGTGGAGAATTTAATATTTTATCAATTTGTCAAGGCTATAATCATAGCTCCTAAAGCCTGGCCTTATAAAATGGCAACATTGCACCGTAGGTAAAATCTACTCTTCTATGATAAAGCATTAGCCTATCTATATTGAGTACCGTTACAAATCATGCATGTTGACATGCCATCACATTTGTCATGAAATATGATCCTGAAACTTTTTGTGTTTCTTGAACTGGTTTATGATAGAGCTGGTTTAAGATTGTAAATAAGAAATTATGCCTTAAGATACCTATGATTTGTTATTAATCAAATCAAATATGTGAGAACGTAGACAAGAAATGCATCCATCAAAGCAGCTAGCTGATTTGAAAATGATTCCAATGCTTTCGATTTGACCAATTTTTCTACTTTACACAGTTTCCAGTTTCCACTTTCAAGGCATGTACACTGCATGTACTCATTTAGAGAAAGCTAAGCCATATTCCATGCAAATAACCTTTCTAGTGAAAAGTAGCTCTAGAGTGTTGGCACACTGTCCTGACAGATCTAGCTGTTGTGTTGATCATGTTCTTGGAAGTCAATATCCCGCCCATCATAAGGAATTTAATATTATCTTACTTCATTTTCATATACAGTATATATACAGGTATATACAGTATTAAGAAAAAAATTATACGTTACAAAGAGACGTTTTGGACATTGTTTGTGTTTCAATCTCAATTTTATTGTAGTCAAATAAATAATTTAATATATTGAAAAAGTATTTAAATAAATTTTCAGCCGGGAAATTGGAACTTCTATCTAGTGATGATGTCGTTCTGAAGAGATTGTTCCCCATTAATGAGCCCAGTATAGCAGGAGTTGCTACTAGGTAAGGTTAAAACTCACTGGCGGCTCGTGCCCACGAAACAGGTGAAGTGTTGCACAGTAAAAGATTCGGGCACTTCACCTGTTTCGTGGGTACGAGCCGCCAGTGTTAAAACTTTAAAATAGTGAAAATCAAAGTACCGCCGAAACATGTAGTGTAAAATAAAAATATTTCAAAAAAAGGGTACTATAATTTTAATTATTTCAAAGTTTAACGAATACAGTAGCCCTGAGAGAAAGAAAATAAGTACTAGGTAAGGCTATAATGTTCAATGTATGTTTTTAGGGCTGCAAACATTTTAAGTATTGAAACCAAGATTGAAAAGAATGCTATAAGAGTTCTTAGACAAACTTCATCAACTGTCACATATGTTTATTAAAACAGTACTCCACCAGACTTCCTCTTTTCTGGCCTACTATACTACCTACGTTATATACTCCATCTACAGAGTGTTTGGTCTACGGAGTGTTTGGACCTATATACTCCATCTACGGAGTATTTGGACCCATACTCCGCCTACCACTGAAGTGCTGTAAAAGATACGGGTTTTCACATATTTATCTATTATTTATTTACTTATTTATTTACAATGACAAAAATATATGTTAACATTATTATTCCAAGCATGGGCCGGAGCCTGTGTGCAGGAAAGAATTATTGCATCAATTCACAGTAGAATATTACATATTATCTAGATATATAGCCTACATAGACCTAGTGAAAATTAAAATTACAAATAATACAAACAAAAAGATGTATGCTTTCATCAATTACAACATCCTATGAACTTATCCATAAATGAAAGATACAATGACAACTTATGAGAGGAGAATGAGTTGAAAGAAAGATTGAATGATGAAAGAAGAAATTTAGAGAGGAAGAAGAAGAGATGGAGGGAAAGGACAAAGACTTGGAGATGTCAAGCCAAGAGCGCAGAGAAAGTTCGGTTTCAAAAACTATTAACCAATAATGAGTTCAACTATCACCAGTTTTTTACTAATGTGTAGAAATATTAAACAAGATTATGAAAGTCCAGTTAAAAAATTTAGAAACCTATAGCCCAGGCAAATTAGACTTCCAGCACCCACAAAATGATGGATGGCTGAAAACGATCCCAAACCACTGTGGACATCCCAAATAAGCTCAACATGAGCCCGCGACGCCCTCTGAGTGGCGCACAATACAGGGTGCCCAAAATACCACGGAAAACCCGTTCACCCTCCAGTCTTCCGCAAGCCACGCCAAAACCAAGCCATTTCGATTTGGTTGCCATGGTTTGGATGCCAAACCATTTGGTGGGTACGAGCCCCCAGTGCCGTCTACGGAGTGTTAGCACCTTAACCCCTCCTCAGAGGCTTTGACGTCATGATCCGCCCAACTCACAAGCGGTCGGAGTTGCCGTGAACTTAGAAATTCCTCATCGAATTCACCTTTTTAGTTTCTGGTTGCCGTGCATGGAATGCACTACCTGAATCTATAAGATGTATTGAGGTTAGAGCAAGCTTTATCTTGAAACTTAGAAAATAACTTTGAAAATTTTTATAATTTGCTATTTCTCCTGGACTATAAATTTATTCTTAATTGAAGTGCTACGAAAATCTAACCTAGTTTCGAACTTTATTAACCATCAAAATTTGGTATGAAGACGTTTTGGACATTAGTCTGTGTTTTCAACCAATAAGTTATTGTTTCTGCAAAATGAATAAATAAATAAATAAATATCTCGTAGAGAAAATGACCGAAAACGTTCAACCCTAGAGCAACAGCATGACAACCCTTCATCCACAATGACAACACCCACTCAATATACTTGTACATACACTCGCCATTTTTAGTTTTAAGTTGAAATTTCATTATAGCCCCATGTACATAAATATATGCATAATTTGCAGTAGTAATTCCTACTTTCATCATTCACTCCATCATCAATCATTATTGATCACTTTTAGTATTAATAATTTTTATGTTCAAGTTGATTTTTTTTAACAATCTTTATTACAATGTTATAAATTTGATACTTTCATTAATGTTACATCAATCTGAATCCTGCTCTTAAATTTCAATAGAGTTTGCTGTACTTTCTACATTATTTACGAGCAGTGTGAACATTTTTTATATATTTTATAACAGTGTTTTTAATAAGGATTAACAATCATGAAGTGCAAATTTTTAAGGCCAAGTGTTGATGGAAAGGATACCTTTGTTATTCTTTCCCAAGAATGGACATCTTTATGTCCAAACTTCGCCTTTTCATTTAGATAATTCAATAGTAATGGATAAGATTGCCAATCATAGTAGCCTACATAGTTTTCCTTAATATATCATTTCTATAATTCCGCGTTCATGTATACCCGTATTTGTTGAATAATTACTATCTTTTAAGCTAGTAATAAAAAAGCTGTTTATTTTTTAAGATTTATACATTTATACAAATCGTGATAGTTACTACGTATATACATACCTATTCCTGTATAGAGGTATACTTACTCATGTATATTATTATATACTCACTATATCTAATTGCAATCTAGAATCTAAGTGTGAATGTTTTGTTAATGTCTATATAAATAAAGAAATCTTTAATCTAATTTAATCGATATTGGAACTAAGAAATGAAAATATTGATATTTTTATAATTATTTGTTTAAAAACTTAGTAGATACTAGTGACTTTCACTTTGACAACAGAACTCACGATTTTTATGCTTGTTGGACGCGTTTCGTGGCACTGAGCCACATCTTCAGCATACAAGGAGTAACTAGATACTAGATGAGTGGCTCAGTGCCACGAAACGCGTCCAACAAGCATAAAAATCGTGAGTTCTGTTGTCAAAGTGAAAGTCACTAGTATCTACTAAGTTTTTAAGCTTACTATAATCAACAGTTCAAGTAGGATGAATACAAAAGAAGAAATTATTTGTTGTTTTTTTAATGCCATATTGCTTTATTGTAGGCAACAAAAGTATCCAATGAACATTTTGATGCTGAAAATGCTTGCAAAACACGAGAGCGGAGATAGTTCTCGAAAGGAACCATTGACTGATGATAAAGTTGGCTCACAGCAAAACCAATTCAAAACAGAGTTGGTGAAGAATGGACTTAGAGTTGTACAGATTGGAACTTTATGGGAGGAGGAACTCCCATACAATGGGGAAATGAAGTAAGTGCCAAGTTCTTATTATAATGGTAATCGATAATAATTGGCTATGTAATAGCTTATTCCTTCAATAGAAGGCACTGGCCTCATAAAATGGCAACATTGCACTGTAGGTATAATCTTCCAACATGATAGCATTGAATACAGTTAAAAATTATGCAAGTTGAATTGGGGTTTCTCTCTATTAAATGGAATTTTTAATATTAAATATTATAATGAAACTATTCTTTTAGAATTCGTTTTGTGTTTTCTGAACTGGTTTTGTAATAGAAAAGAGCAGAAAAGATTGAAAATAGACAATTATGTCTTAAGATAGCTATGATTTGCAGCAAGTCAAATGTGAGAACGTACACAAGAAATGCATCAGTTGAAACAGTTGATTTGAAAATGATTGCAATGCTTCCAAATGGACCAATTTACCTACTCTACACAGTTGCCAGTTTCAAGGTCATGGCTCTTGCTATAGTTCTAGTTTGCGTCCAACTCTGACGCCATATTACAAACAGTTTCATATTCAGTCTTCAACCATTTTGACATTTTTCTTAGAACCCGTTTTTTTATTGAAGAAACTAACGTTTGAAACAAACTTCTGTGTTCTAAAAGAAGGGAAATTCTACAATTATTAGATTTCGATTTTTGGCTTCATGCTTGAGTTCCAAACAATTGAAATGATTAGGATCAATTTTCTCATTTTACAATTCTGTTGAACTCATACGATTTTTGAAATTTTGGGACTGATATTAATTATAACAAGTTTTTTGAAAAATATTAAAATTATTTCTGTCTGAATCTATATCAAGGTTGACGTGTTTTAAAATAGAGTAGCAATAAGATATAATTATTAATTTCCTTTGAATCTAATCTGATTCCATGATGAATATGCAGCAGATTGCTTTGGGAGAAATATAATTTCTTAGCCTGATTTTTTACACCAAAATATTATTATAATAAAGTTCATAGAACATATTCAGATAGTGCTTCGTTGTCGAGATATTATATGCTTCTTTTCACCAGTAAACAGAAAATTATCTGTTTATAAGGTGTTTGAATGGTAGATGTAATGAAAAACCAATCAATTTCATCAAAGCAGCCTAAAACTGTTCCAACATTTTTAAAGGTGCACCTCTGACAGTTTGACGAAAACATTTGGCTTAAGGTACCTGCCAAGATTAGTGGAGTTGATTGATGACAAAGCTTATTTGCTAGGAGATGACGATTTCCTAGAGATGTTTCATGTCAACAAAGTTGAAGTGTGGATATGCACAAACAAAGTGGTCAGTTTTGTAACTAATTACTAAATTACACAATAATAAATTTTTAAAATAATCTTTTATAAGTACAGTGTATTTGGAAATCATAATAATTCTCATCAATAATAATTATGGATCTCATAATTAGAATATGAACACAAATTGTTTTAATGTGTTGGATGAATTGAATGATGTTGAATCATGTCATGTTTGTGAGAGACTGATGCCCAGCACAATCACTGATCCAAGCACACTCAAAGTTGAGGGACCCTCAAATTTTGATGAACAGCTGACATTTTCTATGATAAGTATAGGAAATGTAGTAAACTTGAGGGTCCCTCAAATTTGAGTGTGCTTGGAAAAACCGGGCATGAGACTACGGTAAATAGACTATGATATAGGGTAGGCGTATAGTATACACATGGTGGCTGAGAGTATAATATTATGATGGTGCAGCTGATAGCGTGCAGTTGATGATTCCCAGTTTAATCTTTGCTATCTTTGACATCCATCTCATGTCAACTTGACAGTTGAGACATCTCATTAAACGATTGACTTAGAATTTCCTGTAACGATATAATAATCATGTATTTAGCATTTTCAACAATATATTTACCCAATTGAATGAGAAAACACGCAGCAATCCTCCTATTTCAAGTTCGATCCTTGCTGTCCTGCATTACCCTCAACATGCATCTCATATGTCAACTTAACAGTAAAGTCATCTCTTAAACTATGCGGACTTAGCATCCCTTAGTATAAATGAACTTTATTATTCAAAATTTTTTAAACCTGCGTTTTTTCTAATCAATTGATAGATTCTTTTGAAAGCATCTGTTGTACTTTCAATCAAGTGTGGCAATAGTGCATTTTCTAAACTTATGCAATAGAAAAATAGTCAATGAATGATTCATTTTCCAAAAAAAACAAACTAATACTGAATCGATTACAAAAATATTGACATATACACTTTTCATACAATAGTTTTGTTTCAGAAAGAAATTCTTTAACCATCTCTACACCACATGCCTATTATTGTTTCTGTATGTGGAATATGTGTAAGCCATCTATGACCAACAAATTACATCACATTGATTTTCAATGTACTAACCTGACACTTACAGGATACAATCATCAGAGTTGTCACTCAGTTCAAAGTGAGAGCGCCAAAATTGCCTCTTTTTGCTATCAGATATTCTGATACTGTGGAATTGAAGTTATCAGACACAAGTGCTTCAAATTCAGATACTACTTCTAAAGAAATCATCTACATAAACGCAAAAAACGGAAAGGTTGTAAAGTATAGTGAGTATACTGAATTTGATTAAAAAATTCATATTATTAAGCAATCCCCATTCAATATAAAGAAAATCTATATTATCATGCGCTATATTTGAATGATTATATAGATCACCAAATTGAGTTGTCTATATTATCTATATTATCATGATAATATAATGATTTGATCACCAAATTGAATTGTCTGGAACATAGAATGTTTGGTACACTTGTGTTTTGGTACACTTTATAGAAAGACTTCTTAGAATAAGATGAAAGGTTTTATAAATACAACAAACAAATTCAACCTGCTGAATTCCATATTGGTAATTTCCGTTTTTTGTTTAAAAATAAATTCAGGATTCTAATTTCAATGAAGGTTATCAATAGCTAAAATCAATTCCCAATCAAAACAAAAGGTTAGGTGTGGAATTATATGGAAAAAATTATTGTTTGAAGAACATCATCTGCTAAATCGTCTGCTACAATCATAAATAGTCGACTCACCTGTTCAGTCGACCAATTTGCATGGAATGTGCTGATAAGTCAACGGAAAAATTTTGTTGACAGCTGATTTTTCCTATCTTGTACGGCTATAAGGCCCAAATATCAGCTGTTTATTCCGCACTAGTGTGGAAAATGAAAGCTTTCAAAGCCTGTCAAGTAGATCAAAACTGGCTACTTTCTATCAAGTATACCAAAAATATATTGTCAGAGAATTGATTTCTCACAGCTTCAAGAAAAATAAATGTGAGATTACACAGCGATAAGACAATTTTATTTAATCCTGTTATTGCTATAACTTACGTTTCATATTATTCCTATGTATTCCTAATAGTTCATCTTCATAATATTGTGTTCCTATACTCTATAGCTCATCTTCACCTAGTAGAACAAAGATCAATACGATGTAAAATATATTTTTACAATGTGAAGATGTTTTGCTTTAATGCACCGTAAAAGATAACATACATTGGTCTCAATATGAAACCTATTGAGTGACATAAAACAAGTATATAATATATTGTAGAACAGTATTGTACCATATATACAATATCGTCATATGTCTTATATGATATATTGTCAATATAAGACAATTTGGACTTGATGTCAGAGTTTTTATTTTTCCGAGCTATGAATTTGTAAACTGATTAAAATGGCAGATCATTCAATTTCAAGTCACTCTCATGGTAATTTCAGTAGCAGCTACCCCACTGAGCTATTAAGTAGCATGCTTAAGTGAGTGAGATAAATTATGCATTCTAAAATCCCTAAAAAATTGTAGAAGAAAATCAACATACCTCAATCAGTAGCTTCTCTGTTTTATTTGACATGTTTTCTTTTCAGATGGAGAAATTTCACTACTGTCTCCAGGTCCTCCTTCTACCAATGGCAGAGGACCCAATATGTCTGGAGGGGCATCCAATAGGCCTGGAGGGCATCATCAATCAGGGTAAGTGTTTTAAATTTAAATTCTGTCTGCATGAAAATGACTGGTGGCTCGCACCCACCAAAATTTATGATGTGATATATTTTTTAAACATTTCTGAGCCCCTAGAACACTAATTTGATGTCTGTTCAAATTCATATATCTCTCTATAGGCTATATATGTTTATAAATGTATTTGTGTTTGTGAGAGAGAGAGAGAGAGAGAGATATGAATTTGAACGGACATCAGATTTGTGTTCTAGGGGCTCGGAAACGCGTAAAGAATATATCACATCATAAATTTCCGATTGTTGGATCAAGACCAATAATGCATTTTTTTGAATGAAATGCACTAGAAATAGGAATCATGAGAATGATGCTCTATCCAAGCAGCTTGAGGTCTGTGAAATAAAGATTGAAGAATTCCCAAGAAAAAACCGGCTACTTTGGTATGATGTTCATTTTAATAAACAGCTGGTTCTCAGCTGGAAAAGTATATTGATACTGTTAGGGAAGAGGAAGATAGAGAACAAGATGTATTATTGTTAGTCTGGTTAGCAAGACAAAATTAACAAACGTTTTGCTTAGGTGTGCATAAGTTTGAGGTGGCTACCTTTGCCACAACAAAACATGACCAATAAATAATGTAGCCTATGGAATTAAATACGCATAAATTACGTATTAATAAAGTATTAGTATATAGTACGTATAGCATAGACCAAAGTAATTAGAATAGAGAGGTAAGAGTCATCATAACGGTAGCCATAATCTAATTACCTTGGCATAGACTGTGTTGTATCTATGCTATGCACAAGTAGCAGCTCTGTTTGTTTACGTTTTGGGTTTCTGATAAGCAGTGGTGATACAAAAGTACAAAATAGATACGAAATGGTAGAGGAAGGAAGCTCATTGGCACATTTGCAATACGCGGTTGCAATAGTATATTACACCACTAGTTTTGAAAACGTCGTTTTGCAACGTCAAGAATATGGAGCTTTACAGCCAAAGTAATCAGCTGAGGCTGGAAAGGTGGAGTATTTGCAACGTTGCTAATGTTTTTGAAACGTGTTGTGTATTTGTGTTTTTGGTACACTTTATAGAAAGGCTTATTAGAATAAGATGGAAAGGTTTTTATAAATAGGACATACAAATTCAACTTGCTGAATTCCATATTGGTAATTTACGTTTTTTGTTTTAAAATAAATTCAGGATTATTTAGTAAATTCAGATTATTATTTAGTTGCCAAAATCAATTCCCAATCAGAACAAAAGGTTAGGTGTGGAATTATACAGAACAAAAATTATTGCATGAAGAACATCATCTGCTAAATCATCTGATACAATCAGTTGGAGAATGTTTAAAATAAACTTAGAGCCGGTTTCTCCAAAAAAGTCAATCTGAATTTTGGATTAAACCATTAGCTGGCTCAATTGAAACACAAGTTAATAAAAGTGACCATACACTGACAACTGATAGTTCAAACTAAAATTTCAGTTAAACGTATTTGGAGAAACTGGCCCTAAGTTGGATTAAACCAAAATTTGGATAAACTATTGATTGGTGTGTCCTTGCTTACTGATAGCAAGAAAGTGAAATTTGAATAGATCATATTTTTGTGCTACTTTTGTGTCTTTTTGTACCACGAAGGAAATGTTTTGTACCATTCCACTAACTGAGATAATAGCAATTCTTCTTGGTTGGTAGCCAATCTGACATGGCAAATTCATTTTGGGGTTAGCACCATTACACATTTTACCGGCATAAAAATTTTATATTTGGATAAAAAGAGTTGAAGTGTAATGCTATAATCAAATTATTCAATTATAATAATTCAAAATAAATAATTAATTTGATAATCTTTCAATTAATGCATGAATATTTATTTTATTTGGAAAAATATGCTCTGGATCTTGGATGTAGACCCATCTTTATAGTGCTAAGGTTGGTTACCCTACATTCACAGAATCACAAGTCAACCAGCTATACAAAAAAGTACAAAATATAACAATAATAGGGTGTATTTCAATGTTGCATAATTATATAAAATATGCAGGGAAAGAGAGTCAACTTGTTTTCTTACCGCAGAATAACTATTATCTCTGATAGGGTGGTGGTACAAAGATTTTCCTTCTTGGTACAAAAAATACAAGAAAAGTACAAAAATATGACCTATTCAAATTTCACTTTTTTGATAGCAGTAAGCAAGGACACACCGATCAAACGTTAATCTAAAATTTCGTTTAATCCAACTTGGAGAAACCGGCCCTTACCTGTTCAGTCGACCAATTTGCATGGAATGCGCTGCTAAGTCAACGGAAAATCTTGTTGACAGCTGGTTTTTCCTATCTTGTACGGCTATAAGGCCCAGATATCAGCCGTTTATTCCGCACTAGTGTGGAAAATGAAGGCTTTCAAAGCCTGTCAAGTAGATCGAAACTGGCTACTTTCTATCAAGTGTACAAAAAAGTTAGATTCGCCTAGTTCATTTGACAATGCCGAAAACAACTTCTGTATTATCTCTCTAAGAAACTTATACTTGTAGTCTCTCAAAACTATAACTCTCTTGAAATGTTTAACTATTGAGAAATAGATTCTGCTTGTTTCCATTATGGCAGCTATCAAAATCATTGCTTCTGACATGTCTAGAACTAATATTTCTACGTTTTCTTTTTTCAGAGCAAGAAGTTTCTTGAGCAGAGCTTTCGGTGGTTGCTTTGGAGGGGGCTGCTCAACATTGAATAATTAGATTTTTAAATAAGTAGCATTCCCTCACAATATTTTGAATTAGATTAGAGTGCACTTTAATTTGAAGATTGATGCTTCATATTTTTAGAATTTATTTATTGCTATCTTTATCTTTATTTATAGCTATCTGTAGGAGGATTTGACCTTATGTATGGCATGGCAGCAGCCATAGCTCCCTCTAATGAAAGGTAGCTATTTTCTTTAGGCCGGTATTACACGGTAATAATATATATTATTATTGTATTATATATGGCTTTATTCGCCAACATAACCATGTTTCGCCGATAGGAAACTTGGTGAAAGTTCTTGATTTTATTCACAGTAATTTGGATTTGGAAAACTCCTTTCAATTCAGACAGTTTAAAAACACAAGTTAAGTCGAAAACACTGATCCGAGACTAGAAAGTTATAAATTTAGAGCACAAAAATTCAACGTGTTGAAATTTTTCCATGCCAACAGAGATATTTCAATTATCTTATGAAAAGAGATGAAAGAATGACTCTGTATTTTCATTACAAAAATAAACTTTCAACAAAATTGTTTTTCATCTCCAAAATTATTTAAATTTCTATTTGATTATGTGAATGCATCTTTTAATAAATTAATAAATAATAGAAATATTAAGAGTATAGTCTGTTCCTGTCCAAGCAGAGAAGACCCTCTGGCAAGATGGTAGAATGACTCAAGTTTGGTTAACATTGGTTTAAAAGTTATCTACTCCATCTCAAATTGTAGGAAACAATTTGATCTACTGAGACCACATTAATAATTCTTGAACAGATATTGGCCAAGCTGAAGTCGTTTTCCCATCTTTCCAGAGGATCTTCTTTGCTTTGACAGTTTATATTATAGTAATGCCGGCCTAAAAGTAGTTATACCGCTACTTAACTGTACTAGGATATGTGAATCGTAACCGTATAATTTGTGTATAGAATAGTTTGGCCACTATTCTATACGCAAACTATATACAAGGTTCCACAAATAATATCTGTAATAGGCCTAACCTTGAATTCAAAGTAGTTTATAGTTTTGGATTTCTGCGTTTATATTTGCTTCGCTTATTTTCATAATTATCACACTATTTCATAGTTGGCTAACTTATTATTATTATTCTATTGTTTTATTACTATTGTATCATTAATGGAATTAATCATTTCAAGTAGAGGAATTTTTTTGAAGATTTAAATATTATTCTTATTACAGTAATAAAATAGGGTAGAATAATACGTGTGAATTTTTTTTGTTTTCTTTTGTTTTGGTTTGAAATAAAGTGAAGTTAATCAAGCTTTGAGTGTTGAATTATTTTATTTCTGAAATTTATAACACCAACTTTCTCTCTGACTTTTGTCGTGAAATAGCAGCTCTAAAGCTAAAATCATTCTTGATGCACGCTTGCGCAAGTATACTGTATACTGGTAAGATGAAAAAATGACTAGCTCGGTCAATATTGGTTCAAAAATTATTGATATGGACTCAAATCGTAGTTCAGAATGAACCAATATTAACCGAGCTGGAGTCATTTTATCATCTTGCCAGAGGGTCTTCTTTGCTTGGACAGACTATACTCTTTATGAAAACATTAAGAAAAGTTAGAAACCAAGCATGTTGACCTAGTTTTTCTCTCTTTCAAGCTTAATTTTCTGAGAGAGGAACTGTTAATCAAAGTTTGATGTAAATATTTTGACAAATAAGGCATAAGTTATATAGTCAGTCCAAGCAAAGAAGACCCTCTGGTAATATGAAAAAATGACTCTAGCTCGGTCAATATTGGTTAAAAAACTATTGATTTGGTCTCAATCGTAGGAAACATTCTAATCTACAATTTCAGACCAAATCAATAATTTTTTAACCAATATTGACCGAGCTGGAGTCATTTTCTCATCTTGCCAGAGGGTCTTCTTCGCTTGGACAGACTATACAATCTCGGTAGTGCAAGCGTGTATCCAATGTGATCAGCTGATCGTGTGGCGTCACTGGAGGATAGAGATCTGCAAGAAGAGATTTTCTACAATTCGCGAAAATCTAGTTATAGTGATAAAACAATTGGCTGAATGAACGCACTGGCGGCTCGTGCCCACGAAACAGGTGAAGTACTGTACAGTAGAAGATACGGGCACTTAACCTGTTTCGTGGGTACGAGCCGCCAGTGGAATGAAGCTCATTACAGATTACAGTATTGCTACTCGTGAACACCATTATTGTATTCAATATTATTAAGTTTATAGGGAAGATGACATACCAGTAAACACGTAATTTATCAATTTTATTGGTTACTACCTAAAAATAATTTAGAGAAAAGTAGGGGAAAGTCAGGGGTTGACACTTGTTAACTTGTTATGCCAAGCTCTATCTAAAGCCCAAATATCATGCAAATTTGAGATATTTTCTTTTTTTGCCAAAACAATGCACAATCGTTTGCTAAAAATTGAGAAATTCATAATCGCTCAAAGGGCCTACTAACTTATAGTAGGTAGTTGAAAGAATTTATTGAAGAGCTGAACAAGTAGCCTATCTGTCAACGAATTGACGAAATTCGATCTCGTTCAACAGATAGCATCTTTTAACAATTCAAATTCTTAGAGAAAGTGGATTACCTACCTACTGCACTCTTTCTATCTAAAATAATACATCAAGCTCTATCTACAGCACTGATAACACAACAAGCTGATTATGACCGCAATATTGGAAAAACCAGGTTTCTTTAAAATGTAAAATAATATCATGTTTGGAATCAAAACACAAGGAATTCAATTTTTAAAAAGATTATTATCAATTTTACAACCGCATGAATCATTCTGGTTTGAAATCAGTTCTTCTAAACAGAATTTTAACTCGGTTTGAATGAGTTAGATGATTGATAGGATACGTTCATACGTAGTTAGGTACTGACTAGCATGAAAAATTTGTACGTGACGCAAATACTTCGAGCAAAAAACAACATTCACGAGGCAAAAAAGTAATAAAATTATCTTATTCAATTTACGTATTTAAAAGATTCATTATTCAGATTATCCCATGAGTGCCGGTGAAAGAAAGATCTTAAATTCCCTGCATTATAAAGAAGTAGCAGTTATTTTTCCAACAAGCAAGTAACAGGTGACGAACGGAACGGAACAGCTCCAACAAATACGTTATCAGCGCATGCGCATTTAACATATTTTTAGCAATTTAGCAACAGATCTCTGTCTCTGTCACTTGTCAGCCGCCCGCCAGAGCCAGCTGACAGCTCGACAGCTGTCTGGCCTGTGTCTGCGTGTGTCATGTGGGTTAGCTCTCTCATTGTTTATGTTTTGATAATATTGATGGGATGGCCAAACTTTTCATGTAAGTACAAATTTAATTGCCTTTATTTCTCATAATTGAAATATTGTTGAGCCCAACAGTAATTTGAGTCTATGTAGAAATAGTTTTTAAAGGTAAAATCAGTTGAACTTCTACAAAATTGAAAACCTCCTTAGTTTTGAAAGATGAACCTAACCTCAATTTTATTTGTGGGACCCTTCTTTATTCAATTCTATAGCCGGGGTTTACATTTAATTAACATTTTAATTATGTGTATTCTATCTTGGATGTTATGTGTGACTATCTTGGATAGTTACCGGTAACATAATGTTATTAGAGAGATGAATTCCAAAAAACTCAGGCTCGATACGATACATGACATAATATACCTATGTGAAAACCGGCCTAGCTTATTTTAAGACTCTCTAGCACTATGATATTATTTTTCAGGTTAAGCTTCAGTGAACATTTGAAATCATTCTAGTGGACATCAGCTATTCTTTGTCATCTAGGCTACTCCTTGTTTGCTTGCGTTTTGTCTTGTTGCGCCTTGCCTTGATCTGTTTTTAAACTTGCATGCAAACCAAAAAACATTTTGTTTTGTTGCTACTACTACTACAACTAGACCTTGAAGACAATAAACAGATAGGCCTATAGCTCTGTTTCTGAACGTGCTATGATTATTTATTTACTCTATATTCAATTCATGGCATGCTAGTATTTAGAATTATAATTTTATTATTTATGATATAAATAATTAATTTCATTATTTTGTTGAATTTCTATTTTGCAGATGAGTAAAATGGATGAAGGGAGAATAAAAGATGAATTGGAAACAAGAAGCACAGAAGACGAGGTAAGTGTGCTCTATGATTCTATGAATTCTGTCTACCAAGTGATGATTTAATACCGTACCGAATTAAGCAATGAGTGTACAATCATAGTCTGCTCGAGCAACGAAGAAATTCTGACAAGATGGGGAAACGACTCCAGCTCGGCCAATATTAGTTCAAAACTTATGAATTTGGTCTGACCTCCAGCTCGATCAATATTGGTTCAAAAATTATTGACCGAACGTAAGTGAGGTCTAGATTCAAGATGACGATTTTGCATTTCTCTTTATGTTTGTTCCGCATTTACGACAAAATGCGGCAATAGAATCTGATGAAATTTAACAGGAATGTTCCTCTTGAAATTGCCCGTCGATGTATATGTAAGGTTTCTCGAAATATTGCATTTTAAGGATAATATAAAAGGAAAAGGATCTACATTCATGCTAAAATAATACTATATACATTTAAACGTCTGAACATAGGAAAATTCACACTATAGAATTATTCATGCTAACAAGTTTATTATTAATTGCATTTAATGACGCATACAATTAATGAAACTTGAAACTCTACATAACTTAGTATTCCTTTCATGAATAATGCCCCATCCATGGGTGACTTCGTGAGGTCTACTGTTCACAGAACTACTAGTAAATTAGGTTTCAAGTTGTAGGTGTCTATTTGATCTACAATTTTAGACCATATTTTTAATGTTTGAACCAATATTGATCGAGCTGGAGTCAATTTCCCATCTTCCCAGAATGTCTTCTTGAACTTCACATGATAGTAATGTAAACTATAGGCTACTTGTTCGGTCTAATAGTAATTACGATAGTAATGTAGTGAAGGTATGTCATGAAAATCGAAATTAGTATACTTTAAATTAGTATAAATTAGTATGAAATCAATTAGTATACTCCGTTTAGTAGCGGTATAAAAATTTACATTCTTTTCTAGGAATGGAAACCTTTCTTACAAATTAATGGCCACAATAGAAACACGGTGATTTAAAGACCAACTGGTCAGCTGATTTTCTATTTTCTTTGCTCCATATAAGTACGTGTTTCTCAAGGAGGTTCATTGCATTGGTGTTTCTATTGCATCTTGTTGCATGACATGTGTCCATGTTTTGTAGTAATGGGAACCTACCTTAATTAACTAGTAGTTCTGAGAACAGTAGACCTCACGAAGTCCATTCAAGAAGGGAATACTTAGTTATGTTGATTGTATGCAATCAATTATGAACTCGACAGCTGGTTAATCATGAATAATTCTATAGTGTGAATTTTCCTATGTTCAGAAGTATTAATGTATTTAGTAATATTTTAGTATAGAGGTAATTACTTTTCCTTTCATATTATCCTTAAAATGCAATACTTTAAGAAACCTTACATATACATAATACATTGACGCGCAATTTCAAGATGAACATTCCTGTCAAATTTCATCCGAATATACATCGACGCGCAATTTTAAGAGGAACATTCCTGCCAAATTTAATCAGAATTTATTGCCGCATTTTGTCGTAAATGCGGAACAAACATAAAGAGAAATGCAAAATCGTCGTCTTGAATCTAGACCTCACTTACGTTCGGTCAATGATTATCTAGGTGACTAGTTGGATGTGTATCATATTTGTTGTTTGATCAAAGATGGGATATTATTTTTATATTTGCCTGTAGTTTTCAACCATGCTACTTTTTAGTAACCAATTTTAGTGATAGAATTATAATGAATAAAAGTGACACTATTCATTGTATATATTGTACAATTTTCTGAATAAAGAAATAATGAAATGAAATAGATAATGCATTTTTATTCCCAACAGATGGATCACGGTATGGAGGAAGATAATGTTGAAGACAACCATGAAGCAGAGGGATTCAACACAATTTACATTAAAGAAGAGGTCAGTGAATATTAATTTCAATAAATTTTCTAAGATTTAGTGATTCACTTATTTACTTCCGCTCTGGGAGTAATCTCTATTGGAGTTGATATTTGGCCGCACCAACAAAACGCCTCCAAGTGACCTGTTTCGTGGTCACAAGTCGCCAGTACCAAGTGAACAATCACATTAGAATTGATAAGGCATTGTTTAGACAGAAGAGACGAGGCAGAGACATATAATATGGTATTTTTTTTACAAACAATTAGTACAATGCACTTTAAAACTGCTGATTTAAATGTGCTTTGGACTATTTGATTCTATTATACAAGATTTAATAATACAGGGTGTTTATGAACTTCCTACCAACACTCTACAGTATTGTTCCTGGGTAAGAAACATATCTAAATTCCATTTTCAAAATTTCCAAAAGTCCTCATTTACTCACAGCCGCCATTTTTGTTTTTAAATTTTGCTCGGAATTTTCAATTTTTTGCGGCTTTGAGAGTACGTAATTCTTACGTAAAATTAATTGAGAAATAGAATGAAACCAGTTAGGAAATAAATCAGGAATCAGGAATAAACAGGAAATAGAATGAATCAGGAAATAACACAGCCGCCATTTTTGTTTTTACATTTTGCTCGGAATTTTTAATTTTTTGCGGCTTTGAGAGTACGTAATTCTTACGTAAAATTAATTGAGAAATAGAATGAAACCAGTTAGGAAATAAATCAGGAATCAGGAATAAACAGGAAATAGATGAATCAGGAAATAACACAGCCGCCATTTTTGTTTTTACATTTTGCTCGGAATTTTTAATTTTTTGCGGCTTTGAGAGTACGTAATTCTTACGTAAAATTAATTGAGAAATAGAATGAAACCAGTTAGAAGTTCGTAACTTTGATTATTACCGAGATAATGAGCAAAATAAGCTAAAAAACTCAATTTTTTAACTTAAAGGTATAGAAAAAGGACATCTCATCATTGACCGGTATTTTGAATCATTTAATATTGTAGAGAATCTAATTCTGAAGAAAAAATGTTCAGTACGGTAACCTCTTTGTCTAAAACGCATTCAAAACTCACAAATCAGGATTTAAAGAAGACAAAAAAAAACAGAATATTGTTGTTTTGTCTCCTTTAAATCCTGATTTGTGATGTTTGAGTGCGTTTTAGACAAAAAGGTTACTGAACAGTTTTTTCTTGAGAATTAAATTCTCTATAATATTACATGATGCGAAATACCGGTCAGCTAATTACTCAATCAATACTTAGCTAATTTCACGTAAGAATTGACCACTATTACAGTACCCTCTCAAAGCCGCAAAAACATAAAAAAATAAAAACTCGAACAAAATGTAAAAACCAAAATCGTGGCTGTGGGAGTAATTTAGCACTTTCGGACATTTTGAAAATGGTATTGATATAGGTTTCTTACCCAGGAACAGTACCGTAGACGTAGAGTATTGGCAGGGAGTTCAAAAATACCCTGTAGAACCAAAACACTATGTGTTTCACATTATCAAAATATGTTATCGATTCTAGAATACCTTATGTACTGTACATTCAAGTTTTAAAATGTTAGCTATTGAATGTATTGTAGTGTGAGATTTGCTTGTATGAAAAATTTTTATTGATAACTTGTATTTTACTTTGAAATGTATGAAACTCAAATCTGCATTATAAACTGAAACTAAATCGTTATTGTATTATTCTGACCATTATTGAACTTGTTACCTTAACAAGCCCCCCGTCACCCATACATTGGCTGTTCATTTGTAAAACCGATTTTTTATAGTTTCTTGATGATAATTATTACATTTATGAATTTTATTCCAAACAGATCGATCATGATATGGAGCTAGAAGATAAACATGAAGAGAATGTAGAAAATGAACTTCAAGATAATGTGAAAGATGAACATGAAACAGAGGAATTCAAAACGATCTTCATTAAAGAAGAGGTGAGTTTGTCTAATTATTACTCTATTAAAACTTCAGATTGTAGGCCTATTTTGAAATCGATAAAGTCCCATTCAGAAATACAAAGTAACGTGGCTGAGTTGTATGGTATTTTGTATAAGTACAAACAAATTGTATAATGTACACCAGAACAGCTGATTTAGGTTTGCTTTGGACTATTTTATTCTATTACTAGCCGGCAGGCTCGCTTCGCTCGCCTTCTCCGCCTAACCAGGAGGCTCCGCCCCTGGACCCCCGACAGTATAGGCAGTGTAAGTGAGTCAAAATGGCTCGCTTCGCTCGCCTGCAAAACCTCTGTCAGTGTCAGCTAAGAAAAACAGGCTCGCTTCGCTCGCCTGCAAATTCTGTTCAGTGGGGGTTTGAAATTTATTAAGCACAGCATTTCTACACCTAATCTGGACCTGTTTACCTAATTGCAACATTTTCTGCCAATTTGTATCGAAAAATCTAAGAAAAACTCCGAAAATTTGAAAAAATAGTAAAACGCTAATATTAAGCGTAACCTTGGGAAGTATATCGGACATAGTATGAAACTTGATTCAATATCTTCCAAATTAATTCATCTATAATCTCGCTGAACCATTCAATTTACAGTTAGGATTTGTTGTATCAAGGCGGAAGATATGTAACCCGCATCACATCTACAATTTTGAAAACCTGATTACAGGCGTAATCTTGAACGGATTGCAAAAATATTTCAACACAAGATTTCTAGACCTCATTTGAACCTGCCCACTAAATATCAACATTTTCTACCGATTGATTCTCGAAAAATGAGGAAAACGCCGAAAAACTCTGGAAAAACTAAAATATTTGGCGTATCCTTGAAAAGTTTTAAAATCCTTTCTTAGCGCGCGTCTAAACGTCCAACTGAACATGCCTGTCAAATTTGAACGCATTCGCTACAGTGGATTTTTAGTTCTGGTGATGAATGAATCAGTCAGTCAGTGCCATTTCGCTTATATAGATATAGATGTTTTCATCAGGTTTGCGACTCGGCTCTTCTACATGGATGCATTACAAAAATCTACTAGCTAATTATCAAAGGGGAATTAACAGTTTACAAGAAAATCAAAACACAATGTGTTACACATTTTCAAAATATTTTATCCATCTTGGCATATTTAATGTAATGTACATCCAAACTTGAAAGTGTTTGCTATTGTAAGAATTGTTAAGTTTAATGTAACTTACTTTGAAATTTATAAAATTGTAACCTTCATTTTAAACTGAAACTAAATTGTGTTGTATTATTCAGACCATTATTGGACTTGATCTTTATTTATGGGAAATTGTGGTTATGTCGGCTGTGGAACTTCTTTGGAACTCTCCACAAATAAGCCATACAATAATAAAAATTTTAAATTATGAACTAGGCCCGTCTAGATTCTGATTGTAAAATTTTCAACATCATTGAATTTATCAGGAGCAAAATATTAATTTTGATAATTTTTGACCAATTTCTGACAATCCCACATCAGATTCTAGATTAATGCCAGATTTATTTATTGAAAATAATTATTGTAATTTGCTAATTTCTCTGGTCTGCACACAGACCCAACCTAAGCTTGCTATTCTTGCATAATTTCTTCCCGTTTCAAACCACACCACACATTTTTTTCAATAACTTGATCTATTGGTTTCTTATTAGCTATTTATTCTTTTGAACGTTCTAGTACAGTGCATATTGATAATTATTATTTATTTCATTGAATTTATTGAAAAGGTATATGAGGATTTGTCAATTCTTTCTCTAATCTAGTCTTTTGAAGTAGAGGGAGTTTGTAATGTCTTTTGGGCCACCTGCTATTCGACCTGTAAGGCCCATTCTACACGGGCGTAGGAAACGCGGCGTTTACGTCGCGTCGAAAACGCGTGCTCGACAGAAACCATTGTGTTGAATGGGAGCGCGTTTATCACGCCCGTGTAGACAAGCCCATTTAACACAATGTGTTCTGTCGAGCACGCGTTGCCGACGCGACGTTAACGCCGCGTTTCCTACGCCCGTGTAGAATGGGCCTAATGTGTAAATATTGATTGTAAATTACATAAGCTGAATCAGTGTTATTATTTTCCCACAGGCAATTTTTTCCGATGAAGAGCACCTAGATGGTGTAGACGATGACGTCAGTGAGGATCCCTTTCAGCTGGATGAAGGTTTGTTCTCAAGTTAGAAGTCTAATAATTAGCTAAAAAGTCTGTCCAAGAAAAGGAAATTCCCCAACCGCCAATTTCGTTCGGGTCTGCTATAACACAGTTATAGTCTGTCCAAACGAAGAAGACATTCTGGCAAGATGGGAAAATGACCCAGCTCGGTCAATATTGGTTCAAAATTTTGAATTTTGTCTCAAATTGTAGGAAACCTTCTAATCTACAATTTGAGACTAAATTTATAACTTTTGAATCAATATTGACCTAGCTGGAGTCATTTTCCCACCTTGCCAGAATGTCTACTCTGCTTGGACAGACAATAATATTGTTGATATATAATTGACTGAAGCTTAAAATTCAATACTGGCATTGTTGTTTCGAAGCTTTGGCGGTTCGCAAATGACTGTTTTTAACGATTAGCTCTTCCAGGACAGTCTGAAGCTGTCTTCAAAAGCGAATTAGTATAGCTAGGGTAGCTCTCGCTTCGATGTACTCTCGCTGACTGTCCTGACAGAGCTGAGAATTAATAACAGTCTTTCATCGACCGCCTTAATTTTTGGTACCAGCACTATGATCTTCAGCCTCTATTGGTTATACAGTAGTTACTTTTATGAACACCTTATTTCTAACAACTCCTCAGAAAACATTTTTTTATAATTGGTATAGTCTGTCCAAGCAAAAAAGACATTCTGGCAAGATGGGAAAATGACTCCAGCTTGGTCAATATTGGTGCAAAAATTATAAATCTAGTCTCAAATTGTAGATCAGATTGTTTCTCACAACTTGAGACCAAATTTATACCTTTTGAACCAATATTGACCGAACTGGAATCTTTCCTATCTTGCCAGAACCGTAAAAGGGGTGAATAGGAACGAAACTTCCAAAAACATTTCAAATATTATTTATAAATTATTCAATATAAAATTGATTTACTTAAACCATTTTAAATAATACATTCCACTGAATCTATTTTGTTATCTGATATTGAATATTATCATTGGTAACAATGTTTGAATTGAGCTCCAAACAGATGTTAAATAATCAGCTGGTTTCCATAATCTACAAAATTTCAAGTGTAGGACGGTGAGGGTGTTAGTTGAGGTGTTTATTATTCTCACCTGACACAAACAGAACTATCAGAAACATTTTCATCAATTTGTTTTTTTAATTTATGAGTAAATTGTATTTTTTATTAATTATTTTATAGTTTCTTGCATAAATTTCGAAAAGTTGAGGTGAATAGGATCATGAAGAAGAAGATGAGATAATTTTTGAAATTGATGGTGAAGAAATACCAGTATGTGAATATGATATCACAGGTTTCTCCTCTAATCAATTCGCCCAATTCACCCTATTTGTAATCAATATAAATGACTGTTGTTTTAAAATTCAAAACTAACAAAAATGAAAGAAGGTTTATTGCACAGTTGCAGAGTATTTCTGGGATGTCGATAAATATGAAATGTATGCGGAAAAGATCAAGAAAAAGGATTTATATCATGTATTATTGTTTTTTAAAACCATAAATAGCTATCCTATTGGTCCCACACACAACTTAATATGAGTAAGGTGGTCACTATTTGTTCAAGATTATAAATTTGGTCTTAATTATAAATTGTAGATCAAATTGATAATTGTTGAACCAATATTGACTGAGCTTGAGTCATTCTCCCATCTTGCCAGAGGGTCTTCTTTGCTTCGACAGACTATACCACCCACTCTCAAGTTGTGAATTTATCGATCTTGATTTATTTATCGAATTTATCGATCAAGTTGATTCTATCAATCTCACAAATTTTCAAATTGCAAATAGTTTTGTTGATATTAATTTTGTTGGATTTGTTAATAATGCAGTGTTGCTTTGGTTCTAGGAGAGCAACTTCCGGAATCCAATGAAAAACTGAATTCGGTTGGAAGTCTACTGAAAACTTCTTTCGAATCACGGCCGCTGCAAGAACAGATCAAAATAAAAGCATTGGGTAGACCTACACCAGACCTGTCAGACCTAGTTCAGATTGATAAGTCGGACAACAGAGCGTACAGTAGAAGGTTCAGCGTAGACCTGTACAAAAAACACAGCTGGCTCTGTGGATGTGAGACTAGATTGGCGCTGTTCTGCTTTCCCTGTTTACTGTTTGGAGGTGAAAATACATGGACAAAGTTTGGATTCAAAGACATGAATCACGTCTCAATACATTTGAAAAGGCATGAGTCCACAAGTCTACATATGAAGAACCGTTTGAAATTAGCTTTCCTGGGCGGTACAAACATTTTAGAGAAAACAAATAAAACCCGCGGAGAAAACGTTTCACTGCATAACGAAAAAGTGAGGAATAATCGCTATGTCCTGAATATTATTATTAATTGTATTCGATTTTGTGGCGTGTTTGAGCTTGCTCTGAAAGGGCATGATGATAATGAATCCAAACATTCAGGGATTCTCAGACGACTGATAGATTTCAGTGCAGAAATCGATAGTGCTATGAAAGTACACTTGGAATCTGCTGAATTTTTTCGTGAATCTTCAGAAACAATTCAAAACGAACTTTTAAACGTAATGCTTGAAGTTTGCCGTGAAAAAATTTCGCAAGAAATGAATGATGCTAAGTTTCTAGCGTTAATTGTAGATGAGATAACTGATGTAGCCTATGATGCACAAATGGTGGTTATCTATAGGTATATTGTGAATAATAGGCCTGTGGAGAGATTTTGGACGTTTGTTAATATCCCCCAAGGTGCACCCGCTCTAGCCACATGTGTTCTAGATCAATTGAAGCTACATAACTTGAATGAAAAGTTTATTGCTCAAACCTACAATGGAATGTCCATGATGTCGGGATCTACCAATCTTGTACAAACTTCTGTTAAAAAGGCTTATCCCAGTGCTCAGTTTATCCACTACCATGCGCATCAGGTTCACTTGGTGATGATGAGATCTGCTTCTGTTATCAGAGATGTGCGAATATTTTTTGCAAATGTGCTGGGTCTTTGCTCCTTCTTTTCAACTAGTGTGGAAAGAACGTCTGTATTAGATGAAATTGTGAAGAAAAGATTGGGACGACCAGCTCCTACCCGATGGAACTTTGATTCATACAGTATGTTGACAATCCACGATCATAGGTTGGACCTTATTAATTGCATGAATACGATTTTAAACTCGAGAGACTTTGGTGATTACAATACTATTTGTGAGGCTTCCGGATATTTAGGTGTTTTAGGAAAAGAAAGTTTTATTTTTTGGTTGTCATTCTTTAGTAAGATTTTTTCCCTGATAGAAATATTGTCTTCTCAACTACACAGAGTTGATGTAGACTCCACAGAAGTTGAAAAATCTCTTTCAACATTTGAAGAATACGTTTTGAAAATTCGCAATGACTTTAAAATAGACGCTTCAACCTCTGGAGAAACAACTGAGAATAAACCTTCATCAAGGAAAAGAAAAAATGATAGAACTGAATGGCAGAGAGAAGCCAGAGAAGTATGTGACGTCATAATTTGCCAATCAAAAGAACGATTCAGTTACACCGCGCATCTTGTGGCAGACAGTCTTTTCGCCCCAGATAGATTCCCAGCTTACGAACAACAATTTCCTGAAGACAAGTTGAATACAGTGTGCAGTGCCTACAAAATTCTAGACATGGAAAAACTTCGTGCTGAACTAGAAACAATATACAGTGCAGTTGAATTTAGAGCAATGGCTGGAGCTGTAGCGTTGTATAGGTTTTTGAAAGGAGACGAATTTCATGAAATGTTCGGTGAAATTGTCCAACTTCTTGAGATAATTATCACCATACCAATGACAACAGATGACGAAGAAAGGTGCTTCCCTGCTCTGAAGAATGTGAGAACATTTCTGAGCAACAGCTTGGATCAAGATGAGCAATTATTGTCAGCATTGGCTATGCTATCGATTGAGAGGGATCTAGTTATGGAAATTCCCGATTTCAATCAAAAGGTGATTGAAAAATTTGCTCAACTCAAAGACAGGAAGGCGGATTTCCTGTTCAAGTAACGGTGAGTGATTATTAGCTATAGTCTGTCCAAGCAAAGATGACCCTCTGGCAAAATGAGAAAATGACTCCAGCTCGGTCAATATATTGGTTCCAAAATTATTTATCTGATCTAAATTGTAGGAAACATTCTGATCTACATTTTGAGACCAAAACAATAATTTTTGAATTAATATTGACCGAGCTGGAGTCATTTTCTCATCTTACCAGAGGGTCTTCTTTGCTTGGACAGACTTTACATTAGTGAATGGAATAATCACATTAAATGTAATTTCAACTTTCAAGTGCCATTTGAAAAAGAATTGGTAATAATTTTCAGAATAATGAATAATAATAAAAAGATGATTATTTTGTTCTGCATTCTGTCTCCTATTTGTTTTACGCCAATCGGAGTTGGACATTATCTGAGATTAAGTGTGCACTGTTTACATAGTGAGAGTGAATTGTTCATATCCTTATATTAGGCCCTAAGGATACTAAGAATAGGGCCCTAAGTGTAGGATATTCATATTCTAGGCCCCGCTACGATCGGTTGTAGCAATTTGGTCGCCGACGACCGATCGCTACGTGAATGGGGTAGTCTCAGGATCAAAATCTGATCTCTCGATCGATCTCACTTGAAACGAGTGAGATCTGATCTGCAGATCTTGATCTGCGCAGACCGATCGCTACGTGAATGGTATGACCTGCAGATCTACAGACAGATTTCTTCCCCCACCACAATATTTTCAGTCACCACGTAACTCACCCACCACATGACAGCCTGTGCTTTCAATTTTTGCCGTAAGAGAGAGCTAATTGATCTCTCTTGATCGAGAGACCGATTGCTACATGAATGGGGAGAACACAGAAGCGACCAAATCTCAGAGCCAATTTCGATCGATCTTCAAAGACCAAATCGCTACGACCGATCGTATAGTCTGTCCAAGCAACGAAGAGCCTCTGGCAAGATGGGAAAATGACTGGAGCTCTGTCAATATTGGTTCAACAATTATCAATTTTATTTCAAATTGTAGGAAACAACTTGATCTACTATTAAGACCAAATTTATACAAAAATTATCTTAGCACAGATATTTTTGATGCAAAAAAACTTAGAGAGCTTTGAATTTAGAAGGTTGACATGAGAAATATGTGAAGAGAATCCACTTAAATAATAATCAATTACAAACTTGAAAAATTTAAAGCCACAATAAAATCACCACCAATAAAATCATTTATGGTAGTTTTTGGAATTGTTAAGCTATATTATTATAGATGCGCCCAAAGTTTTATGATAGTTTATCATAACTATAATAACCTATACCCGGTAATAGCTTTTCATGTCAAATAATGTCTTTAGAGGAAACGCTAACCTCAAAATTTACTAAATCTATGGAAGATATAATCTATATAGATATATGGATAGGCATAGGCAAGGTCCATAGAAGATCTTCTATTCGCTATGAGCATCTACCGTGCTGCGGCTCTGGTGGATTATCATGTGTACTTTTATACGCATTTTAGCATACAAAGAATAGCGCTAAATGGGAAAAACGCATTTATAATTAGAACGGTATTATTTGCTGCTTCATGCATTTCTCAGTAATTAGAACATAATATTTAGGATAGGAATGTTAGTTATTGATAGTATTATAGCTCATTATATTAAAAAATCCTAGTTTTCAAGTATTTGAGAGCAGACAACCGCAAAACAGATGTATTTGAGAGTGGGCAAAAAAAGCTTTGAGATAACAGCTGATTAGTTATCTTACATGAAAATGAAAAATTGGTGCAACCTCACATTTATTTGAAAAATTGAATGATATGAATATTCCTTATTAAAACATAATTAATAGAGTTTTTGCGTTGATAATAACAGCTTATTAGATTAACTAACATAAAAACTATTCATGTACATTACCTGATGTACAGGTTAGAATGGAGCACTCCATGGTCCTACTTGATCAACAAATTCTTTTGCACGTAAACAAAACAATAAGGTTAGCTTCACCTATCAATATTTATTCAATGCAGTGAACCATTCTTTTATTGATGAAACTTATGTATGGCAACTGGAAAAGTGTAGAACTTGAAATTTCCATTGCATGTTTTATTTTTACAATCCGGAACACAACAAATTCTCCAGGACATTATTTTAGGTTTAGCCCTATCTCCTCCAATGTTAATTCTCTCAATTTTTCGCTTGAAATGATCCGCCAATAGCGCCTCGGTCATAAAAATATCCTTTCCACCCACTTGCACACAGCGAATAGACCTTGGGCATAGGAAATACGACGCCATGACACCGCAGTCACCGCCATTTTGTGGGTTTTCGATATCAGTGTTGCGGTCTGTCTGGGACTGTGAAGTGACCAATACCATTGACTATGGATATAAGATATCCATAACAGGCTTATCTGTACCTCTTACTTTGATAATCATTCTTAGTAATTATGTTATTCTTGTTCCAAGCAAAGAAGACCCTCAGGCAAGATGGGAAAATGACTGGTTCGTTCTATATTGGTTGAAAAATTATCAATATCTTCTCAAATTTTAGGAAACAATTCAATCTACACTTAAGACCACATTTATAATTCTTGAATGAATATTGACCAAGCTGGAGTCATTTTATCATCTTGCCAGAGGGTCTTCTTTGCTTGTACACATCATACCGTTTCTGATTATTGGCTATCCAGTTATGTTGGCTATCTATGGAATATAAGTTTGACATTAAAGTCCTCTAGTGTTGGATGTAACAAACTTTTGTCCAACTATTTGATGACTTTGAAACGCATTCATATGATGATCTATCATATACTAACATCATGCGCTAGTGAAAATTGCAAATCACACACGTGAATTTCACAGTCAATACTAGAAGAAGATGAAGTAATGGTATAATGCAATTTGCAGTTGCTGATGACTAGGTATAGATGCTTTTATTGAGCAAATATGAATGGTGAGTGTACCGCACAAGATTTTTTCCAAGTGTGACTTAATGGTCTTATCAATATTGTTCACAGGTTGTTCAAGTGCAAGCAGGAAGTCCAACATTAAAATATCTGCTCCAGCTGTTTGTGTGGATCAAGAAAGAAAATTGGAAACATGTGAAGAACCCAATTCATCAGATCCATTGTCCAGTAATATAGACTTGTCAAGTACTTCGAACAACATCAAGTGTAAGTTTCGTGAGAGGCGTTGTGAATTTTGTGGCAAAAGCTTTTCACATGAGAAACGTTTGGCTGTTCACATGAGGACTCACACTGGATAGAAGCCTTATAATTGTGATTATTGTGACAAAAGATTTACTCATAAAAGCAAGTTGACAGTTCACATGAGGACTCACACTGGTGAGAAGCCTTACAATTGTGAACATTGTGACAAAAGCTTCTCAGGTAAGAGCATTTTGAATAAACATATTAGAACTCACACTGGAGAGAAGCCTTACAATTGTGAATTTTGTGACAAAAGCTTTCCACAGAAGAAAAATTTGACTGAACATATGAGGACTCACACTGGAGAGAAGTTTTACAATTGTGAATTTTGTGACAAAAGCTTTTCACAGAAAACACTTTGACTGAACATATGAGGACTCACACTGGAGAGAAGCCTTACAATTGTGGATTATATGACAAGAGCTTTTCACAGAAGAGCAATTGGACTGAAAATATGAGGACTCACACTGGAGAGAAGTTTTACAATTGTGAATTTTGTGACAAAAGCTTTTCACAGAAGTACACTTTGACTGAACATATGAGGACTCACACTGGAGAGAAGTTTTACAATTGTGAATTTTGTGACAAAAGCTTTTCACAGAAGTACACTTTGACTGAACATATGAGGACTCACACTGGAGAGAAGTCTTACAATTGTGAATTTTGTGACAAAAGGTTTTTCACATAAGGGAAATTTACTTAAACATATTAGAACTCACAGTGGCATGAAGCTGTAATTTTGCAACAGAAGCTTTTAAAGTGAGGACAGTTAGAACATTCTTATGAGGTCTCACACTTGAAAGAATCTCTATAATTTTATTGTGAGCTTTGTAAATAAAACTTTATGTAAGAGTGCATTGATTGCTTATTTAAAAACTCCCTATGGTCTATTGACTAAGGCAATGACTTGAACTTTTCATATTAGTGCTAACATCTGGTACCGTGCTCTGCTCTGAAGTAAAAAAATAATTATAATTAGCAGTTGGTATACTGCAATATCTAATGATTTATTATTCTTCCATCAGTGTAAAAAAACACCGGACTCCTGTTAGGGGGAAATTTAATTTAACTTGAAATTCCATTTACTCATGCTAGATAACGTTGGTCAGCTAAAGATCAACAGCCTAAATGAAGTAACTTACTTTACTAAGTAACTTACTTCCTTTACTAATCCTGCCAGATAGTTTTCCTGGACATGAGACCTGGTGTTATCTTATTTTCCATCACAGTTATATTACATTACATTTCACAGGCTGTTCCAGTCTAAGCCGGAAGTCCAACATTGGAATATCTGCTCCAGCTGTTTGTGTGGATCAAGAAAGAAAATTAGAAACTTGTGAAGAACTCAATTCATCAGATCCATTGTCCAGTAATATAGACTTGTCAAATACTTCAAACAACATCAAGTGTAAGTTTTGTGAGAGGCGTTGTGAATTTTGTGGCAAAAGCTTTTCACATGAGAAACATTTGGCTGTTCACATGAGGACTCACACTGGTGAAAAGCCTTACAATTGTGTGTTTTGTGACAGAAACTATTCAAATAAGTGCTCTTTGGATTATCATATTAGAACTCACACTGGAGAGAAGCCTTACAATTGTGAACATTGTGACAAAAGCTATTCACATAAGGGAAATTTGACTGTTCACATGAGGAGGACTCACACTGGAGAAAAGCCTTACAATTGTGAACATTGTGACAAAAGCTATTCACATAAGGGAAATTTGACTGTTCACATGAGGAGGACTCACACTGGAGAGAAGCTTTACAATTGTGAACATTGTGACAAAAGCTTTTCAGAAAAGGGAAATTTAGTTAGACATATTGGAACTCACAGTGGCATGAAGCTGTAATTTTGCGATAGAAGCTTTTTCAAGTGAGGACAGTTTGAATATTCTAATGAGGTCTTCTCACACTTGAGAAAATCTTTGGAATTGTTAGCCTTGTAAATAAAACTTCATATCTAAGAGCGCATAGTATGCCTATTTAATTAACAATTCCCTGGTCTATTAACTGCAGCAAAGACCTGAACTTCCAATATTAGTACTATGATTGTTAATGAATGTTCAAAGTGACATGCGATTTGATCTGCCCAAGCAAAGAAGACATTCTGGCAAGATGGAAAAATGACCCCATCTCGGTGAATATTGATACAAAACTTATAAATCTTGCCTCAAATTAAAGGTTAGAATATGTTCTAAAATTTTGAGACCAGATGAATAATTTTGAGCAAATATTAACCAAGCGTAAGTCATTTTTCCATCTTGCCAGAATGTCTTCTTTGCTTAGACAAACTTATACCCATCAGCTGATTGAAACTTTAAATAATTACAATCAGAGTAGGCTACCCTTTAAAAAAATATTTCTAATTTCTCACAACATGTTTCGGCACATTAGCCATTTTCCAGTGTCTCTGATTCTAATTATTTATTTATTTATTCAGAGATACAAACATACAATCATAAAAATTATATGATTGGGAAAGAGAAAACAGGCACTGGCCCTTCACTATCTCAATCCCAATTTTGAAGATAAATTCAGTCCAGAAAAGGTTATGTTCATTGAAATCTTCTTAGCACAGATATTTTTGATGCAAAAAAACTACCAGAGAATTTTGATTCTTTTTTGGTTGACACAAGAAATATGAGAAGAAAATCCACTTGAATAATAATTAATTACAAACTTGAAAATAGTTTTAACTTGAAAAATTTAGAGCCCCAATAAAATTACCGCCATACATTATTATTTAAAGTTTCAACAAGTACAGTAGCCCTAATAAAAGCCCTATAAAAGAAAATGAGTATTAGATAATGGCTAACCATCAGCTGTTATTATTATTATCAGCTGATGTTTTTATGAAATAGCTCAATGCCTGATAGCAATAATTGGGTAGTAGCTATATCAGCTTAACTATAGAGACTGTATAATCATAGTGGGGTCATTGGTGTGGAACGCTTCATAACAGTATGCCGAGATTAAAAACTTTCCCGCCAGCCGCCATACATTTGTCAAGCATTCAAATTCTGTTGAGATTCAACTGCAAGTTTTGCAATATTAGCTCATAAGTCGAACGTTTTCCTAGAGGAATCAATTCTCGTAAATTGAAAATTGTCTCTTTACCAATAGTATTACTTTGAATCATTTAATTTGATAGAAAATAGCACTGGCAGAGCAGCATAGGCGAAGTATTTGAGGTTGGAATTTTAGGTTGGAAATTTTCACTTTAACATAACAGATGGTTCACGTACCTTTTTAATGTGAATCTTATGAGACTTGGCAAAAGTATGGCGGATTTCACCGAGCTGACCAATCAAAAGTGACACAGTCAATGGCCACACTATGATTATACAGTCTCTGTAGGGGGTCTTAGACAAGACGTTTAAGTTACATGTCGCTCTTACAAGTTACTTTGTACAAATCACTTTTCGACTCACTAGCTTCTACTTACCTCGGAGGCGCTTGTGGGCATTTAGACGAATTATCGAGAAGTCACTTGTAAATGTCGGCTTGTTGCGACAGCTGATGTTGATGACCACGTAACTTGTCACTAGGAGCGCTGTAAACTGACAAGAAGTGACTTGTAACTTGCAAGTGCGGCAGTAACAAGTCACTTGTAAATCTTGTGATCACGTAACCTACAAGCTGATACACTTTCGCTTGCTACATTCTGAAAGTGTATCAGTCCCGGGACTTGTTACTTAGGCCAAGGCCACATGTGCAGCTTTTTGCTGCAAATTCTGTCAGCACTGTGAAGATGCACCCGACTCGTCCAAAATTTTTATAAAATCATGCAATAATTTAGTGCTAAATTTGAGACATTCAGCACCATCAAAATAAATTTTTGTATCTCCCAATTTTGATAGAATAATACAAAAATCACTTTGTCCAGATTTCAATTAAAATTAGTGCTGAATGTTTTCTCAAATGAACCCCAAAAAAATTTTTTGTACAAGTGACTATTAAAAGCGACATGTGCAGGTCACGTCTAAGACCCCCTTAATATTTGCACGTGAACAACTCTAGAAAATGATTATGGAAAGAACTAGATTATATTAATCCAACTTAGTGGATGAAAAGTTGAGCTTGATTACTAGCAAATTTGTTAATGAACTTGAAATATATTTCCAATTATGATTCTAATGGAAATAAAGAAGCTGCTATTCTTTGTTTAGTAACAATTTGTAGTGCAATAATACTTACTGAAGTTTTTTTTTTCAATTGAAATTGTGTGAGTGAATATTTCGAAGAAATATACCGTAACCTGAATTTGGACATTTAAATCTAAATTGGAGTAGAAGATGTTTTAGGCAAATGTCTGTATTTTTGTTTCTTTCATTGTATTATTGTGATAAAATTTGTCGTGCTCTAAATTTTTTCGAAATTCGATATTTTTCGGTAGTGAATTGTGATTTTAGTGCTATTCCTCGTGCTTTGGACTCTCTTGATTTGGAATAACTTTAGAAAATTCAAATCTCAGTGTATCCTATCAAGAAATACCATGATTTCCCATTGACGGAAATCAAGGTTATGGTGCCGGTGGAACTTCCTTTTAAGACTCCCCACCGAATAAGGCATACGAATGAATGAATTGTGATCAAATAAATGAATACGACACAAAAACATCCAGCAGAAATTGTAGTTTATTTCAATCGAATACAATACAAAAAGTTGTCTCTGCATCCCACAACAATGCAGCCATTATGCAGGACAGGCGAGGAGAAAACTTCGCCATCTAGTTGGAGAGAAGTTAGTTCAATTCCATCATCAAGTCTCAGGACAGAAATTGTTCCCAAAGTACCAGCAGCCACCACCAGCTCTGTTTGACCGTCGACAAACGGAGTGACAAACACGGCTGACGACAAACGCGATTTCCAAAACAAAGACGGTGGATCGCCAGCCGACAAACAGTAGACGTTGCCGTCGTGGCAGCCGAACAGAATCAGTGTGCGATTTTTGTAGTTCAACGAAATCGGCGACGAGAAAATGTTGCCGGCAACATTGTAAGACCATAGCTGAAAAAAACAGAATCACAAAATATTTATTTAATAATAATAATATCTTGCTGACTAAGGTCTAGTATCAGAGTTTTCAGGTCGCACCTGATCAGTTTCAGGGCCTCTGATATGACCGAACGACTGCCTTTTAGGCAGCTGGGACCGACGGCTTAACGTGTCCATCCGAAACACAGATATACAATATCTTGCCCTTAGGCTGAGGCCGCACTGCCGGTGGGTAGAGCCTGGAGGGTGGAGGGTAGTTGGTAAATCTATAGAACATACACATCATCCACAGTAATACATCGTATGAATGGTATGACGTCATTCTGTTTTTTGAGGTTATGTTGTCCATATTTAAGAATTTCAAGATGGCGGCTGAACACATACCATTCATGCGATGTATTACTGTGGATGGTGTGTATGTTCTATAGATTTACCAACTACCCTCCACCCTCCAGGCTCTACCCACCGGCAGTGCGGCCTCAGCCTTATACCTTGTAAATAATACATGCACTTTGTATATAGGTCTACCTCATAACCCAATACTTCTTTATATCTGAAATCTTTAAATAAAATTCATGTATTGGGTCCTCTTGCGGGTAATATGGTACACTAAACACTACAATTACAATTCTTGTTCACATTCATACCTGATATAGGTTATAAAATGGTATTTTAATCATCCATTTTCTAATGTAGTATGAATGAGAAAACATTATTTTGAATACTACTGCTTGTAGGAACTCTCCCCTATTCACAGACGCACAGTCTTCTTGGGGGACTTCCACGCAACAAATTAATATTGTTCAATTTATACTTTACTAGCCGGCAGGCTCGCTTCGCTCGTCTTCTCCGCCTAGCCAGGGGGCTCCGCCCCTGGAACCCCTACAGTATCAGCAGTTTCAATGAGTCAAACAGGCTCGCTTCGCTCGCCTGCATAACCTCTGTCAGTGTAAGCTGAGAAAAACAGGCTCGCTTCGCTCGCCTGCAAATTCCGTTCAGAAGGGATTCGAAATTCATTGAACACAGCATTTCAAGACCTAATCTGGACCTGTTCACCAAATTTCGACATTTTCTACCAATTTATTCTTGAAAAATCCAAGAAAAACTCTGTTAATTCCAAAAAATAGTAAAACGCTAATATTGAGCGTAACCTTGGGAACTATATCGGACATAGTTTGAAACTTGATTCAATATCTTTCAAATTAGTTCATCTATAATCTCACTGAACCATTGAATTTACAGTAAGGATTTGTAGTATCAAGGCGGAAGATATGCAACCCGCAATACATCTACAATTTTGAAAAACCTGATTACTGGCGTAATCTTCAACGGAATTAAAAAATATTTTAACACAACATTTCTAGACCTTATCTGAACCTACCTACCAAATATCAACATTTTCTACCGATTGGTTCTCGAAAAAATTGAGAAAATGTCGAAAAACTATAGAAAAACTCAAATATTTGGCGTATCCTTGAAAAGTTTTTAAAATCCTTTCTTAGCGCGCGTCTAAACGTCCAACTGAACATGCCTGCCAAATTTGAACGCATTCGCTTCAGTGGATTTTTAGTTCTGGTGATGAATGAATCAGTCAGTACCATTTCGCTTATATAGATATAGATTATTGTGATGTTTTATTCTTATTTTATCGTTGAAAGAACATAATGTATAACTTCATGTATTGTAATGCCATGTGGAACAAATAAAATTGAATTGAATTGAACCTGGGCCTTTGGATTATACGGTAGAGCCAGCATCTAATCCACTCGACTACGGCCACTCATATTTATATTAAGGTACGTTTTCATTAGTCTACTATAGTATGTCTAAGCAAAGAAGACATTCTGGCAATTTGGGAAAATGACTTCAGCTCGGTCAATATTGGTTCAAAAATTGTAATATTTAGTTTCAAATTGTAGGAAACATTCTGCTTTACAATTTGAAACCAATACAATTTTTGAACGAATATTGACCGAGCTTGCCAGAATGTCCTCTTTGCTTGGACATGAATGAATCAATTTATTTGCCAAAAGAAACATATTTCACATAAAACAATTTATAAGATAATTTAAAACTATACAGCAATAAACAGGACATAAAATTTTTATTTACAAAAATATATTTACATAAAAGTAGGCCATATATACTAACATAATATAATTACAGTAGCTACAGTAGAAAGAAGAGTACGGTAATAATAGCTCACCAACGATCCGCAGACTGTACGCAGACAGTTGACAGAGCCGGATACTTGTGCAAACAGTACGGCGGCGTTGGATTCGATTAGGACCGGCGACGAGAAAACGGGCGTCGCCAGTTTTTTTTGCCACACTAGGCGTCCGTCGTCAAGCTGCACACACAGACAACTGCCATCCAGAGTGGCGGCGAACAGCAGGCGGTTACTGTGGTCCACACACGGCGTTGCAAAGAAACTGCTGGAGCCTTTCCATTTCCAATTGAGCTGTAAACGGAAAAAAATCAAGTATTTCAAATCAAATATTCAGCAAGTATTTGAAATAGCTATTTATGTATTAAGAGCGTAAAGCGCGACTTTATTGCTCGCGCAAAACAGTTATCGCACGACGCGACAGCGGAGCGTGATAATTTTTCAAGAGCGATAAAGAAGCTTTACTTGCGAATTACATACACAAAATTTTCTACAACTGCACATTACCTGTTGAGCTAATTTAATTTATCAAATGGCCTACTGTAAACTATTATAAAATTTCTCTGATGATCAAAGTAATTATAAAATGATTCCATCCAGTTCAACTCGAAAATTATAATTAATTTTAATCATTATTATATGTTTTAATGATACAAAAGAAAACAATAATTTTATGAACTGTAAAAAAAACAGTCAGGAATCAGAATCGAACCAGTCACCGTTGTAACAAGAATATTCATTGTTCGCCGCTATAGCAACCTCGGCCATTAAATAAATAGAATAAATAAATAAATAAATGAATAAATAGATTTATTAACCAATCAAATTAAATACAAAATTGAGTTCTTATTGAAGAGGGAGAAAATTCAGCCACATAGTTTTGCATCTTTTTTCTTTCACTGACTAAAACTTATCACAACACAGCTGATTAGCGAGCGTAAATAAAATCTCCTGCTCATACGTAGTTGCTTAGCCAGAGTAAAGTAATTGAACTGTGCATGCGCAGATGGTTAGCGAGTGCGAAGTAGATTCTCTTCGGAAATGAGCTATTTTTTGGGGAGAATTCAGTATGTAAAATTATGTTTTACGCGCAGTTGTAGAGAAAAACTATTGAGTGAGATGCTGCGATTGTACTTAACCTTGTTTCGGATTCATTATATTCATCAAAATTCAGGAACGAAGTAGTAGTCTGCCCAAGCGAAGAAGACCTCTGGCAAGATGGGGAAATGACTCAAGCTAGGTCAATTTAGGTTCAAAAATTATAAATTTGGTCTCAAATTGTAGTAAACATTCTGATCTACAATTCAAGACCATGTTTATAATTTTTGAAGCAATATTCCCTGACCTAGAGTCATTCTAGCATCTTTCCATAATGTCTTCTTTGCTTGGACTGTTGCTAGTTCTGTTGCTAAGTTCTATAGTCGGCGCAATCTAAGTTGATGAAAACCCCCTCCACCCGAGAAATAGCAACGTTGCCAGATTGTATGAAATTGGAACATCTTCAAATTCGCGATTAAACCTTATATCTAGACGTAGAATTTTATCCTTGATATGCCAGTAGTATTGAAAAAGTTTCTAGATAGAAGGATTCAAAGGAAATTTGATTTTTTTTTTTTAAATTGAAAAATCGCAAAAATATTACTTTCTTTTGTATATCACTTCTCTCACAATCATGGATTGTAGTAAAAATAAAGTTTTTTATATCAAAATGACAAGGAGAATTCGATTTTTCTAATAGTTTTTAAATTTTCTATATCCGACCAATAATTATGTTTCAATGAATGAATATGTTTGCCAATGTCGAGTCTACTCGAACAGAAAACATGAAATTTTCGATGATCTAGAAACTTTTCTGTTTGAGAAAATAAGTGGGTGGTGAAAGCGAGAAAGTTGTTCAAAAACAATTGAAATTATTTTTCCAAATGTCGAAAATAGTCGGAAGATCGAAATTTGGCCTCTCCAGAGTTTCAAAGTAAGGAGAGCGGTATATGCATGAATCATTGTTTGTTAAATATTGGAGTTATTGAAGCTAATCGACTTGGATATTCGATCTGCGAACAGATGGTTTATCATAAAAATAGTGAGTTTCACAACACCGCGTGATTTTTCCGAAGCTACGCTGTCACTTTTAACATTCAGTTGAATGTGTTTGCGTTAGGAAAAGTTTTAATTTCACCCAAAATGACAACGTAGCTATTTCTCAGGTGGAGGGGGTTTTCGTCAACTTAGATTGCGCTGACTATAAGTGAAATTTGGTAGGCTACTGGAGTAATTTGTTCCAATAATCGCAATGCTCCAACAATAATTTCGGCGTTTTATTAAATAACAAATTTGCTTATACACACATTACTGAATGAATAACTTACCTCGAATTTATCCGACAAGCAATACAAATATTGATCGTATGATCCGAATACGATTGATCCATTATTGCAGAGTACAGGGGTACTTTTGATCATTCCAGAACTAGCAAATGACGATAAGATTTCTCCAGTTTGCATTTCTATACACCTTAAGTAGCCATCATAACAGCCTGAAACATTATTACAGAATAATTTTGAAATCGAAAAGAATAACAAAAAATTAATGCATGTGAGGTATGCAAACCCAAGTAAAAACTAGCAGAGCTAGTGCCAGAAATTACGGCGCTTTCATCTGTTCCTTATGCGTTCCAACAGCTGATATTGTCAGCATAACTGTACCGGACCAGCTGGTTTGAGGATAGAGTTAAGAGAATATTCTCAGCTGGTCCAATCACTCTCTAGTTACGTATAATATCAAGGCACTGTTTTTTTCGACTGTTAATTCAAAAAGGGTACTTAATAATAATTTAAAATAAATAGTGATAAAAGTAGCCCTGAGATCAAGGAAGCAATATAAAGGCAGTAATTGGAACGTAAAAAGAACAGACGAAACCGCCTTAACTTTTGACAACAACTCTACAAACCTTTGTAAAACTCAATACCCGTAGGCTTTTGAATGAAAGAACAAATGATTTAAATTTTTTCGAAGTTGGAGTCTTGAAGCATTTTTATCTTAAATGAATGAATAAATGAAGTATTGATTGTATTGAAGTATTGAACAGAAACCAAAATAATTGGATACCTTATTCCTCATTGATTGATTTGAATAACTTAATAATCAAATGAATTGGATATAGTCTGGTCGAGCAAAGGAGACATTCTGGCAAGATGGGAAATTAACTCCAGCTGGGTCAATATTGTTTTAAAAATGATGAATTTGGTCTCGAATTTCAGAGAAAATTCTGCTCTACAATTTGAGGGCAAATGTATAATTTTTGAACGAATATTGTCCGAGTTGGAGTCATTTTCCCAACTTGTCAGAATGTCTTCTCTGCTTGGACAGACTATAATTAAGCTCAACTAGATAACCGAACTTTGCACATGATGATACGGCCAAAGACGACTCAATTCTGTCCGGTAGATGACAGGTGAATTTCGGCAGTCCGCTTTCAAAATCAAGATTTACCAAATCTCCAGAGTGAGAACCAACAGAAACCGTAGATGTTCCACTGCAATTAAAAAAAAAGTTAAAATGGAATCTCTATCAAAACAAAATTATTGAATGAGAATTTACTTCACACTAATGATCACACTGTGTTTTGCCACAGCTGGTAGGCCTAGGCCCTTCATGGGCTGTTGAGCCATTGACAAACAAAGTGCGTGTATTGCCACAGAGAATGCAAATCTCATAATTTACAGATTCACATTCTCCTGTGGTAGTGCTTATCTGTGATTGAAAACCTTAGAGATCTTAATCTGTGAATAGACTATTGTTATTATGGTGTTGTGTATCCATTCTTTTTTCCACTTTAAAATTTAAAACTCAAAAAAATCACTTAAAAATTCTATTTAAAAACTATTTCCATTTTTAAGTGATTTTTTTGAGTTTTAAATATTGTTATTACATTGTTCACTCATTACTAAGGGTAAGAAAATGTCAAAAAGGTGAGGCTGCGGGTGAGGCTTAGGCTGGAGGTTAATACTATACTATGATATAGGAATCATATGATATGATATAGATGTGGAACTATGTTTAAATATTATGTAGCACCCGCAGCCTAACCTGAAGCCTCACCTCATTTGACATATTCTTACCCTAAGGAATCGAAAACAGAATACATAGATCATAGAAATGATTTGATTCAATAGTAATGTGTTCATCGATATTTCCAATCAGATTCAATAGTGAATTCGACTCAACATGTGGACCCAAGTAGAATAGTAGAGGTGGGGCGGAGTGAAGCAGCTGGCTGTGAAAGTTATAATTTTGACGTCACGGAGTTCCTCTAGTCAAAAATTTAGCATTGATTTCCCTATCCTAGACAAAAAAATTGCGCACTTTTTTCAATTTACAAATTACAGAATTGTTTAATAGGTAAATTTCTTATATGAGCTTGTAGAGAATTTCAAGACCTACATTTTGAGTGATTTAAATCTATATTTTACTCAAATTTAACATGAGAAAATGTCCGTTAACGTGTCTCGGGAATGCTCTGCAGCTGGGCTGATGCAATTAAGAGTAGCAATGCTATTATAAGATGCATTGCATTCGATAGCATTGCTATTCATAATTTACTTTAGCCCAGCTGCAGAGTATTCCCGAGACACGTTAACGGACTTTTTCTCATGTTAAATTTGAGTAAATTATTTAATAATCATGTTATATTTGAGAAAATTTATGTAAATTACAGGTTAAACGCGAAGTACAATTTGCTTTCGAACTAAGTATAAGTTATTCACCAAGCAATTTACTAAGCATCGGATTTCTGATACGCAGAGTCCAAAATTGATACAGGAATGGAGCTCGTTGATACGGAACATTTACAATGCTCATAGATCACGAATAGATTGCAACCTCACTTTGTGTCAATGAGCTTCCTTCTTGTAAGATTGACTATCAATTGTGGATGTTTGTATCACTACTGCGTATCAAAAGTCCACCGTGTAGAGTAATTGAAAAAAGAGAACTTACAGAAAAGTTATTTTTTATTTTTACTTCCTCCAAACTTACTTTTTGTACACTACCACAGTCGGAGACGCATCCACACATTTTCTCAGAAAATACTTCCATTTCACATCCAAACTGATTTCGCCAGATGAATAATTCAGCTCATTGTTTTCATCATGAATCGAAGTATACCTGATAATATTACCTCTGCATTTCACCAAACTAATAACGTCTGATTCAGCACTTTCTTCAAACATTGGTTGTGCAACTTTCCGTCGTTTCGTTTGAGGCTCAGACACGTCGGCACTCATCAGGTTTTGTTCACGATTATAAATCAATTCACTACTTTCTCCAATTTTTTCAACAGTTTCCACCCTTCCTCCACTATTTTCTTCAACGTTTTCCACAGCTTTCTCCCTTTCTTTACAGTTTTCTACAATTTTTCCCACATTTTTCAACATTTCTCCATTGTAATCTACAATTATTCCCTTTGTTTTCTCCATTTCTTTACCGTTTTCTACAATTTTTCCCACATTTTTCTTCCATGCTCCACAGTTTTCTTCAATTTTTCCCACAGTTTTTCCCCTTTCCTCTATTTTTTCAACACTTTCATCCCTTTCTCCAATTCTTTCAAATGTTTTATCACTTTCTACACAGTTTTCTCCACAAAATAAATTGTAACATTCTTCGAACGTACAGTCTGACAACATTTTCGACAACAATTCTCCGGGAACCTTTCGGTGTGAATCGAGTAATTTCGAGATGAACTTTAGAGCTGTTATTGAGGTACCACCGGACGACACGAAGCCCGAACAACTTTTACTGCTGAATTCGTGATTTGTAAGTTCGTGATTATAATTTAGGGTGCTACCTGCTGTAAAGTCAACAACTTTTTGAACAGCAAAACTGGATTCATGATTTGCAAGTTCGTGATGATTGAGGGTTCCACCCGTTGTACAGGAAACCCACAGCGATCTGAAATCCAGTTCTGAAGCGACGATTTCATTTCCAACAGTTGGATCATCGGTTTCTCTCAGCAATTTCTTCAGTTGAGAACGATCGATTTTACCTGGAAAATGCGGGATTTATACCGAAATCAGCTTTACTTTACATCCTAGATGAATAATATAATAATTATACTTAATTATTAACAAATAAACAAATATTATTATTAATTATTAACAAATAATTGGGGGAGTCCGATCCCACTAGACATCAAACCAGCAATAATATAGTCTGAGCAAAGAAGACATTCTGGCAACATGTGGAAATGACTGCAGCTCGGTCAATATTGGTTAAAAATTATACATTTTGCCTCATATATTGTAGAAAACATTCTGCTCTACAATATGAGTGCAAACTAATAACTTTTGAATAGATATAGACCGAGCTAGAGTCATTTTCCCATCCCAGTCGAAAGAGACTTTTGACTTGTCATATTATGACTCACAGTTATTATAATTCACAGTTTGACAATTATTGTAAAGTATGTGAAAGAAATTTTTCACCAAAGAACTGTTTGAAAAACCATATCAGCACTTATCACACTGGTGAGAAGCCTTGCAAAAGACAACTAAATTAGCAAATATCGTGATAGTCTGTCCAAGCAAAGAAGACACGATGGCAAGATGGGGAAATGACTTCAGCTCGGTCAATATTGGTTCAAATATCGTTGATTTAATCTCAAATTGTGGAAAACAATCTGCTCTACAATTTGATACCAAATTCACAAGTTTTAACCAATATTGACCAAGTTGAAATTATTTTCCCATCTTTCCAGAATGTCTTCTTTGCTTGGACAAACTATATAAACTCAAGTTAAAATAGAGTAGCTTATGTCTTACTAGGTGCTAAACAGCAAATTATTATAAGCTTGAATTTTCTCATGCATTAGAGCCCAGCCATTTATTTGTAAATATGAATGAGGAATCTTACCGTTGCCATTGAGAGGCAATTCATTTAACTGAACAAAGATATCCGGTATGCAAGCGTTACTCGGTAGCTGCCCGTCGTTTTTCAACCAGCACCTGAGTTCAACTTCATCTATTTCCTTGAATTCATCCAACTGATAGAACATGACGAGGCCTTTTTGGTCGTCTAAGATGCAGCAACAATTGCTGACGTAAGCATTCTGTCTGGCCGCTTCCTCGATAAGCGATAAATTGACCTTATGACCCCACCGCTTCACAATTCGGTCTTTGCGACCCAGAAATCGAAACGATGTTCCGCTGTTTTCAACCTGAAAGCAACCGAAACCACATAAAAAATAATGTTCTACAACTTGTAAAATTTGTAGATCTGATGTTGATGTTGCGAAATCTCTACATTATGAAAAAAAACAGATTAGTGAATTTACAGTTTTACCAGGGATTGATAATGTAGTAGCAAACCGGAACCGGTATCCCAATTTTTGATAAATCTGTGGTTTGACAACATCTTGATTGACAACAATCAGATTATTATATTTTGCGTGGTTATAGTTACAATATCACCAGATTGATAGGTAATGTTGTAGCAACCGAAACCGGTATCTCAATTTTTGATAAATCTCTGGTCTGGCAATATCTTTTCACGATTATTATTGTATTTATTTAGAAACTTAAAAAATAAACTAACATTTTTGACATCTGGGTTCTTTCTTACTATTCTACAATTGAGTTTACATCTACAATTGAGTGAGTAGGTATACAGCTGACGCCTTCAAAAAGTTAGGCGGTTTCGTCTGTCTCTTGTACATGACGTAACCTACTAACAGCTGATGTAAAGCTTCTATTGTCTCTTTTGATTTCAAAAAACATTATCTAGACATTGTTGCTAATTGACAACATAAGCTGTTGCAGCGTACAAGGAGCAGACGAAACCACCGAACTTTATGACGACAGCTTTACTGTAGGCTATTATTTGGCACCTTGTAAGATCGGACCTCCATGTATACAATGAAAGCAATTGAAGTTATTAATTAAAGTTCTATTCATTTACTCCCAAGCTGACGCTATCCCACTTTGATTGTTTGTTTTTAATATGAGTAGCTTCCCAGAGACTCTGGAAACAGAGTATGAGAATTACCAAAAAATGCATGAAAGCATTACTTTCGATAAGAAAATATATACATGACACATAAATATACACATATACATACATGCAGGCTACGTACACATAATGATACATACACATGAACATATCAACACACAAAGGGCCCCTCCCTACACATATACTTCTGTGTGGTATAAAATACACCTTCCATCAATAACTCTTTAAACTTTTTCCGAATAAATTGAGATCTTCAACGCTTTTCATATCATCATGAAGCTTTCTAAAAAAATGTAGACCCATATATGTTGGCTTCTTTTCAAAAAAGGCTGTCCTATGCTACAATGGAAACAAAGTCTCCTCTATTTCTGGTTTGATGTATGTATGTCTGGCTCAACAGCCCATGAAGGGCCTAGACCTACCAGCTGGTTGCCAGTTTCAAATTCACTCTACTATACAGCACGTCCAAGCCAAGAAGACACCCCGGCACGACAGGAAAACGGCCGCAGCCCGGCCAATACCGGCCCAAAAGCCATAAATTCTCAATCAGAACTCACAGTCCCCGAACCAACACTGGCCGAACCGAAGCCGCCCCCTCCACCCCGCCAGAATTCCCGGCCGGCCGGACAGACCATACAGCAAGCAAATAATCATCAACAAGGATAGAGGTAACGTGTGGTTAGCACGTTGATCCTCTCAACCATAAGCCAGTCTCCGCAACCAATTGGCGGCGCAGAACACCTCTGAATAACATGCAGTTAATCAGTTAGAGTGTAATGCAACAATTACTTTTCCTCCATTTCTGGTTTGATACCTGTGTGAATCACCATTTCTAGCCAAAGCCTTATTTCTATTAAAGTAGCCTACATAATCACCTCATAAATGTAAAGAGAGGGAACTGTAATAATGTCCAGCTCCTTGAAATGATTCCTGCAAGATTCCAGAGACATAATTCCTTTTTTTGACCTTACGTACAGTTTTTTCTGCAGCCTGAAAACTCTCTCCAAACTCTGACAGGACACACCCCAAACAACAATGGCATAGCGAATATGTGACATTATTAGGGAATGGGAGACTGCCATTGTCAGTTTGGAATCATTTGATCTTATAATTTGTCTGAGTGAGATTCTATTACAAAGTTGATCAATATAGTAATCCCATGATAAATACTGGTCTAATACAGGTAACTCGTTTGGAGCGAACATCTTGTTCGGTTCTGTTCATTGGAAGTGAATACATCCTTATTGATACAATTATTTCATTCTAATATATAAAATATGACAAAAATATAATCGAGTACATTACCTGAACTATATCACCGGTTGCTCGAAAAAGAGGTTCTTTTTTTGTGGAGTTTAGTATTTCTGAAAACTTTCATCACCCACAATACATATTCTACTACTGCTTCCTGTAAAAGAGCAATGAAATGATCATAGGAATGTGTATTCTAGCATTATGCACTGCTCAAATAGTAAGACGTAATTTTGTAATACAGTAAAATTTTCTCATCAAATATGGAAGGTAGGCTATTACATGTATAAAACACTGTATACAGGTGTTTCAGGAGGAATGTGCAATACTTCTCAGGCTGATTCCTAAAACATAGCACAAGTGGAAAATTTGTGTTTAACAGCAATTTTGCGATTTTTGATCGCTATTTCTGGTTGAGAATCCGACTCTCTTCAACTTCCATTAATAATAGATACAATTTTATGATTCTTTATCCAGTTATAGCCCTTATTGTTGAAAAATGGCGTTTTTTAGCATATTTTTTCAATTATCTCAATAACCGTTGAAGTTACAAACTTGGAACTGGTTTCATTGGATTCCTCAGCTTATTTTACATAGGATTTGACTATTTTAGAACCTTACTAAAGCCTCTAAAAATTTAGAAAAATTAATTTTTTTGAAAAATCTCAATTTTCCGTCATTGTTATCTCGGTAACAAAGCGTTTTGGGTTGGAACTTTTTGTCTACTTGGTGTAAGGAATCAGCCTGAGAAATATTGCACATTCCTCCTGAAACACCCTGTATAATCAAGTCATAAAAAGTAAAGTAGGGCACATTCAAGGTTATCATAATATTACTTGTAATAACCTTGGGACACATTAACATGTACGAATATAGCTGATGGCAAAAAGTTAGTCGGTTCCGTCTATCTGTTGTACGTGATGTTACCTACTAACAGCTGATGTATAGCATCTATTGTCTCTTTTGATTTCAAAAACATCACCAAGACTTAGCTAAATGACAACTGTAATTGACAAGATCAGCTGTTGGAGTGCAAAAGAGCTGACGAAACCGCCCAAATTTTTGGCGTCAGATATACGTGCCTGTGATGCCAACCTAGCCTTAGAGGACAATCAACGACCCAAGTGCTAAATTTATATATTTACTCTAATTTTTATCAAAATCTAAGAGCATGTAGGCATCACCCTCAGAAAAAAATGATACAAGAATAAACACTAGAATTTATATTTTCGTTGAGAATTTCACCACTTTCATTTTGTTTTATAAAAGGTATAGTCTGTCCAAACAAAGGTGACATTCTGGCAAGATGGGAAAAATGATTCCAGCTCGGTCTATATTGGCTCAAAAATTATGAATTTGGTCTCAAATTGTAGAAAACATTCTGCTCTACAGTTTGAAACCGAAGTTATAATTTTTGAGCCAATATTGACCAAGCTGGAGTCATTTTTCCATCTTGCCAAAATGTCTTCTTCGCTTGGACAGACTATAGAGCTCGAGAAGTTCGCTTGTGATTCAACTTACCCGATCTCTGATGGTCGAAATATGAACTTCACAGCTACCATACCGATGTCAATTATTGACACGGTTTTGGGATATTATTCAATTTTATCATTGAATTATCAATAATATCGTAAAGCTAAATAAATTACTTATTAGTTCGGGATAGTTTAGAAAATGTATCAGTCAATTTGAAAGCATTTCCATCAGATAATTTGATATAACTTGCTTTTAGATTATGTTTATCCGCCATTTTGATTTTCTTTTCTCTCCCGATCTTGGGATCTTCCAGGAGAAGAATAAATCGGAAACCTTTTCCTTCAGTATTGGAATAATTTATAGTTATTGAAATCCACAACACAAAATTTTCTCTTACACTTCGGCATCTTTTCTTTCAAAGTAAGTAGTTTTTTCTATTTGTAGGTACAGTACTCTAAAACAAGAGAATGTAACTACATGCATTCGAATAAACCGCGCTTAGGAGCTAGCTGCCAAGTGAATTTTTTGTACACCGGTCGCGCTGGTCTCGTTGCCGCAGCTCGTCTATAGCTATGATCAAACTCAAACCTACCGATGAACATTTCTCCGACACCATCAACAACTGCATTTCCATGGCTGTCTCTGGCCTGCAGCACTGTTTCCGACATAGCCACGCCCAGCATGGGACCACGCCCACTTTCAGCCGACAAATTAGAATAGGACGCCCAACAGGACACCTCCGTGATGCCGTACAAATTGTAGATTTTCGACAAATCACCGGCCGAACAATAGGCGGACAATTTATCGAGGCTGGGACACTCCTCCCCACCTAAAAAAAGTAGATCTGAGTTAATTAAAAATCTTTATTAATTATTTTTTAAATTATATTTTAAATTTATCATTTCAATTTTAATTAAATTTATTCAATCTTTAAATTATTATTATTAATAATAATTTGAATTAATTGTATTATTGGATTGAATTGATACATAATTATGTTTGGGTCTGTCCAAGCAAAAAAGACATTCTGACAAGATGGGAGAGTGGCTCCATCTCGGTCAATATTGGTTCGAAAATGATAAACTTCGTCACTGTAAACTTCGTAAACTGTAGGAAGGACACATTTCGATCTACAATTTATAATTTTTGAACCAATATTGACCGAGCTGGAGCCATTTTCTCATCTTGCCAGAATATCTTCTTTGCTTGTAAATACTTTTGCTTGCTTTGCTTGTATACATACTTTACCTGTAAATAAATAAGCTAAGTTCAATATTCATGGTGAAATCTACATTTCAGAATAACCAATAGACCGTTCATACAATTTATAGATATAATTTGTTATTCTTTGATTCTCAAGCTGAAAATTGGCATGCTTTTAATGATTGTAAGACATTAATATACTTCCGAAAAAAATTAATCTACTGGTACTTGGAACTCGCTTCTAACTTACAGGCACTTGGCCATATGAGTAGACTTATTCTAATTAAATTTTGTATTTTATTGGATTCTGTAATTGAAGAAGAAAAAAATAAATTTCAATCTCAACCATGATAGAAAAGATCTATGTGCTAGTAATAAAACTAGTTCAAAAACTAGGCGATGTTTTTGTAAACAATACATGCGTTTCATCAACTGTTGGTAGGTTACATCACGTACAAGAGACAGACGAAACCGACCAACTTCTTGGCGTCAGCTATACCTATATGTATGTACCACTGGCGGCTCGTGCCCACCAAACAGGTGAAGTGCTGTACAGTGAAAGATACGAGCACTTCACCTGTTTCGTGGGTACGAGCCGCCAGTATTGAGTATTATGTACTCACCCAACGCCAAAATTTTCAATCGTTTCATGATTCTGTTGCGAGTCAGCTCCTTTGGCCAAGAAAGAAAAATAGAGGGTGTGGTCTGGATAAACGTCACACACCAGCCTTCATTTTCCAAATTTTCCTCATGCCATGAACCACCATTTCTCGATTTTTCCGCATGTGATCGAACATCATTTTCCGAATTTTTCACATACGATAAACCGTCATTTTTCACATGAGATTTATCAACATTTTCCGAGTTTTTCACATGTGATCGCCCATTATTTCCCAATATTCCCGTATGTGATCGCTCAACTTTTTTCGCATGTAAAGTACCACCATTTTCCGAATTTTTCACAAACGATAAACCTTCATTTTTCACATCAGATTTATCATCATTTTCCGAGTTTTTCTCATGCGTTGAACCATCATTTTCCAAGTTTTCCACGCGTGATGCACCATAATTTTCCAAATTTTCAGTTTCCGGGAACAGAACATCGACTAAAAGTGGGACGTGTGCAGCCCTGGCTTTGGCAGCTACTATACAGAGAGCGGCGCCGCTTATCAGAGCCAAAAACAGTTCTATCAGGTTCGGATCAAACGTTATTGGCGAGCCAAAGTAGACTACGTCCGAGCTGTTCAGTCCGAAAAGGTCTCTGCAAAATAATAATTCATTTCAATTTAAAATATACATCCTGAACATCTGTTTATCAGACAGAGGATGAGTAAAAAAACAACCTTAGGAAAGGTTTTCAAACCAAATAAAAATGACAACATACTAGTATAATCTATATCCATATAAGGGAAATGGCACTGACTGACTGACTGATTCATTCATCACCAGAACTAAAAATCCACTGAATCAAATTTGGCAGGCATGTTCAGTTGGACGTTTAGACGCGCGCTAAGAACGGATTTTGAAAACTTTTCAAGGATACGCCAAATATTTTAGTTTTTCGGCGTTTTCCTCATTTTTTCGAGAACCAATCGGTGGAAAATGTTGATATTTGGTGGGCAGGTTCAAATGATGTCTAGAAATTTTGCGTTAAAATATTTTTGCAATCCGTTCAAGATTACGCCAGTAATCAGGTTTTCAAAATTGTAGATGTGTTGCGGGTTGCATATCTTCCGCCTTGATACGACCAATCCTAACTGTAAATTGAATGGTTCAGCGAGATTATAGATGAATTAATTTGGAAGATATTGAATCAAGTTTCAAACTATGTCCGATATACTTCCCAAGGTTACGCTTAATATTAGCGTTTTACTATTTTTTGAATTTTCGGAGTTTTTCTAGAACAAATTGGCAGAAAATGTTGCAATTAGGTAAACAGGTCCAGATTAGGTGTAGAAATGCTGTGCTCAATAAATTTCAAACCCCTACTGAACGGAATTTGCAGGCGAGCGAAGCGAGCCTGTTTGTCTCAGCTGACACTGACAGAGGTTTTGCAGTCGAGCGAAACGAGCCTGTTTGACTCACTTACACTGCCTATATTGTCGGGGGTCCATGGGGCGGAGCCCCCTGGTTAGGCGGAGAAGGCGAGCGAAGCGAGCCTGCCGGCTAGTATATTATATTATACATACAAGTCACATAAGTTAAATTAAAAAATAAATACAAAAATGTAGCCGGACAAAGGAACTTATGAGCTGGTGCCTAGGTTGAGACAATGACAAGGGAAGATAAGTGATTCCTGATTATTCCTGCAGGAATTCATCAACTGAATAGTGAAGGTACGTATCGACAGTGTGAGGCATGTGCCGCGAATGCCTCAAAGTATTGTCTGTTCAAGCAAAGTAGACCCTCTGGCAAGATGGGAAAATGACTCTCGCTCGGTCAATATTGGTTCAAGAATTATAAATGTGGTCTCAAATTGTAGAACAGATTGTTTAGATGTTTAAACCAATATTGACCGAGCTAGAATCATTTTTCAATCTTGCCAGAGGGTCTACTTTGCTTGAACCTTGACTGTACCTTGAGGCATTCGCGGCACATGCCTCGCACTGTCAATACGGACCCTAACACCTTTCAAGCAACACTTTTTTCAACGATATTCTGAATTTTTGTAAATCATCCATGTTTCTTATTTCCTGAGGGATCCAATTATATATTTTTGGGCCCATATATTATTGCGGTGATTTCTGAAACATGGCGGTTCTGTGAGCAGCTACTGATAGGGAGAGGCTGAGTGCCTTGTATTGTACCTGTGGATTTCATTATTGCGGCTGAAGTTTGGTGGATTTTTGTGAGTGTATTTGTTAAATAGTTGTGAAGGTGATAATTATCAAGGTATACATATTTTATGAAAATATTGATATTGTCAAGCCACAGACTTATTAAAAATCGAGATACCGGTTTTAGTGGCTACACCATTATCAATCTCTGGCGAAATAAAACTAATAAAAAGCAGTAGAATTGATACTAACTTCCCAAGCACTGCTATTGGTGGGTGGTTGAACCAATCTAAGTGAACGTCTGCCGATGGCCTATGAACTGCTAGTCGGGGAGGGGCTTGTCTAGGCCAATTACAGACTGTCACTGTGATTGGTTCAAGCAACTACCAATAGCGGTACTCGGACAGTTTATGATAAAATACTGCTCATAACTTTTAATTTATCGGATATTGATAATTTATTCATTTATTAATCTATTGGCAAAAACACGTTGGTAAGGAAGAACAGGCACCCTTGGTATTTGCAACACAATTTAAGTATAGTCCGAAATTTTCGGTTAAAAGTCCAAATTTAATGGTGTATTTAATTTCAAATTAAAAAAATTTGATTAATTTCAAATTTAATTTCTATTTGCAATCACTATTAATAGTCTGTCCAAGCAAAGAAGACCCTCTGGCAGGATGAGAAAATGACTCCAGCTCGGTCAATATAGATTCAAATATTATTGATTTGGTCTCAGTTGTAGGAAACATTCTGATCTACAATTTGAAACCAAATCCATAATTTATGAACCAATATTGACCGAGCTGGCGTCATTTTCTCATCTTGCCAGAGGGTCTTCTATGCTTGGACAATCTATAGCAATCGGTATCTCGATTTTTGATAAAACTGGTTCTACAATATGAAACAATTTTCATTTATTAATCGATAAAATTTAATTTTAAAATTAAAAATGTTAATTATTCAATTAATATGAGTTATAAGAGCGTTGCTCAATTGCCACTAAAATGTCGTGTATAGATCTTTTAGTAAATAGAATGAAACAATCGAATACCGTTTTTGTTTTAAAAAACTTTAGAAGTATTATTTTAACAGACATGTTTCGGGTCTAAGCCCATTTTCAATGCAATTGGAATAATACGGAAATAACTAAACAATCTTGTTTAAATAACTAAACAAATCTGACCCGAAACATGTCTGTTAAAAAAATACTTCTAAAGTTTTTTTAAAGGGTATTTGATTGTTTTATTTTATTTATCAATTTGTTAAATAGCTCTAAGTTTCAAGTTTAGTTTTCATATTTAAGTAAATATAGATAGATAATTTTTCAACTTATATAGAGCATTATTATATTTATATTAAAATCATTTTAATAATTATTCAAATACCAAGGGCTACGCATGTTCTTTCTCCCACCATGTATGTTGTGGGTTGAGCGGAAGAGGGGGCTCTTGTGCCTCAACTTCGCCCACAACACTTTACGTAATGTACAAAGTGGAAAATAAAGACATTTAGGTATCTAAGATATCTATGTTTGTCATTAGGTAAATGAATAAATGAATAGATTATGATCATTTATATAGAAATAATTTTGAAGATTACCTCAACTGCAATAAGTTGGGCAGTAAGCAATTTTCAGTCGCTTGAACGATTTTCTTCTCACCGGTGCTTCCTGATGTTTGAATAGCATAGAGCAGCCGATCATTGAGATTCTCGCCATTATTGCATTTACCATTAGAAACACCTGTAAAAATGAGAAAAAACATTCATCATAAGAAATACCTTAGAGAAATTAGACAAGGTGGGAGAAGAGTAATGGTCTGCGCTAGCTCATACACCGCAATGGTTTTAAATTTTCGTCCGGTAAATTCTCAGAATTGAATTTGCACCGCAACAAACCTTCGCAACGGAATCGTGTTGGTGTGCGCCTGGGGTCATGAATAAAGCTGACGCGAAAGTTAGGCGGTTTCGTCTGCTCCGTGTGCGCTCCAACAGCTGATATTGTCAATTAGAGTTGTCATTTAGCTAGTCCTAGATGATGATTTTGAAATCAGAAGAGACAACGGATGCCTTACATCAGCTGTTAGTGGGTTAAATCACGTACAAGAGACAGACGAAACCGCCTAACCTTTTGGTGTCAGCTATAACCAACAGCTATTTATTTATTTAGCATAATTTATGGCTTTCAATACTAGGAGACCCAAGGGTTGTTCCACTTCGCCGGCTTAACCTTGTTGCAGTAACGTATCTATTGTTCATTTGAATTTCAATAACATCATCTTGTAATAGCTGAATTACGACAACTCTAAAGCCGCGCATCGACAGTCCGAGGCATGTGCTACGAATGCCTCGCAGTACAGTCTGTTGACACAAAAAAAGAGTACTACTACTAGTCTACTATCTACCGCGTATCGACAGTCCGAGGCATGTGCCACACATGCCTCGGGCTGTCGATACCAGGTTTGCTAGCAGCGAGGCAAACGCTGCACACAATTCGCAGCGAGCAGTGCCTGTTGCCTCGCAACGCACAACGAGCAATTCTACAATTAACCTCAAAATTGTACCCCATTCCTATGCATTTTTGTGATTAAGAGTTCTATTTGGGTGCAAAGTTTCTAATAGGCAATAATAAGCATTGCCTTGAATTTTTATCTACTAATTGAGCACAAACTAACCTCCAAAGTCCAAATTATCAATTGTCAGAGCTTAGTTGCTTTGTCTCCCGCTTGATGGCGCTAGTCAATTTGTTCGCGTGCTCGCATTTTTGGTTACAAAAAATGCAGATTTTTTATTATAATTATTTCTATTATAATTATAAACTATATAATATAATTATAATTATTTTTGATTATTGCAGATTATATTCACACATAATGCCTCAGCCATGAGTTTATACTTTTTTGCGTCACCAGACTGTACTGCGAGGCATTCGTGGCACATGCCTCGGACTTAACTGTCAACATCAGCTGTTGGAGCGCACATGGAGCAGACAAACCAACTCATTTATTGGCTTCAGCTGTAATTATAATAGAAGCCACATAGAGGAACAGTGATATAATCCTATTATATTAAGCGAGTAATTTCTGTATGTATGTATGTATGTATGTTTGTATGTGGAACCACGGATCTAGAAAACGGCTCTAACGATTTGCTGGAAATTTGAAATGTAATATAACCGTGATGAAAAAATAAGAATAAATAAAAATATTGTCAGGACAGTCTGAAAGCTGTCTACGAAAGCGAACCGATTAAGCTGTGAGTTCAAAGTTCAGTTCCCTTTCACAAGATGATACTGTACATACTTTGTATCAGAAATGTACTAATCGAATTGTAATGCCTATAGTATCATCATTGAAAAAAATTGTGTGAATGAAACAAAGTTGAACCACGCACTCACAATACTTCAAATTTGAGCTCAACTTACCGGTTTTCCAAATTTGACAAGCAGATTCGAAAAGTTCCACCTCCTTCAATTTTTCCGATCTATCGAAATTTGTACTAATCTTGTCGGCGTGTTCTTTGCTGGTCAGCACAATTTGAATTTCCAATTTTTCAATCAAATTGATCAAATCTTTCAGGGCGCCGTCAACATCCAAAGACAAAAACGGTCTTCCAGACAAGAGGATTCTGCAAAATAAAATAATAATTTTTGTGATACAATTTTTTTTTCAATACTATTAACCTGAATAATTGAAATGTTATAGTCTATTCAATCAAAGAAGACATTCTGGCAAGATGGGAAAATGACTCCAGCTTTGTCAATATTAGTTCAAAAATGATAAATTTTGTCACATTCTGTTCTACAATTTAAGACTAGTAATTTTATTTAGGCTACAATTTTTGAACCAATATTGACCAAGCTGGGGTCTGTGAGTAATGACCGGCGGTTTCGTCTGTCTCTTGTATGAAATGTAACCTATCAACAGCTGATATTGTCTATTTTGGTTTCAAAACATATCACCTAGGCCTAACTAAATGGCAAATCTAAAATCTAATCGACAACATCAGCTGTTCGAGATCAAAAGGAGCGGACGAAACCACCAAGCTTTCTAGCATAAGCTTTTTCTAAGCATATTGAAGAAAGTATAAGGATTAGCATTAATTACCCTTGAATAATAACTGGATAGATGTCAGAAACATCCACGAGTACCGCAATGTAATTGTAGCTAGCGATTTTGAAAACGCTTAGCACTTCCTTCAAAACTTCAGAAAAAAATTCAGCCGTTGCATGGAAATTATGGTACGAGATTCTTTTGAAAGATCCATTTTTATAAAATCTCACAGCAACTTTTTCGCCGTGAATTTCAGAAGCGTCTTTGATGAGCTTTGCTAACTGATACATTCTTCACACATTCTGAGTTTGTTGAGCATCAACTCGGTTGAAAAAATGAGGATTTGTTGAACAGCCACAATAAGAACCTAAACAGACAAATGAAAAACAAATTAGATGTGATGCCAAGACAATAACCGATTGTAATCAGCTATTGACAAAGTAGTTCGGAGAAAAACAAATATCTTTCCTGTCGGTGTCAAGGCCTCGTCCCCCCGGGAAACGGACCAAATTCAAGCTTTTCAAGTGTTTTTTTCAAGAAGTAAAGGTTGGGAAAGAGCTGGACCAGCAAGCAATAAAGTAACCAAGTTAGTTTCATACATACCGGTAACAGAACTTTTTCCCCATTTTGAACTACTCAAAAAGGGGCGATCGCCCCCCTCGGCATCCGCTGCTACTGTCTGTATTTTTTTTTTTAGATATGCCTACCGTGAAGTTTGGAATTTTAAAATACAGTCATCCAAAGAGGAGAAAATATACATTAGAAAATAATGAAAATCCTATTAGACATTGCAAAGCGAACCAACATAATAATAAAATGCGAGAGCAGTACTTGAAAGAATACAAGTAAACTACGTAACCTAAAAAGGTATGTAGGTATCTTACTCCATTTATTGGACTATAACTTAGTTGTTTAGATAATAATCGCAAACAAAACTCAAGTATCTACTTACCCTAAACCTGGTATTTACTTACTCTAAACCTCACATACCGGATGAAATATTATTGTTGAAGTTCAAATAAAATAGTCTTGGAGATGGAGTGATTTGTTTACGTTTTAGGTTATGTTCATGTAAAGAAAGCAAAGTTGACTATCGACAGTCGAAGAAAGTGGCAACGATACTACTCAAGGTCGATATGAGCGGCGTTTTTAAATCGATTCTATCTCTGAACCGGAATGTCTTCTAAAAACGCCTGGCTGACAAACCTCTTCTATACCGGTATTGGAAGTTTGTTCAACAGCTCCCAAGAGCTGAATTATAATCTAATACTTGTTGAATATTAGTAATAGTATTGATAAGGTAGGCTACATCCAGGAGATCTAAGTGGATGATGAAATTGTAATGATTTTAGTGCATTTCATTCGAAAAAATGCACTATTGGTCTTGCCCTGACAATCGAAAATTTATGATGTGATTTTTTTTAGTTTCCGAACCCGTAGAACACGAATCTGATGTCCGTTCAAATTCATATATCTCTATATATAAGTTATATTATAAGTTATGCGGTATGTTTAAAATGGCACAAAAATTATTGTTATTATTATTAACAAAACAACTACCGTATACCATATCCAACTACCAATGAAATCTATACAGATAAACTTTAGTAGAATAAGTTTGGCCAAGACTCTACAGGGTAACATGAAATGCAAAACTGAGAAGAAATTTATTCATTTATTTAATACATTCAATCATCTTTAAAATATAAATTTTTGAGGGTACCAGGAATGAATTCTATTATTGTCCTCATAACACAAATTCAAAAGTACAATTTAAATCTATAATAATGTATCATTCAATTCCACTGTTATCATTATTCTGGTACTGTAAATAACACAGGCAATATTATAGTATTCGTACAAAGACAACTATATCCAGCAATATTAATACATTAAGTTTATCCTTCACTCTTAATAAATTCGTACCAAGACAACTATATCCAGCAATATTAATACATTAAGTTTAGCCTTCACTCTTAATAAATTGAGTGGTATATATTGAGAGGAATTGTAGAAGATCAATTCTAGATGAAGATGAAGAAACATTATGTAATATGATAATATCAATGAATTTGACTGGAATGTTGTAGAAAATATTGCCAACATAAGTATTATTATTGTGGACATCTACATCCAAACATATTAATAAAATGAGTATGTTTTTCTCCTTGAGGGTGGCATGAAATTCAAAAATAACCAGAAATAGTTAAGAAAATCAATTCTAAGACATACGAGTACATTATACATATGTTTAATATCATTTAATTTCACTACGTTTTTTTTAATTACATAAAAGTTATTGTCTTATTATACTAGGACAGCTAGTAATGAAATAAGTTTGAGCAAGATCTTTGAAGGTGGCATGAAATGAGAAAATGAACAGACATATGAAAATAATTCTATGAGACATTATGTGTGATATTGGTGAATTCTACTAGATATACTGGAATAATTGAAAATAAAATAATAAATCAATTATAAATAGAAAATTATCAATTAATTTATATTTTGAATGCAGAGATATGATGATTGTTGAACCATTATTATAGCCTACAGCTACACCAATCAATCGACTTAATAGTACCTATAATAGAATTTTTGAAAGAAATACATTGTGAGTCAGTCTTATGTTTACTTGAAATAATATGTGATATGATAAAATGATAATCAATTTGTAAACAATATGATAAGTATAAGTATTGAGATTATTATGCTGTCCGTATTCAAGAATTTCAAGATGGCGACTGAACACTATCCAGAACCAACAGCCTCCACCCTCCTGGCTTGTTATAGTTCGAGCAAAGAAGGAATTCTGGCAAGATGAAAAAATTACTCCAGCTCGGTCAATATTGGTTAGAAAATTATAAGGTTGCAAACAAATTTTATAAAACATTCTGCTCAACAATTTGAGACCAAATTTATAATTTCTGAACCAATATTGATCGAGCTGTAGTCATTTCCCCATCTTGCCAGAATGCCTTCTTTGCTTGGACAGACTATGCCCACCATGCTATCCAGTATCCACCATCCGCCCAAGACGTGTAGCCTTAGCCAAACAGTTGAAACATTATGATCTCAATTGATAAGGCCCATACTATTTAGTTTTATTTATTTATACTACTTTAGTTCTATGCCATATCAAAATGTGAAATCATACTTTCACCTCATTTCAAATAAATCAATTCTCACTCATGTGATTCCTTATAATGGGCAGCAATCAAATGAATCTCTTTTTTAGTCTGTTCAAAGAAAGAAGACACTCTACTATGCAAGATGGTACATGACTCCATCTCGGAAAATATTGGTTGAAAAAAATTGTAAATGTTTGCGAGAGTTTGTAATTGTAAGAGCAGAATGTTTTCTACAATTTGAGATTAAATTAATGACATTTGAACCAATATTGACCGAGCTGGAGTCATTCCCCCCTCTTGCCATCATGTCTTCTTTGCTTGGAGAATATTTGATAATTTAGTTGTCTTCTGCAAGGCTTCTCACCAGTGTGATAAATGCTGATATGGTTTCTCAAACTGTTCTTTGATGAAAAGTTATTTTCACATAATTTACAATAATTGTCAAACTTTGAATTATAATAACTGTGAGTCATAATATGACAAGTCAAAAGTCTCTTTCGTGAAAAGCTTCTATCACAAAATTCACATTTGTAGACATATTCTCCAGTATGACTCCTTACATGAACATTCAAAATGCTTCTCTCTGAAAAGCTTTCATCACAAACTTTACAACTGTAAGGCTTATCTCCAGTGTGAGTCCCCATAATATGATTAGTCAAATCGCGCTTTCGTGAGAAGCTTCTGTCACAAAAATCACAAATGAAAACTTCTTTTACAGTATCTGTCCTCAAATTATCATTTGGACTGCTCTTCTGTAAAATCCTTTCGTCATTATTGTAAATGTGAGTTCTAGTATGATGAAACAAATCCATTTTTTTTGAAAAACTTTTGTCACAAAATTCACAATTGAAAAACTTCTCTTCAGCGTGAGTCTTTATATGTTGAGTCAAAATGGCCCTAAGTGGAAAGCTTTTCTTACAAAATTCACATTTGTGAGGCTTCCCCCCAGTGTGAGTTCTCAAATGTTCAGTCAAGGAGTTCTTCTGTGAAAATCTTCTGCCACAAAATTCACAATTGTAAGGCTTCTCTCCAGTGTGAGTTCTAATATGTTTATCCAATGTGCTCTTGTATAAAAAGCTTTTGTCACAAAAATAACATTGATGAGGTCTTTGTTTGGTATGAATAATGATATGATTCTTCAATAGATATTCGCTGCTGAAACCTTTCTCACAAAACTTACACACAAATTTGTTGGTAGCACAAGACAGATCACTATTATTGGCCAATTTATTTGAAGTATTGGGATCTTCACAAGTTTCCAATCCTATCTCTTGATCCACACAAACAGCTGGAGCAGATAATTCAATGTTCCACACCATGCTTGGACTGTATGAACAACCTATAAACAATAGATAAAATTAGAGAAGTTGGAAATGAACGGCATCAACAAAAAATTGCAGTGTGCAATAAGAAGATTAGTCATGAATACGGCCCAATAAGTGAAATGTGGGGTCAAATATATCCCAATAGAGTAAAAAATAGGAAAATGCTAAGCCTGTTTCATAAATTGAATAAACAGCTATAATAATGACAAAAAAACTTTACAAATTTTTTGTGGCGATGTCAATATTAATATTTTGGGTGCTGCCTTGAGCTCCGTCAAGCAGACCTACATACAGAGTAACCCAATGGAATAATATTGCGACCGAATTGTTAGAGACATATTGGGGTTGTGTCACCGCTATAACAGACAATGTTGATGGCTGTGCTGATACTTTTATCAATATAATCACATCAACAATTGAGCGATCCACTCAGACCAAAATAGTCTCAGCTAGGAATAAAAGAATTAAACCATGGATTACGCAGGGTCTTATTAATTCAATAAGACATAGAGATAAATTGAACAAAAAGGTTTTGAGGCAACCGTTTAATTTAAGATTAAAGGAAGAGTACAGGATGTATAGGAACACACTCAATGTCGCAATCAAAAATGCTAAAATACATTATTATAAAGAAAAGATTGAGAGTGTTGGAGTGATTGTAAAAGATTTTGAGTTAATGAGCTTGCTTGTAGACCAGGTTTGGCTGGGCGATTCCCCTTGGCGCAGTTCCATCAGGGGGGAACTCCTTTGGATCCGGAAATAAAAGAAATAAGTAACTCTTTCAACTCATTTTTTTCGGGTGTCGGTGCTGCGTTGGCGAATGCGATTCCCGAAAGGGGCCCTGAGGTGGTAAGTGATGATGATGATCACATTATCAATTCCACTTTCAGACTGCAGCCGCTTGACGCGCGGGACATCTGGGAGATTTTGAGGGGTATGCGGGGTGGCTCTGCTCCGGGGCTTGATAATGTAGATTCAAGATTTATAAAAAAACACATTGATGTAGTGATTGAGCCTCTTCTTCACATAATGAATGTCAGTATCCAAACAGGCAAATTCCCAAATGCTTTTAAAATCGCTAAAGTCATTCCTATTTTCAAATCTGGTTCTAAACACCTAATAAATAATTACAGACCTATATCTATGCTAAGTATATTTTCAAAAATCCTTGAGAAAGCCGTAAAAAATCAATTACAGAAATACTTAGAAATGATGAACATTATAGCGAATAATCAGTATGGTTTTAGAATGGACAAAAACACATCACATGCCCTGTTTGACATAACAGAGGAAATTGTACAGAGGGTGGAAGACCGGAAGCAAGTATTAATCACATTTCTAGATCTTGCAAAGGCGTTTGACTCTGTGGATAGACAAAAGCTTTTGAAAAAAAAGGAATGCTATGGAATCAGAGACTGTTCATTGAAGTGGTTTGAAAGTTACTTCCAGAGCAGGAAACAGTCAGTTTATATAAATGGAATTGGTAGTGATACTATGCAGGTTGATTATGGAGTTATACAAGGAAGCACACTAGGTCCCATACTCTTCCTAATTTACATAAATAATATAAGTAAATTGCAGTTGAATAGCAAGCTATTCCTATTTGCTGACGATACTGCATTAGTTTCCAGTGGACAAACTTGGGAGGATGCTTTTAATGAGGCAACAAAAGACCTTTTTTGTGTGAAGAGGTGGCTCGATCAAAATAAACTGACACTCAATGGTTTTTACCATTTCAACAACACTGTATAATTACACAGGCTTAAATTTTCTCAAGTTTTAAAACATCCGGTTTAAGAATAACAACATGATGCAATGTTATTCAGAATAAAATTGGCATTTAGCAATGGCAAAGATAGTAAGTAGCACCTCGCGCTGAACGCCGCTTATAAGAATCCAGCCAAGGCCTACAGACGGGCATACGCCCGGCCTTAGGCTTGTGCGTGGGTTATCTAGTGGTGTTACAAACTTTACGTCTGGTTGTTAACTGACTTTACGTCAGTTAAATAGGTAGCCTAACGCCGTTAATGTAACAACCATTAGTTTAACGGCTTCAATTTTATTGCATGTAACTTAAAAAATTAACAAACAAGAGTTAAGTTTCTTGGTCAACTGATTAAAGCTTCAAAGCCGAGACCGCACTGCCAGTGGGTGCAGGGTTTATCTATGGAACATAGAACATCCATAAATTTAAAACTAATTTACATGAGAATAAATATTAATCAGTGCTTATGGTTTCTCTGGTCTGCACTCAGCATAGAATAGAACAACAACTTATTTGATCAACAAATATAACAATGTACATGGATTTCGTCAAGTTATAAGAAATATTTGCAAACTTTCCCTCACTTTGTATATTATGCAAAGTAGATAAATACTAGAAATAGCAATGCCAATGTTAAATTCTTAGCTCAAGGTAAATTCCAAAACACTGTAATGAGGTTATTATCGTGTAACTAGATAACAAACCTTCTCCCAGCTGGAAAGGATCCTCAATGGCCTCCTCGTCTACATCTTCACCAACCTCTTCATCGGACAAAATGAACTGTGGAAAAATAAACACATATGTAATAAAAACTTATAGGAATGAATAATAATAGTTTTCTAATATAGAGACAAACAAATTCCCTCTATTTCAAGAGACTAAAATGTATTAACGGGTTTATACAAACTCAAGAGATAATTTATAAATGATTTGCAACTTTCTATAGGGCGAGGCACCTTAGTGTTGGGCTGCGTCAGTTCAGAGCAGCCACCACACAATACATAATTATTTGTATTGTGTGATCGCTTTAAAGAGACTCTTCCCACTCTTCAACATGCCTTTTCCTATGAAACACCACTTGGCTAAGTGATCTAATTAATCTTGAATCGTCCATTCTCGTTTTTGAGTAGAATTCAACCAAAGAAATTCAAAATTTGAATGTATGAATCCCTAATTGTACCTGAGATATTATAATTTCTATGAGCATAAACGAACTTTCAACTCACCATTGAAGGACAATTCACAATATTCTTATTATTGGATAAACTTGGAAATGAACTTAGAAATATTCTTGAGAATGCAAGAAAAACGAACATTTTAGTGTTGGGCCAGTATTACACGATAATAGTTCTATGACCATATCTAATCATATGGAAAAAGATGAAAATACAAAATCATAATTTCATCTCTTTCCTTATGATCAGATATGATCATAGAACTATTATCGTGTAATACTGGCCTTAAGGGGGTCTTAGACGAGACGTGTACAAGTCGATTTTTACAAGTCACTTGTACAGTGGCTTTTTACTTACCAGCTTCTACCTACCTTGGAGGCGCTTGTGGGCGTTTAGAAGAATTATTAAGAAGTCACTTTTAAATGTCAGCTTGTCGCAACAGCTGTTGCAGTCATCTATTTATTTTCATGAGAAATTTTCAACAATTAGAGTACTAAGAGTAATAGTCAATGGCTGTAGTAAATAGGTTTCAAAACTTTCCTCTAGGAGTGCTATAGTAAAAAGGTTTCAAATTTGTCACTAGGAGCGCTGTAGACTGTCACGTGACCTCCTACAAGCTGGTAAGTTCACAAGTCACTCTCTACATTCTAAACACGTTCAGAATGTAGCTATCCCGGGGCTTGTTGCTTACCTGAGGCTTGCTACTGTCCTATAACCTGGCTTGTTGGTGTTTAAACGAGACGTGTAGCTAGCCGCCAGTAAGAAGCGACTTGCTACACGTCTCGTCTACGACCCCCTTTACAGAGGATGCTATTCTCGTCATTAGATGAGCAGAAATGACCGTAACAAGGTTTACAAGTGCTTCTACCATCAGAGATAACGCTACATGGCTAGGGATAAACTGGGAATAGGAGGACTAATGAGTGTTTTCTCATTCAACTGGAAAGGAATATAGTTAAAAATGCCCTAAACATGATCATTTCATAGTGAAAGAAGATGCTAAGCTCATCATAAGATGAGCAGACACAATTTACAGCTCCTCGCTGCTGAAATAATTCTATATAGCAAGGAAAAAATTTAAAATAGGACGACTAATGCGTGTGTTCTCATGTAATAAAGAAGAATTATTGTTGAAGATACTAGAAACATGATAATTTTATTGTTACAAAGGATGCTAAGATCATTAGATGATTTGACATGCCTGAAAGAGGTCGTAGACAAAACGTGTAGCAAGCCGCTTCTTACTGGCGGCTAGCTACACGTCTCGTTTAAACACCAACAAGCCAGGTTATAGGACAGTAGCAAGCCTCAGGTAAGCAACAAGCCCCGGGATAGCTACATTCTGAACGTGTTTAGAATGTAGAGAGTGACTTGTGAACTTACCAGCTTGTAGGAGGTCACGTGACAGTCTACAGCGCTCCTAGTGACAAATTTGAAACCTTTTTACTATAGCGCTCCTAGAGAAAAGTTTTGAAACCTATTTACTACACCCATTTCCTATCTACTCTATTACTATGAGTACTCTAATGCCGGGTTTTTCCAAGCACACTCAAAGTTGAGGGACCCTCAAATTTTGATGAACAGTTGACATTTTCTATAAGTATAGGAAATGTAGTAAAGTGTGGTAAAATTGAGGGTCCCTCAAATTCGAGTGTGCCTGGAAAACCCGGGCATAATTGTTTGAGATTTGTCTTGAAAATAAATAGATTACTGCAACAGCTGTTGCGAAAACTTGACTTTTAAAAGTGACTTCTTAATAATTTGTCAAAACGCCCACTAGCGCCTCCAAGGTAAGTAGAAGCTGGTAAGTAAAAAGCGACTGTACACGTCTCGTCTAAGGCCCCCTTAATAGTTTCTCACAGCAGGGATAGTAGGTACTCTCTAGCAAGAATTAAACTGGAAATAGAAGGACTATCTCAATTTGTGTTATTTATTACTGTATATCTGAACTCGACTAAATCAATTTGATTATTTGATTGAACACAATCTAATAATTACATGTTTTAATAAGATGGGAATTGGAGCTAACTCACCTCTTCTTTTATAAAAATTGTATTTATATCTTCTCCTACATGTGTAGGACTTGCTTCAATATAATCCGTCTCCATATGATTCACCTGTTTGGAATAGAACACGTTGTATAGTAGCATTATTAATGTAACTGTCATCAATTTGCCTACCCCTGGCGGCTCTTGCCCACGAAATAGGTGAAGTGCTGTACAGTTGAAGATACGGGCACTTCACCTGTTTTGTGGTTACGAGCCGCCAGTGTTGCCTACTCTTTTTTCATCAAGTTGCATTCCTGCATTACATCATAGAATAATAGAACTCTCTCTATCATACTAAATACAAGGATCCTCTTTGATTACATGTACAGAGTGCGGCAGCAATTCGGGAAATTTAGAAATAAGTTCAAAAAAATTATAGAGGTTTTTAAAAAATTAATGCCATAATAATTTAAATATAAAAGCATTTAGGCTACGTTATATTTCAATTTTTGATAATAACGTCGGCAAGGTGATATGGATATTCTGAATGACGTTTATCCTAATTATTCAATCTCTCAAAATGGAACGATTCCATGGCCCGCAAGTTCGCCCGATCCGTCGGCCTGTGACCTTTTACACACTTTACTCAAAAGTAAAGTCTACGAGCAACGGCCGATGACACTGGATGAACTGGAACCCGATGCCAGCCGGGTTGGCCGAGTGGACTGGGGCTGGGGCGTTTCAACCTTCAGTCCGCTAGCGCTACTCGGTCAAGGGTTCGAATCCCACCAGAGGCATGGTCGTTAAACCACCTCATAAATCACCCTTTCATTAATGGAAATGCACTTTCCATTACCCACGCACAAGTGAAATTAAATAATTAATAAACTAACATAATAACATACTTCCGAAGTTTAGAATAATCTTACTAAAACATTTTCAACGTAAGACCAGGTGTAGTTTACCGGCCACCCTTCCCAGAGTCAAATTTTTGGTTGCAATCGATTAAGTATGCTTTTCTGATGACAAAATTTCAAAAAAATTAGCCGTCGCTAGCTCATCATTAGTTTTGTGTAAAAGATTCAATTTTTCCTAACCTAACGTTATATGATAAGCTTAATACACTTCAAAATTACTCTTCACAGTTTTGTTTACCGGGAATACACCAATTTTTGTGTTAAAATGCGTATATCTTAGAAATTATTGGTGGTAGAAAGTCGCATTTGGGCTCAAATTGTAGAAAATAGTCTCCTCTATTGTTCAATATATAAAAATTTATATATTGACTATGTAGACTATGTTCTACAATTTGAGCCCAAATGCGACTTTCTACCACCAATAATTTCCAAGATATACGCATTTTAACACAAAAATTGGTGTATTCCCGGTATATAGGAATAAGCTCGAAGTACTTGGGTTAATGAAATTCTTCAATTTTGTCCGAATTGAACATATAGTATATGAAATAGAACCGACTTTCGAAGCTGAAAACAATAAACTATAGTTTGTTGAGATCCGTTCACTTTTGCGAAAGTTAGGGATGTCCTTAGATTATTATCCTTAAAGGGTCCTTTTGGCTGCAAATAGTCCAGATTTTGAGCAGTAAAATGAGTATTCTGATGAGAAATGATCCATCTAGACTACCAGACACCTCCTTTAATACATTTATCACTTCGTATGTATATTTTAGCATCAAAATATTGACAAATTCCACCTGTAGCTGAATTTGGAGGAATTCCATTCTTGGAAAAGTGATCCTTAAACTTGCAAAAATAGGTTGAATATCAATATTGATATGTTATTTGGACTCTACTTCTCATGCTTGACAACTTTTAGGGTGAAGGGGTAGTGGATTTATTGTTACTTTATGAGTTACATCACATTTAAAAGCAGTTACAACAATTTTTTGGGATTTTTTTTTTAAATGGGAGTTTTGATCAAATGTAAAAAGTTTTCTATTCGGCCGATTTCCGTTCTCTTTTTTCAATCGACGCAGATTTTAGTCCTCTTTAATTTCTATTCAGAGCACTTTTCTCTAGGATTAACCGTTTTCGAGAATTATGCGAAAAACTGAAAAATTGTACCTTCTAACCCCCACTCCCGCCCTATGCTCACCCCCAGGTTAGCATATGTTAACCTCCCCTAGCATTGAAACAAATCACCCGAGGTCGAAACCTATTGGGGCATATATCAGGTTAGATAACCCGTGTGGACAGGCTTTATTGACTGGACTACTACAGCATTGTACAGTTTTAATTACTGATCAGCTAGTCTTATAGTGTTGTTAACGATTACTTGACGCTAATAAAACTACGAATAGCAGAATTTTAAATCGTATAAAGCTCATCATGCATAGTGAAGTTAGGAGAAATTGAATTATTTAAAAAAAATTAATGATGAGCTAGCGACGGCTAATTTTTTAAATTTTGTCATCAGAATAAGAAATTTTATTTGCCATTAAACAATAATTACAAACATTGTAATAGCCATTGTCACAGATTCAACATAAGTACATGAAATTCGTTATTATTAGGTCATACAAATTCATTTGTCAATAAATTACTAAACTATTATTTTTTAGCAATAAAACATTATTTCGACTACAATTATTTTGTCAGGAGAGCTTACTTAATCGATTGCAACCAAAAATTTGATTCTAGGAAGGGTGGCTAGTAAACTACACTTTTACCGACAAGTTATTTTGAGAATTATAAACTAAAGTTAATTAACTTACCAAATCTCCCAAACCATAAGAAAATATTTATTATGTTGAAATTCAAATTACAGTAACGCAATATCTTTCACTATTCTCTTACTCAGGTTAAGTCGACTAACTTAGCTGGTTATCGACTTCATGGATGTCGACTGTTGAATATCGAACACTTGTCTGGTTATCAACTTTGAAAGCGGAAATTATAAATAGTTCTATCATGATTCATGAAAAATTCTAGATAGGCTATTAGCTAAAGCTCAGAGAAGGTATAAGGATTCACTTTCTCTGTGATTGGAGTGGAGATCAAAAAATATATCACGTAGTAATGCTCCAAAACTGTTTTAATTAAAACACATTCTAATTAAAGTTCGCTGATTGTCTCAAAAATGTAGTAGAGGAAGTGGGCCACAGTGGAACATAAATTACAAAACAAATTTTCGAACTTTACCTGTTTGCTTAACAACTTCAGAAGATAAATGTACTTGTAGGTAAACTTTTTTGAATACGGTACATTGTATATATTTTTAATTTTATAATGAAATGTAAACTAATTTTTTGGCCCACTCTTCCCTAATGCCAATTAGGTGTCAAATTCAATCTGGTTCTTTTTAAAGATAATTCTGATAATGATTGAATAGTACGGTAATGGAAAAATATAACTTGGCTATATAAGTTGGTATCAATCAGAGATAGATAATTTGAGACAACCAGATAATAAAAGTGATATTTTATAAGTACCGTAGTAAATTTGTAAAAATGAGAGGTGGTTAAATATTGAATTTGAATATATTAGAAAGAGCTTGAATATTCAATTTTAAACTTCATCTTATGAGAAGGTTCTAATAATTATCAATATTTAAAATGATGAGATTAAAATTTACACTTTTATCAGAGATCTTGGTACATTTACTGTCAAAATGCTCCCATTGGACGTGGGACAATTTACCGCTCGGCTTTTTGAGACAATGTATCAGTGACCATACCTTCCCTGAACGAGCCCATTTATATCATTGCCTCAATGATAATAAATCTTAACTTGATTCATGAATTTGAAGGTTAGTAATATTTTTAGGCAATAAAATTTAATGTAAATGATGTGTCATTGAGTTTTGTAAATGAAACTTTTGAAACTCAAGGCTTTTTAATAATTTATATGTTTCTATTATCTATTTGAATTGAGTTAGTTTGCCGTTGCTACAAGATGTCGTTATCCAGGCTAATCACGGCGTTAAAACTTAACAAAGTTACAAGCAACCGGCCCTGTTACATGCATTGAGCTATATACCAACTGGAGAAAACACTCGTTTGGATAGCAGTATGAAACCAGGTTACAGCCTTTTTTCGTTAGGTTGGTACTCCGTCTGATCTATTTCCACCATTTCAGGAAGCCCGCTTCATAATTTGAATGAGAAAAAGGCCGCCATTGGATTGAGACAGAAATTGACAAAATTAATAACATTCCATAATGTTTGAAAAATTAATTGCTATTTTTCAGCAATCTTGAATGTAAATAATTATGTGGAAAATAATTTTTAAAATGTTCATTCTAATCCATATTTTACTTGTTGATGCAAACTTATTTTTTTATTGTTAATTCTAGACTTCTAGGTGAATTTTTATAAATAATCTTTAAATTTTCTGTTAGTATCCCATTGAGCTATTATCTATCATTGAGGATAAACCTTTTACATTGAATTTTGTTTGATAATGGATTAAATAACAATGGAATTTGTCAATTATGACCTTATGGGATGAATTTATTAATGACAGAATGTTTAAGAATTTGATGTAGGTGATAATTTATTGATGTAGATTTGAGATTGTAAGAAAATTTTGCATTGACAACCTTGGATAAAATAAATCTTGTTCAATAATCTCTTAAAATTTTGTTCCATTAAAGCTTACACTGGAGTCATTGAATCATGGCAGGGACTTTTCTTCTAAATTTTCCTGCAACATTTTATCAGTGATAAAAATACTGTTTTCCAGGAATTTAGTGTCTTTGGTATTGGTATCATCAAAAGTCAATGAGTTCAAAGGAATCTCATTGACAATTTTATGTTACAGGCTCTAGGCTGTTCAATAATAATTAGTTAACTTATATTGTTCAACATAATTATATAGTACCTATAACTTATAGCCTACAGGTAACTTATATTGTATAGAGCCAAAATTGAAGGTAAATTCCATTCAACAATCTTTATCACATTTTTCAAAGCACAAAGAAGTGCTGATATATTTTAATGAAATATATATATATCAATGGGCAACATCTATCTTTTCAAGTTTCACAAGTTTCTATCTTTAGAAGTCTTTAACTAAAATAAGTCCAAATAATAAATACTTAGCTTATCAAGCCATTTATTGTATGAAAAAAGAAGTAGAATTGTTGACAACTCAGTAGGCTACAACTTATGGTATCATGCTATTTGAAGAATAGGCTATGTGGTACTGTATTGATGGTATCTTTTTAGATACCATAAATAACTTAATGGATAGACTACATCACCCAACCACTGATGATAAAATAATAGATTAGGTGCTATTGATGTTAATAAACACACTACAAAATAAGTTTTTAACTTGTAGGTACCTGTACCAACAATCGAAATTGTACTTCTGTGCTGTAAGTAGGTAGCCTATGTGCCAAATAATTCATACCACAATTACTATAATTCACAAGTTGGAATACAGCAATTGTCTTCTAAAATGATCAAATGCATCATAAATGACAAGAAGGTTAAATTTCATTACTCAAAAATTATTCTAAAGGAATTATTTGTAAATTAACTGATAGCTGTTTCCCATTCCCGCGCAACTTGTCCTCAACTTGCAATGGCTGACAGGTTTGTCAAAAAAAATAGGTGTAACACTGCTTGCTGAAGAAGTGCGATCTCCATTTTGTATATAGCTCAATGGTTACATGTATAGCTGACGCCGAAAAGTAAGGTGGTTTGGTCTGCTACTTGTGCGCTCCAACAGCTGATCTCAATAAGAGCAATTAGCTATGCCTATTTCATGTAATTTATTTTATTGGCAACGAATATTTACAAATCCATCTTCACAAGTCAGTCATTGATATTTCATTCAAATTCATACCTGGAGAAACTATGGAATTTCCATCCTTGCCTTTTACAAATAATGTAAAGCACCAAATAAAATTAATAGAAAATCAACTATTAAAAAACATTGATGAATAGAATACTCAACACGGATATTTTAGTTTGAAGCAGAGGCCTTATTCAACTGAAATGAGGCCTAACTACTGTCTAATTTGAGGAAATAATGCTAGATTTACCATCGTTATATTATTACTTTTGAATGCATAATTAAGGAATCACAAAATTTAAAGTTTAAAAACCTTGAGAAGAGAATTATTCGACAAGGATGCTTGTTATTGAACAAGAATAAATTGTTCTTATTCTCTTTCCAACTATTTTCTCAAACTGAAGTAGATAAATCGCTGCATAATTTGAAGATCAACATTTTTTATTAATTTTTCAATTAGTTATTAATATTAATTACATTCTTTAACAAAATCACGCAACATTATTAAGCTTTGAATGTTCAAGAAAAATGTTTTAAAGCTGTTGTAACGTAACTTTTGTTGGCGGTAGCTTGTACTTGTATCAGAACTTCTGAATTCTGTCCACTCCTATTATATTCTCCGATTTAGATTCAATCTTCATCATCAACTGTGCCATTGAAGATATTCTTTATGAGTTTTTCAGCATGCTCTGTTACACTGGAATAAGTTTCAAAGGGATAATTTTCTTTGCATGTCTTCAGATTTTCTCTCAATTTGTGTTCAGGTAGTTGACATTCTTCAATGGCTTGGTTGTCATCATCAACTACACTAATTAGCGCCTCCAAAAGGAATGCTATGAGTAATTTGTTGTTTGCTTCAACGGCCTCACATATTTTTCTTAAAAGAAGGGAACAACCCCCACGGCACGTATATCACTTTTTAGTGCCGGACAATTGGCATATACAGCACTTAGGAAGAAAGCAAACTTCTTAAGAATCGCCTCATTCTCCGAATGCAGACCCTTTAGAATGTATTGATGGCCTCCATTATGAACAAAATACATAAAAGCTTCTTGGTGACCTCTAAAAATTGCCGATATTGCCGACATGGAATGCTTAAGATCCATTTCATTATCAGTAAGTCTTATAAGGCTTGGCAGTAAACTACATTTGAATGCAAGATCTTGAGCTGGAGGATTGTTTTGGATCACCTCTGCAATTAAACGGCATGCTTTTAATCTCAAGCTTGTATTTGGTCCATTGATGTAATTTAGACATATGTTTAAACCACCTTTACGTAGAAATTCAATAAGACCCACTTCAGCATCGCTAACTGCATCAATCAAAATTTCCAGAATATTTTCACATAACGCTATTTCTGATTCTTCAGGAGAAGGTTTCAGATGTTCCAGGCATTTCTGTACAGTCTCTTTGGCTTCACATCCATTTAGGAATTTCACAATTCTCTCAGCGCTCATCATTTTTAATGATTAATTTGATGACTCTTACACCTTAAAAATTTTCAAATAAAATTTTAATCTTCAACGTGCTGCACTAGATATAAATATTTGATTAAAATTCACAATAAATGTTCAATTTAAAAGTTAAAACATCACATGGAACTTTACATGCCTTCTGCTTAGCACACTTTGCGTTTGCTATCCAGCTTTATTTTATATGTAAAGTCCATAAGGTGGGAAATGAACTAGAGCCCACAGGGGTACGTCAAAAGAAACACAGGCTAATTAAGCCAATACACAAAACTGAGATAAAAAAATCACAAACGAAACACATGTATAAAACATAGTACACACAGAGATAAAAATATGCTCTTACCAAGCTGCCTAAAAGATAACAATCAAACATGCATATCACAGAACAAAGTTGAAAATATGCGCTCAACAAGTAGATGGTGTTATTTGATTGAATAAGTTAAATGTTTTACAAGTTGGCAAATGTTGATAATTTGTTAAGCACAACTTCAACATTGAATCAAATGCTTCTAAATTATGTTTAGAAAGAATCAATAATTCGTGTGGTAGACCTTTAAAATAAAATTAAATTGGGCTTTGAACTGTTTTGATACTTGAGCACAAATAAATAATAACCTTTTGTGTGGTAGAAGAGCTAAATCCCCAAAGTTGAATGAGCCTATTCTTGTTTGTTTGCAATAAATTGAGGTTATGTTCAGTTTTCAATCTCAATGTGCCTTTTTTAGAACCTATTTGAATATGGAATGAAATTACTTAAACGCTCATAAGTAACCTTTTATATGTGAAATAATGGCAGTTGGATTTGTAACTTACATTATTATGTTCCAGATATGGACAGAGATCAGATCAAAACAGCAAAACAAAGCTCAAATGTTAGGTGGGTATTACACAATAATATTTCTATGATCATAGTTGATCATATGGAAACAGATGAAAATATGAAATCGTATTTTTATCCCTTTCCATGTGATCAGATATGATCATAGAACTATTATCGTGTAATGGGGCCCTTAGGCAGGTATTACACGGTAATATTTCTATGATCATAGTTGATCATATGGAAAGAGAAAAAAATAAGATTTCTTATTTTCATCTCTTTCCATATGATCAACTATGATCATAGAACTATTATCGTGTAATACCGGCCTTAGTATAGTCTGTTGTCCAAGCAAAGAAGAGGCTCTGGCAAGAGGAGAAAATGACTCCAAATCGGTCAATATTGGTTTAAGAATTATTGATTTGCTCTCAATTGTAGGAAACATTCTGATCCACAATTTGAGACCAAATCAATAACGTTTTAACCAATATTGACCAAGCTGGAGTCATTTTCTCATCTTGCCAGAGGCTCTTCTTTGCTCGGTCAGATTATTAATAGTGATCGCAAATAGAAATCAAATTTTTCAAAAAATCTATTTTTACCACTTAAAAATCGATTTCTGTGACTCGATTTTTCCTTTTAAAAATATCGATTTTTTCAAATGATCTAGATCTATAAATATAGATTATTTCTATAATATAGATATTTATATAGATTTATAGATTATTTAAACTATTTACCGTATGGGCATGTATGTATAATATTTATAATTATGAAGGTTGTTTTCTGGTAAATCTCAAATTTCAAAATTATCGACTTTTGACTTATTTGTGAAATATCATTAGAAGAACTTGATAAAACATGATTCAGGCAATAGATGAGTCTTGAATATTTGTGTGAAATACAATTAGCAATAGCAAATAAAGTAGTGTTTTATGGTTTTTGTAATCTAAATTTTGTCATGAAAATGTGATGGAAATTCATTATTTTTCATTTGAAAGTAACATTAATTTAATGATTTGAGAGAATTCCTATAAACTATTATATCGTGGGTATACTGGCATATCCACTAAGTTGAAAATTGTCATTTCTCACAAATCAAATTCAAGAATAATGGCCATAAATTTTGAAAGATCAATATAATACAAGAAAAGATGAACCGGGAATGGTATAATTGAATTTGACTAGAATTCTTAAAAATAACTTGAACATTTTTATTATATTATAAAACAACTACATCCAACAAACTAAAAAAAGTTTGATCAAAAGGGTGATGTAAAATTGAGGAGAAATTATGTATTGTCCCTGAGAGGGACATTATGTATAGTATTATAATTTTCAAATAACACAAACATTACTGTATTATGTTAATACAGTAATATTAATAATATAGTAAATTAGTAATATTAAACATATTACTGATGTACTCAGTAACATCATATAGCCGTACTGAGACAGCTATATCCAATGAGCAATAAATAAAGTTCAGCTCTCACCCTTATAATAATTGAGAGTGACATGCATTGAAAGAAATTGTAAAAGATCAATTCTAGATTAAGAGACATTATGTATTATTATTAACAGCATTATTATTTGTACGCAGCTCTTTCATACTATAATAACAAATTGACTCTGATTTTTACTCTTGGCATGAAAAAAGTCCAGAAAAAGTTATGAAATTCAATTCTAAGACAGACATTATATTTAAATGTTTCATATCATTCAATTTTACTGAATTTTTTGAAAATTACACAAAAGTTATTGCTGTTCACTTATACTAAGACCATAAGACATTGACCATATCAATGAAATACGTTTGACCAACATTCTTGAAGTTGCCATGAAATTGAAAAATGAACAGAAAGAAATTAATTTGATAAGATGATAAAGCAGCTGCCGCTTAGGAATGATACCTTAAGGCTTAACTCTAGTGTGAGTCTTTCTATGGTAGGTTAAATGTTGCCTACTTGGGAAGCTTCTGTCACAAAATTCACATTTGTAGGGCGTCTCTCCAGTGTGAGTCCTAATATGGCAAGTTAAAACTTTATTTTGTGAAAATCTTTTGTCACAAAATTCACATTTGTAGGGCTTCTCCCCAGTGTGAGTTTTAACATGTTCAATCAAAGTGCTTTTTTGTCTAAAACTTTTATCGCAAAATTTACATTTGTGAGGCTTCTCTCCAGTGTGGGTCATCATATGGACTTTCAAAAGACTTTTTGTTGAGAAACCTTTCTCACAAAATTCACAATTGTAAGGCTTCTCCCCAGTGTGACGCCTAACGTGTATTATCAACAAGCATTTATGGACAAAGCTTTTTTCACAAAAATCACATTTATGAGGTTTCGGTTTGCTATGAATGATGATATGTCTATTCAAGTCATAATTTCTGTTGAAACGTTTCTCACAAAACTTACACACATATTGGTTCAGAGCACTTGACCAACCATTTTCAGTAAGGGCCAATTTATTCGAAGTATTGGGCTCTTTACAAGTTTCCAATTGTCTTTCTTGATCCACATTAACAGCCGCAGTAGATATTTCAATGTTGGACTCCCTGCGTGGACTGTATGAACAACCTGTAAGCAATAGATAAAACTAGAGAAATTTAAAAGAAACATTTAGCATGTTCAATCAAAGTGCTTTTTTGTCTAAAACTTCTATCGCAAAGCCATTTCATTTCAAACGCCATCTACAAGAAAGGCACAGTGCGAAAAAGAGTAGCCTAGTCATGAATATGAGTCAATCAAGTCAAAAGTAGGATCTCGCTAAGCTTGTTTTATAATACATTCATAGTTTGAGTAATAAGCAGCTATTGATTTTGATTTTTTTTTTTTGCTGCGGATGATGCCCATATAAGTATTTAAATTTACTTGTGCATGGGTAATGGAGTGTGCAAGGGTGATTTATGAGGTGCATAAACGACCATGCCTCAGGTGGGATTCGAACCCACGACCGGGTAGCGCTAGCGGACTGAAGGTTGTAACGCCCCAGACCACTCGGCCAACCCGGCCGGCAAATTGATGGTCAAGTTTGAGAAAAGTTATAAGCAAAATATCAATAAAATTTATTGTATTTTAAATCATTATTCAATAACGCCATTATTTATTAAACTTGATTGATGTGAACAATAAAATATAACGAAACAATAAATTTTCTCCATGTATAGGCTATGTTTTCAAGTCTTCCAATTCTTTTCATGTGAATAGGTATAATCTGATTAAGCAAAGAAGACCTTCTGGATAGATGAGAAAATGACTCCAGCTCGGTCAATATTGGTTCAAAGAATATTGATTTGGTATCAAATTGTAGATCAGTATTCAGTAATCTCCATCCATGACTAGCACTTGCTGGATAGATTGCATCAATATAACAAAATTATTTACAAGAGTGTTTATCGATTGATTAATTATCAGAGTGTTTCCTACGATTGAGACTAAATCAATAACTTTTGAACCAATATTGACCGAGCTGGAGTCACTTCATCTCATCTTTCCAGAAGGTCTTCTTTGCTTCGACAGACTACACTAGCTAGCTTATACCACAGAGAATGTATGAGGGATGCTGGGTAGGTTGGCAGTAATAGAGTTAATATTTCAATTGGTTCCATATGCTCTCGCAGACAGCTCGCCGACTGTCCTGATAGCTCTCTTCACAAAAATCACATTTATGAAGTTTCTCTTTGATATAAATAATGATATATTCATTCAAGTAGTAATCACTGCTGAAACGTCCGTGACAAAACTTACACACAAAGTTTTGAGCAGCATTTGACAAGTCAATATTGTTGGTCAATGGATCTGATGAATTGTGTTCCTCATAGGTTTCCAATTCTGTCTCTTGATCATCAAAAACAGCTGGAGCAGATATTCCAATGTTGGACACCCTGCTTGGACTGCAACCACCTGTGAACAAAACATAAAGCGATCAAGCCCCGTTTGAAATAAATATACGGTAGTTTATAAAAGGACCAAGGTATAGTTAGTTGTATATAGTTCATTAGAGATTGTTGTACAGAAATCAAATGAGTAAACCTCCCAGATATCGAAAAATAAATAAAAATCAAACACCCTTTTTAAAAAACTTTATAGAAATATTGAAACACAGACATGTTTCGGCACATTAGGCCATTATCAATGTGGATAAAACAGTGAAATAAGTAAACAAGATTAAAAATTAAAAATATAAGTCTAAAATATATCATATGATTGCAATTAAAAGCATATGTTATAACTCCTATTTACACCCAAATCTAGGTTTTTTAAATTTTTTTCAAAAATTGGATTATTATTAAAACTATCTTCATTTATTATTTTGTTGCCATTCAACTTTTTTCCTTTGTATATTTGAAATTCTTCTTTTACATTCAATTTCATATTTTTGTTTCCAAAGTTCAATATTATCATGTTTGTTTTATATCTCTGTAGCAATGATTTGAATCCTGGGGTGTTTGATTTTTAATTATTTTAAACAGCCCTAAGTTCAGCTCCCAGATATTTTATGATATCTATAATGATTCTCAATATCTTAATTTTTTGTGTATTCCCTAGGACATAGATAGATAAATGCCTTTATTTACATTTCGTAAATCATTTACAAAAGTTTTGTGGGCGGAGTTGAGGCATGCAAGCCCCCTCTTCCACTTTACCCCAAAGACATCAGAGATAATTAGATTTGGATTATAACAGAAAAATATCATTTAAAAAAATAGTTAGTGTAGGTACTTGTTTAGTCTTAATTTATTGAGAATGGTTACTGGCCTAGTGGCTTTATAGCCAAGACTGGTTTCTACATCTGTTATAGTACATTACGCCACAAGCCTTGGAAGTGAACGTTTACGGTATGAGGATAGTTTCCCGGGCGAGGCTTGCCGAGCCTGGGAATAATTCCGAATACCGTAAACAAACTTCCTAGGCGAGTTTGCGTATATTTCTTTTCGCCTCACTTCAGATAAGCATTATCAATCAAATTTCATTTAATCAATAGTTCACGATTATCAATTCAATCTGAATGAGGTTATAGCGATTGCTGATTCAAACTGATAACTGAATAGGTTAAAAAGGTGCACTGTCACCCGATCTAGCGGACGGCTTGATAACTACTACGTTAATCCTGTCAGCTGCTGTTGTCCACGCACGGAAAGAAAGTCCCCGCATGGAAAGGAAGTCTTACCGCTCGAGGACAACAGCTGACTGTTTGCGTATGTAAATGACGACTTTCAAGTCTACATAGGGACCGGTAAGCAGCTTCTTTCTGTGAAGTGTGGCGAAAAATAGGTATACTGAAGCCAGTTACGTATAGTCTGTCCAAGTAAAGAAGACCCTCTGGCTAGATGAGAAAATGACTCCAGCTTGGTTCAATATTGGTTCAAAAAATATTGATTTGATCTCAAATTGTAGATCAAAATGTTTTCTACAATTTGAGACCAAATAAATATTTTTTTGAACCAATATTGACCGATCTGGAGTCATTTTCTCATCTTGTCGGAGGGTCTTCTTTGCTTGGACATACAACGTTTTCGTTTTCGTTTCACGTAGCTTCAAAAATCAACTATATCTGTTACACTAAACACATTCACGATTACTTGAGACGAAATCAACAAACTGCAAAATGAGAACGGCCCGATGGAGCTGGGATTAATAAATAAATTAGCCTATACCTACAGTAATTAAAATATTCAAGAAATACAGTATTCTACGGCTAGACTGCGGCCGACCGTCGGACCGTTTCGCATGAAAACCCCTTCATTTAAGGCCCGTATCGACAGTGAGAGGCATGTGCCGCGAATGCCTCAAGGTACAGTCTGTCGAAGCAAAAAAGACCCCTAGCAAGATGTGAAAATGACTCTAGCTTGATCAATATTAGTTCAAGAATTATAAATGTGGTCTTAATAGTAGATCAAATTGATAATTCTTGAACAAATATTGACCAAGCGACCATTGTAGAACAGATCGTTTAGATTTTTTAACAAATATTGACCAAGCTAGTCATTTTCCCAATCTTGCCAGGGGTCTTTTTTGCTTCGACAGACTATACCTTGAGGCATTCGCGGCACTTGTCTCGCACTGTCGATACGCGGCTTTACACGCAAAAAGTGTGTTTGAGTATTGTGAATAGGGTATAGCAAGAATAAAGTATTTCGGTTTTGAAGCTTCAATATTGTTTGGGCCGATTTTCTATTGTACTCGTTATAGGTTTTCAATAGTAATTGATAGTTCATAATTTGTCTAATAGATGGCATTAGCTCGTCCATATCATTCTTTCCGTTATCTACCCTTCACTGTCTTATAGACAGTATGAAAATTGTTCTGGTTTTAATGGTAAGACTATGGGCTTGTACTTGTCAGTGTGCTTCGATCATTGACTACAAATACATTTCTAGCATTTGAATAATTCGATTCAAATAATTAGCCACTCATTTTCGTATCATCGAGGCCTCAATATTCAAGAAGTTCGTCTTGAATTCAGCCTACCAAATTTATTTCATCGTATTACCGAATTGTTGTAATTGTCGAAACACAATTCAAATTGTATTAGAACCATTATTTGGGAGATCGTTCGGCGCCCAATCAATCAGTGTGTGAAATGATATATTGTACAGTGAATTATAAATCAGTAAATTCGTGAAATACATTAATCGACGCACAGTAGGTCGAAATAATTGAAGGTTACTCATAGCTCGAAGTTATAAGTAGCAGATCCTATTCCTTGGGGGATTCCTTCCATACACTTGATCTTCATACCTTCGTCGATTCCTCCTCCTGCTAAAGGTAACTTTATCATACCGAAAATGGAATCATGGCGAGTAATTTTCAATTATCTGCTTGCTTATATTGTTTTAGATGCGGCTGTGTAAATTTGGAATTTCCCATTTGCAGCATTTATAATTTCTACCGATTGGAAACATACAGTCCACTTATAATTTCGTATTATTACCAATCAAATATAATTAAAGCTTCAAAGCCGAGGCCACACTGCCACTGGGTGGAGGGTGGAGGGTGGATGGTTTATCTATAGAAAATACAACATCAATCAATTTCCAACTAATTTACATGAGAATAAATATTAATCATTGCTTGAAACTACGATTGTGGTTTCTATGGTCTGCATACAATAGAACAACAACTTATTTGATCAACAATATAACGATATAATAGTCTGTCCAAAAAAAGAAGACCCTCTGACAAAATGAAAAAATCACTCCAGCTCGGTCAATACTTGTTCAAAAATTATCAATTTGATCTTAAATTGTAGGAAACATTCTGATCTAAAATTTGGGACCAAATGAATACTTTTTGAACCAATATTTACCGAGCTGCAGTCATTTCCTCATCTTGCCAGAGGGTCTTCTTTGCTTGGACAAACTAAACATGGATCTCGTCAAGTTATACGGAATATTAGGCAAATTCCAAACTTTTCATTCACTCTGTATATTATGCAAAGTGAATAATTGCTAGAAACAGCAGTAACTGTTCATTTTTCAGCTTGAGTCACATTCCAAAACACTATTACTAAAATATTAACTTGTAACTAGATAACAAACCTTCTCCCAGCTGGAAAGGATCCTCAATGGCCTCCTCGTCTACATCTTCACCAACCTCTTCATCGGACAAAATGAACTGTGGAAACATAAACACATACACATAATATATATTTCATCACAAATATAGTCTGTCCAAGCAAAGAAGACCCTCTAGCAAATGACAAAGAACCTCAAGAATTATAAATGTGGTCTAAATAGTTAGATCCAATTGTTTCCTACAATTTGAGATCAAATAGATAATTAGTCTGAAATAGTAGATTTGAAATTGTTTCAGATCTATTTCAATTTGAGCATCATTAATCGTATCGACAGTCTGAGGCATGTGCCGCGAATGCCTCGAATACAGTCTGTTCACAGAGATCTTGAACTAGACTATCTACTCCAGTCTCCAGCTCGGTCAATATTGGTTCAAACATCATTGATCTGGTCTCAGATCTTTCGATCTTCAATTCAAGAGATCTCTGCTCTTTGCATTATTTATTAAAGCCGCGTATCAACAGTCCGAGGCATGTATGAATGCCTCGAAGTACAGTCTGTTCACGCAAAGAAGCGGCACACAATTCGCAGCGAGCAGTGCCTTTTGCCTCGTCTATCTACAAACAATTCTACAAACTAACGGTCAATATTGGTTCAAACATCATTGATCTGGTCTCAATTAACTATTTCAGATCTTCAATAATAAGACCATAATCAATAATAATAATAATAATAATAATAATAATAATAATAATAATAGATTTTATTTCCTTAACAAACAAAAAACATGAACTACATGCCTCGCAAATGTAATGAGCAGCCAGGCAAACGCGGCACACAATTCGCAGCGAGCAGTGCCTCTTGCCTCGCAAAGAATACAAGTTTCAAATTTATTTTTATTGGAAATTAACCTACTCAACTATGGGAACCCCATGTGCTATGCATTTTTGTGATTGAAAATTTATTAGAATTTGGTAATAATAACTTGTAATAGGCAATAATAAACATTGCCTTAAATTTTTATGTACTAATTGAGCACAAACTAACCTCCAAAGTCCAAAATATCAATTGTCAGAGCTTAGTTGCTTTGTTTCCCGCTTGATGGCGCTAGTCAATTTGTTCGCATGCTCGAATTTTTGGTTAGGCCGGTATTACACGATAATAGTTCTATGATTTGGTATTTTCATCTCTTTCCATATGATCAGATATGCTCATAGAACTATTATCGTGTGATAATTGCCTTACAAAAATTGCAGATCACACATATGCCTCAGCCATAAATTCATACTTTTTTTTGCGTCACCAGACTGTACAGCGAGGCATTCGTGGCACATGCCTCGGACTGTCGATACGCGGCTTAAGCCTTGTGCAGAGAGGGAAATTGATTATTAATTAGGCTATTTCAGCCTAAATTCTTTTGATAAGAAAATTTCAAAGCAAATCCTAATACATCAATGAAGTGTTATCGTCTAACCAAGCAAAGAAGACATTCTGGCAAGATGGGAGAATAACTCCAGCTCGGTCAATATTGGTGCAAGAATTATACGTTCTGTCTCAAATCGTAGATCAGAATGTTTCCTACAATTTGAGATCAAATTGATGATTTTTGAACCAATATTGACCGATCTTGAATCATTCTCCCATCTTGCCAGAGAGATTTGATTATGCGACGGAACACTGAAGAATCACTGAATATGAAGATGAGAAGGAAATTATATCACACTTACCTCTTCTTTAATAAAAATTGTAGTGAATCCTTCTGCTTCATGGTCAGGCCTATCTTCAATATTTTCTTCCTCCATATGATTTACCTGTTTGGATTAAAAACACAGATTATATAGCGCTTATTATTATTGTGATTGTCATTAAATCAAATAACCTATTCTTTATTCAAAAAGGTGCATACATGAGCGTGAACTCAAAATTGTAAGTAGCCTACTCTTTATTTATTTATTTCATATAACATATTTGAGTGCAACAGGCATAGTCCAAACAGCACTCATGACACATTGAGAATAGACATTTTAAAATTGAAAAATACAGTAAAACAAATGCAAACAAAAAAAGGTACAAAAATGTAACTTAGAATGAATTAATAGCAGCAAAGGAAAAGAAAAGTATTACATCAAGTATTTCAAGTATAACAAGTATTTTACCTTGAAACATATTGAAACTTGAAAATTTATATAGAAAAATACACAGTACTATAAAATTTATTATTTGTATATATCCAGCAGTTTACTTTTAACAATACGCTTTGACATGGAGAATAAGCCTATCTGTCCATCCCCTCGAAGAAAATCTCTTGGAATCCTGTTCAGAGGCGAGTAATAGTGACCAACCGTAAAACAACGGTTGATAGAAAAATCCTGCCTGTTACAATTATTGAATGCTGGTACTCTGAAGTTCAACTTTGACAATAAATAGGAACTGTCAACTAGGTTATTCACCAGATCAAACAACAAAACACCAGAAATCACCCTGCGTCTTGATTCCAAGGTACAGAGACCAAAGATAGACCTCAATTGGCCTGTGGGAAATCCCAGAGGACATGGCAAGTTGGATTTTTTGTAATACATCATTCTCATAAACTTATTCTGGATCTTTCCAATTTCATATGTTAGGCCTCTCTGATGAGGGTTCCAGACAATAGAACAATATTACAAAACACTTCGTACCAAGCTGAAAAACAGAGTTTTCAGGGCATCATGACCATGAAATTCAATAGTACTTCTCATAATAAACCCCATCATTTTGTTGGCCCTACAAACCACATTATCAACCTGAGGAACAAATGATAAGGTTGAATCGAAAATCACTCCCAAATCCTTGAACATATTAACTTTGATGAGGAGAAAATCATTTATTTTATAGTTACAAAATAAACTACTTATAAAATAAACTCTTGAAAATCTGGTGTGGTACACTCACACAACTTTCCTATATATTTGCGTGAGAAGTATTTATATCTAGTGATCAGGTGAAAAACATGATCATTTTATTGTTACAGAGGATGCTATGCTCAGAATTAGATGAGCTGACACAACTCCACAACAGTCATATAGACATCTTATCAATGACAAATATTTTTCAATAAGTTGAAGTACAAATACTTCATCTGCTATTGAGAATATTATTGATCTTTGAATTCAATGAATTGTTCATGAGATAATTCACCTCTTAGGCCTGGCGGTCAGAGCGCTTACCTCATCCTTTATGTGAACTAAGTTCAATTCATCTTTGATTCTCACTTCCTCCATTTCACTCATCTGCAACATCCAAAACAAACATGCATATCTCAGAACAAAGTTGAAAATATGTGCTCAACAAGTAGATAGTGTTATTTGATTGAATAAGTTGCAAAGTTGGTAAATGTTGGTAATTTGATAAGCGCAACTTAAACATTGAATCAAATGCATCTAAATTATTATGATTAAGAATGATAAAGCCGACTTGAATCGTGTGGTAGACCCTTAAAATAAATTTTAGAAGGCTTTGAACTGTTTTGATACTTGAGCACAAATAAAAAATAATAACATTCCTGTGGTAAATCCCCAAAGTTGAATTATTATTCATGTTTGTTTGCAATAAATTGAGGTTATGTTTAGTTTTTAATCTGCCTTTAAAACCTATTTGAATATGGACTGAATTTACTTAAACGCTTATTAATAATCTCATCATAATGTGAAATAATGGCAGTAAGATTAGTAACTTACATTATTATGTTCCAGATATGGACAGATATCAGATCAGAACAGTACAGAAGTTGCAGAACAGCAAAACAAACCTCGATCACTCGGTCTCGAATTGACGTTTGATGACGAGCTGCGGCAAGACCAGCGCGACCAAAAAAATGTCTAGATCCTGAGCGCGGTTAAATTCAAATGCATGTAGCTACATTCGCTTGTTTTTGAATAACTGCGAATAGAAAAACTACTTATTTTCGAAGAAAAGATGTCGAAGTGGAAGAGGAAATGTTGTGTGATAGATTTCAATACTAGTAAGCCCAATAGGCTGAAGAACTCGCGTGCGAACCCTCAAAGTCAACTTATTGCTCTAATCATTTAAAAATATGAACCACAAATCATACTAATACGATACCTAGATTTATTGAATACTGATGTATGATTCCTTTTTGTGAGGATATAGTTATGTACGGTATATTTTGATCAATTGTTTGATCATATTTTGATACATCATTATCCGCAACTCTTCTGCCGCCAATGCACCAATAAAAACGTAGGCCTACTTGTTCAAGACGACTTGACTGCAAGAATTCAGAGTAGACCTATTAAGAACTGAACATAGTTCAGTGAACAATTCTAACAAATTTACAAATATGGATGTAATAACTTTCCCTTATTTTTTCTGAAAACCATACATACTATTGAAACTTCGTGTAGAGTCTATCCATTATCTAGGTATGATGAAAAGTCTTAAAATAATAGAAGGGCGGATTAGAGGAAAACTAAGGAGAATTCGGTGGTTAGCCAATGATATGTTCTGTTTTCTTTCAGCTCCAAGAATACCGTGTTAGTAGTTGAGTTAGTTCTTTTTGGAACACTCTGTAGAGTCATATTGATCGCCTCTTGTTCTAAACTCAACAGAACTTGTAAATTATTTAGTGTATCAAATTGAAAACAAACATTGTGAGATTCGTTCAAGAATGGAATTTTTTGATAGTTCAGATAAATCGTATAAATTATTAATAGAGATCTCCTATAGCATTCTTCAAATCCCGTGAAAACACGGCTGACTTATTTATTAGTCTTACTTATTAAAGCATGGAAATCAAATTGAACAACTAACTTCCTTGAACAAGAATACTTGGAAAATAACCAATGGTAAAATCATTTAAATTTGCCGCCTTTTGTCAGCTGTTCAAATAAATAAGACTTCACATGAAAAAATGTATTGATTTGAGAACATTAATATTATTTCTCATGATAATATTTTCAAATTTGCCGCTAATATTCAATCAGCTGTTCCACTGTAATCAGATGGATTTTCAAAAAAATAAAATTATTCAAGTTCCTTATGACATTTTCCAGCCGTGATTATTGTGTTGAAATTTAATACATGCCGGAGTATATATAGATATATTGTTGCTGAGAGCTTATCCTTTTTTGCCTGAAAAAGGATGAAGGAGTCGGTCGATTTCATTGTCCAAAGAACTTCACCTGTATAGAAGTATGAAGAATATATGTTCTGGATTTGAATTTGATTAATTGAGGCGTTCGAAAGTTATTGTCGAACATACAAACAAACCAACAAACAAACAAACGAACGAACAGACGGACGACTCTGGCCTTGAGTCAAAAAAAACTCGCTATCGCTCGTTCAAAAAATTATATACGATAAATACTATTGATATATACTCAAGTATATAGATAAATAATACAAATATTAATAATAATAAGATACATATATAGTATATACTATACAAATATATAGATAAATACTTTATAGCTTTACGATATTACTGATGAATCAATGATAAAATTGAATAATAACCCAAAACCCAAAGTGAAAGTGGACATTGTGGATAGACATATTATAACCTACATCTTAAACCTTCATCATCATCATCATTCATCCTTTGCTTAAAATACTTGGAAACCAAGTCGCAATTGTAAAGAAAGAAAAGCTCTCAAGAAGAACAAGAATAATATTGTGATAAGTAAACTCAAAACTGTTTGAACTTTGATGAGAACGACTTCCATTACAGACTAACTATTTAAATAGTCTCTATTCAAATTCAAATTAACTGGTAACAGACTCTCTATTCGAATTCTACCACTGTCAGTGGCGCCGACTTTGGGGGCAAGGCACTTTCTGCCAATAATCACTCAGGGGGGCAATGCATGTATTTTGCCCCCAATATTCATAGTTTACTAGAGAAATTTTCATCAATTTTTTGAGTATCAATTATCAATAAGTAGGCCTATTGAAAGAATATTTTTTGCCATCATCAATTCCAAATAGCTCAAATGAAACCAATTTTAAACAATGGTCTAGCTATTTTTATTATATTCACAACTGGAAACTGGACTATGATAGTGTGGAATGATAAAGGTCTACTATTATTATTTTGAAATACTACTTCCACATTGTCCACAAACCATAGAAATAGACAATCAGTCTCCTGTTTATTATTTGCATTACCCAGCTAGGCGTCTGGGCTTAGATTGTTATAGCCGCATATGAGTTGTTAATTGCAAAATTTTACAAGAACTTCATTCTTAATTAATTTTTTAATGTAAAACTCTCCCACTCTTCTTTCTTTGAAAATATAATACAGTCTATATAAATACAAAATCTAGATAAACATAACAAACTACACAATAATGGAACTAACATTCATAGCCAGAATTACTCAGTTTTCATTTCCACTAGTGAGAGTGGTGGTTAGCACATGGCACATCTATTCGTGTTTCATGTATTTCGTGCGATTTTTTTATAACCTTTTATTAACGTTGTGAGTGGAAATTGTAAAAACTCTAATTAAAAACGAACTATTATGTGTAAGTTGGATGAAAATTTTCCTTCAACCTACATATCAGAATAAATTCAGTACCTTAACTATTACCTATATTAATTTTTATTTCTAAATATTTTTTTCGTGTTCAAAATTGGAGGAGAAACTTAATTCATTTACTTCCGAGAATCACGATTATAATGGCCAATTTGAATTAAATTAATGATAGGGTAATAATAATTATAGAGAATTCAAAGTAGTCGAATGGATCAGAATCTCTACATTACAGAATTCAGCACGAAATCACATGCAAAGATGCAGTCTCACTGCTTGTGTATTTTTGTGTATTCTCACCCCCTCTCATTAATCTTCAGTTTGCCCCCCCAATATTTTGATGAAGTCGGCGCCACTGACCACTGTATAAGCTTGTGGTGAACTATAATAATATTGCATTATATATACGAACAATAATAATATTATTAATATTGCATTCTGTGCGGTATTGAACAGCAGCTGCTTGATTTTTTATAAAAAAAATTACCAAACATGTCCATTTCTTGAAAAGTACTATGACAAAAATCAATTATTCTATGGTAGGTACTGCAATAAAATATAACAATATAATTTTGTAAATTTTTATTGAAACACATACTATATTAGTATAGTATATTAGTATAGTATATTAGTATACTATATTAGTATAGTATATACTATATTACTATACGGTAACATAGTTATAATCATTCATATGAGGTGTTGGTTTTCCTTCACATTATTACGGAATTATATCTTATGCACCTGATAATTATGTTTATGTTCCAAACTTCTAAATGATTGTAACTTACATAACTCTATTGTCAAAATGTTTTTTAAATTTAAATTATTTTTGGATTTGAAAATATTATCGAGAATGAATAGTGAGAAACAGATTTAAAAAAAAAAACGGCTACGCTAACTCTGTAAGGTATCAAGGCTATTGAAGAAAGATCCAAGGCTGTACATTGCATTTGCTTTACAATACTTGAACATAGGTGATGACTGTGTAATGAACAATGACTCGGTCAAATTACTTGGCCTAAGTTACAGTTGGATTGCAAGTTTTTGTGAGAAAAAGTGCATGTAGATGGAATAGATAGCAGGGTGAGCAGAGGTCTCTTTGTAATAAGATATTGTAAAATTTGTGCCATTATCAGTGTTATATTCACAATTATAACACTAAAGGTAAAAACAATCCAACTTTAAGACATCTTAGGTTACAAATGTATGAGAAATTGCCTTCTTATTCAAGTGCTAAGCTATATATAACAAATTACCTGCTGATTTCAAGTCCACGCCAATGAATATATTCAAATTTATACAGCTTTCTTGTTACTAATGCCCGGTTTTTCCAAGCACACTCAAATTTGAGGGACACTCAAGTTTGAGTGTGCTTGGAAAAACCGGGCATAATGCTTACTATAAAGTGAACGATTTTTTTTCAATACAGTACATGATAGACTATAGGCTGATATAATATTATTATTATATATGACTGATTGTGGAATAATCTAGAGTTAACATTTTTATACATTCTATGTTAATTGTATTGATGTATTGTATTGTATGTATTATATTGATGTGATTATATTCTATGTTGTTGTATTGATGTGACTGCACCTTTAATAATTCTTAAAAATAATTACAGTATTACTATGACGAAGTTCATCTTTTTTTTATGATAAACTATGTTGAATAAATAAATACAATATCTTATCTTATCTAGAAAGTAAATCCTCTTCAATCCTCGACGTAAGTTACTCTATGGTAAATCCCAATGTGGAAAATAGCTTGACATTACACAATCAATGCACGACATCACTTTAATTTTTTCACTTTGAAAATAATTTTCATTAAAAAATGAATTATTCATATTGAGTTCAAGTCCTTACATTGGTATCAATGCAATACATATTGGTATCAGCAAATATGAAGATTTTGTCACCAAGGTCACAAGATACAAGGGCAAGTCAAAAATTATCCGCAATATAGGTATATTCTTGTTTATGTTGGCAGTATTGTCCTTCTGTGTTGATGAAATATGCTTAATTTATTTGTTGTCAAGTCTATGCACGTTTCAAGCCGCTAGGTTGGTTTTGTTATTGCTGCCGTGCTGTTAATAATGGCCGCTTCACCTTCTATTTGCACCAAAGAAGAGCAACGGTCAGTTATCCGTTTTTGTGATTGAAATGTGTATCAGGGGCCAAAATTCATAGAAGACGTTTGTTACAGTACAGGAACAATTGTTTGCCACCACGAAGTGTCTATGAATGGATTGAAGAGATTGATCGGAGGGGAGAGAGAATGGTCAGACGTGTGTCGTCTCGGCTCAGTGAAAAAAGTGTTTTTTGTTAGGGTTTTCTTTCATGTATTGAAACGAAAGTTATAGTGACGTGCGTGGCTTTGCGAAAGCTCTATCGTGTTTTTTGCGCTATCTCAAAGTGATAAACGTAAGCCGAGTAATTGATCTAAATACTTTGAAGTTGGTAGTTTACTTGTTTTAGTGAAAGAACATAGCTCATAGTTTTTGGTTAAAGTTCAAACCTACACGTCTCAGGTAGAAGCTACGAGGACAACAACCCTGAATACCGGAAGGAAACAAAGGACTGGGTGAGAAACATTTCTATTGACAAATTAGTTCCGCAAACACCTTGTTGTCCACCCCCAAGTGCCAACAGCTTGGACGGGCACATTCCATTCCAAATAAGTTTTTCTACTCAAGATTCGTAAAGACTACTAAAGAAGAATTTCTACTCACCCAACATCGGTGGATTTTGCACTGACAACAGTGTCAACAAACTAAGGTCAGATGCACTACGGACGTAGTACTCTAGTATGATAAGAGTGACTTCCTACTATTTACACTTTCATATCCTACAATATTGCACTACTTCGGTAGGCAAGATGTAAGTCATAAGTACCCTGTCAATTACACTCGCCTTATTGCTTACTGCTTATTACTGCTTATCGCTGTAAACCTATACCTACCATACTAATTAGCATCTAATTCTATTTTATTTCTACACTCGTACTTCCTAAGGATATCACTAGATAATAATCATGTATAGTGCTGAACTAATTATATTCCATCACATAAAATTACTTACTATATTATACTAGTATTAGCTACCAAGATACCACAAGATTATTTCTTTTATTAACTCTATCATTTGATAATTATTCAATCAACTGAATAGGTGAATGTACAGAATGGATATAATATAGTTGAACATATATTGAATAGATTGAACATAGTCACATATCGTGATAAATCAACTTTCATTACTTTATATTATATCAATTGTTTTGCATACTTCATCACATAATATTCCAGTATATTGGTACCAGCTGCTGAGGTATCACAAGACCAATTATTTTGTTAACTCTTTTATTTGATAAGTGAATGAGAATTCAATTGATTTAATAGTTGAAGACTGAATTACTCAACTGACTGTTCACCTGATTTGAAGATTTAATTGATTAAATTAATTTAATTCATCTGTAGCTGATCTGTGGCTACTGCTACTCAATTGTCATAAACTGTAGATATTGTTACTATTAAAGACTACTAAAATGGAAAGTGCCATTGTGAAGATGGGTATGCAGGTTGATGAACTTGTAGGACTTGTAAGAAAGTACAAGAACATGTGACAAGAAGTGAAAACTCTAGCTCCACAGCTCAAGAAAACCCACCAGGAACTGATCAAGCTTTTCAAAAAACAGGAATCCCAATTGCAAAAATTCCATCAAGTGAAGGATCTGCAGCCTTCTTCACAGCCAAAGACACCACAGTGCATTATTACAGAAATCCCACATACCCATGAAGTCATAGAATCACCAAACAAGAAGCACGGTACTCTGGACTCACCAAGAAAGCAACCACTGAGAGACCCAACTACACTAAAACAACATCTGCAACCAGATCCAGCAGAGAACCTCAAACTCACAGAACTTCAGGACTTCTCATCAGAATCTCTAACTGCAGTACTTCAATCAGTGTGTGAGAGCTCATTAATACCAAGAGGCAGACATCGACATTGACAAGTCTACTGGTGGACAGAAGAAATCTCTGCACTCCGGCAAAACTGCACTATATCAAGAAGAGCGCTGACTTGTGCTAGACGGAGACTGACTGCAGAGGACATAGCTCCTCTTGAGGAATCAATGAGAGCTGCACGCAGAACTCTACGCAAGGCAATTCATGACAGGAAGAAAGAGCTTGGGAGCAAACTTTGTGAGGAGCTTGACAACAACCCATGGGGAGATGCCTACAAAATTGCTGTCAAGAGGATGAAGAAGCAGCATCAAGTTCCCTCAGAGGCAATTACTAGTAGGGCTGTTGAGGAGCTCTTCCCAGAAAAACAGCTGCCATGGTATGCAAATTTTGAGGTTAATGACTGCCTACCCTTTACCAGAGAAGACCTTCAACTTGCAGTGAACAGAAAAGCTCCATCTCTGGCCCAGAAAAGCTCCAGGACCTGACGGCATTCCAGTGGAGGTTATAGCCCTGAGTGCAGCTACCTGCCCAGAGATTGTACTGACAGTTCTTAACCAGATCCTAAGAAGTGGAAAGTATCCTCTGCACTGGAAGAAATCAAAACTGGTCCTGATTCCAAAGCCTAAAGCTGGATGTTACAGACCACTTTGCCTTCTTGACTCTGGAGGTAAGCTGATGGAGCAGCTGATTCTCCAAAGGCTCACAACAGAGCTGGATGAGCTTGGGGCCATTAGCAATCATCAACATGGGTTCTGTAAGGGACACTCAACTATTGAAGCCCTTGGGGAAGTCATGGACAAGGTACATGCAGCAGTTCAAGGCAACCAGAGAACAAGGCAAATCCCAGTCATGCTGCTCTTTGATGTAAAAAATGCCTTTAACAGCGTGCCCTGGCAAGTCATATTCTCAAGGCTCCAAAGGATAGGTGTGTCAGACTATCTGCAACAAATCTTACAGAGTTACCTGAAAGACCAGAAACTACTTACTGGTGATGGTCAGGAAAGGCAGGTTACCTGTTGAGTGCCACAAAGTTCCATCTTGGGCCCTATTCTGTAGAATATTGCGTACAATGATGTCCTACAGCTACAATGGCCAGAAGGGGTCACACCAGTGGCCTATGCTGATGACCTGGCACTTACAATCATTGGCCACACTACAATAGAGGTTGTGAGGAAAGGCAATGATGCAGCTCTCTTGGTGGAAGAATGGATGGAAGAAAATGACCTCCAGATTGCACCAGAGAAATGTGAAGCAATTGTGATGGCAGGCAGAAGATATATTGCAGATATTGCCTTTCAAGTTTGTGGAGTGGAGATCAGGCCAAAACCCTAAGTGAAATACTTGGGGGTCTGGCTGGACAAGCACTGCTCCTTCACTAGGCATGTGGAGGAGGTGTCATTGAAGGCCCACAAAACAACAATGGCAATTTCACACATCATGCGTAACTCAGAGGGACCTAAGACAAGCAAACAAAGGTTAATTGCAGTGAACTCTGCAGTTTTGTATGCAGCTCCAGTGTGGGCAGGAGCTCTTCATTTGAAGAAAAATAAAAATGCATTGGGGAGGATTGGAAGGAAACTTGCCATCAGGATCATTGCTGCATATTGCACAATATCAAAGGATGCAGCACATGTGATTGCTGGGACCCCACCCCTGGACCTCCATGCCAAGGAGCTAGCCAGAATCCACACTGGCATGCCTCAGGAAGAAGCCATAGAGATGCTATGGCAGGAGTGGCAAGAGCTGTGGGATAGATCAGAAAATGGACGGTGGACACACAGCCTAATCCCACTAGTGAGGCCATGGTGTGAGAGGAAGCATGGCAAACTGACAAACTGAATCACATGCTCACTCAATTTGTGAGCAGACATGGATGTTTCTGCAGTAACCTGCATTGGATGAGAAGGCGCCCCTCTCCTGACTGCCCATACTGCGGTGAGGATGACACAGTAGAGCACACCATCTTTGCGTGCCACAGATGGGAGGCAGTCAGGGTAATGCACCTCAGCAACCCAACTACCTTCAACCCCAACCAAATTGTGGATGCAATGATTGGGAGCAAGGACATATGGGAGGAGTTTTCTTGTGTGATCAGGACAATTGTAGAACAGAAGCTAATGGAGGAACATCACACAATAGTGTAAATAAATATTGCATATACAAACTACTGTGTAATCCTACCTAGTTAGAAAAAAAAGTTTATATATGTATACAGAAAATCATTGAAAGTCACTTTTAAATAATTATTTTGCGGATGGACGGATTTGAATTGTGGGGAGTGGGGCGCGGATGGACTTGCATTTTGGGGTGGGGGTGTTTTGTGTTTTGGTGGCTGTGCCGCCTTCTTCAGCTCACAGCAGAATCATTCTGCTGTGAGCTGGAGGGGGTGGCGCGGCCGCCGGGATGTTTCCCGCCTTAGAGTGTGGGTTTGTTTGTGTTTTTCTTCCTCTCCATGGTTTGGATCTGTCTATTTGTGAAGTATATATATGTATGTAAAAAAAAAAAAAACTAGGATAGGAAGTAATAAATTGTGTATATTGATGTATATAATAGCATATATGATAGGTATAAGTAGGGTGTAATGTTTCTCATTCACAGGAGAAGCAGAGAAAGAAGGATGCACCTGGTGAGACAGTGGGAAGGGGACTCATCGCTGGTGGCTTGTGCCCGGGCGGGGCGGGGTGCCTGTATCTTCTAATATACGGCGCATCGCCTGCTTCGTGGGCGCGGGCCGTCGGTGAGACCCACACCTCTCTCTACACTGGCTCACCAGGTGGGAGGATGCAGACTATCTGTACTCCAGATGGCATATACCATGGGTGGGCTGAAGCAGTTTCTCTTAGTGAGGATTCCAGCCCACTTTTGGGGTGAAAAGTAGGCAGTTTAGTGGGTATGCACCCAGTTTTGGGGGTCAGGCTGTGTGGGGATGCATGACAATGTCAACAGCCCTCACATGACCAGCCTCTCAAGACGGGGAAAGTGAGTCCCACACATGATGAGCCTAGCTTTCTAGGCTCATATCAGTGCGTAACAGACATTCTGCCGTCCTTTTGGAAAAAAAGAATGGATTGAAAAATGGTTGCACAAGTGTTGAACGCAAAATGAAGAAGCTGGACGACCAGTCAGCGCCACAAACGAGAAAAACACTGAGTGTTCACATGAAATGATTCTCTAATTCATGTGACAATGATTAAATCCATTCATAAACACTCCGTTGTGTCAAACGATTTTTCCCATACTGTACCAAAAGTCTTCGATGGATTTCAGCCCCTGATACACCTTTCAACCACAAAAAACGCATAACTGAATGTTGCTCTTCTTAGGTGTAAATAGAAAGTGAAGCGGCCATTATTAACAGCACAACGGCAATAACAAAACCAACCTAGTGGCTTGAAACGTGCATAGACATAATAACAAATAAACTAAGCATATTTTATCAACGCAGAAGGACAGTACTGCCAACATAAACAAAAATATACCTATATTGCGGATAATTTTTGACTTACCCTTGTACCTTGAGAGATCTTCTCCAGTAAGAATAATCATAAGAAATTTTCAAAATGAACTTTCTTACAAAGTTTTTGTCACACAATTTACAGATGGAAGGCTTTCCCCAGTGTGAGATCTAATGTGTTTTTTTAAATAACTCTTTTCTGCAAAGCTCTTCTCACAGAATTCACAATTGTGAGGCTTCTCCCCAGTGTGAGTTCTAATATGTTTATATAAATTTCTCTTATCCAAAAATCCTTTATTACAATATTCACAATTGTGAGGCTTCTCCCCAGTATGAGTTTTAATATGTAAATTCAAAGAACTTTTTTCTGAAAAGCTTTTCTCACAGAATTCACAATTGTAAGGCCTCTCTCCAGTGTGAGTTCTAATATGTATATTCAAAGAGCCCTTTTCAGCGAAGCTTTTTTCACAGAATTCACAATTGTAAGGCTTTTCACCAGTGTGAGTTCTAATATGGTTTTTCAAAGAAGTACTTTCTGTAAACTTTTTATCACAAAATTCACAATTGTAACGCTTCTCCCCAGTGTGAGTTCTAATAATATGTCTGTCTAGAACTGTCTTATCTGAAAAACTTGTATCGCAATATTCACAATTATACGGCCTCTCTCCAGTGTGAGTTCTAATATGTGAATTCAGATTACACTTAACTGAGAAGCTTTTTGCACAGAATTCACAAATGTACGGCTTCTCGCTGGTGTGAGTTCTACTATGTCTAATTAAATCTTTCTTATTTAAAAAGCTTTTATCACAATATTCACAATTATGAGGTTTCACTCCACTGTGAATTTTCAAATGTTTTCTCAAAGAGCTCTTTGTTGATAAGCTTTTGTCACAAATCTCACACTTGAAAGAGGTTTTGACAGTGTCAGTCCTAATATGGACAGTCGAATTGTTTTCAATTGAGAAGCTTTTTTCACAAAAATTTAATACATACGGTTCTTGTGTGTCATGAATAATCATATGTTCTTTCAAGTAATAATCGCTGCTAAAACGTCCATCACAAAACTTACACATAAAGTTGCTGGTAGCACTCGAATCAATATTATTGGTCGAATGGTTTGATGTATTGTATTCTTCACAGGTTTCGAATTCTCTCTTTTGATCATCATCAACAGCTGGAGCAGATATTCCAATGTTGGACACCCTGCTTGGACTGGAACTATCTGTGGACAAAAGATGAAATATCTTTAAAAAAGATTTCTAAAAGTACTTTCCCTTGGACTTATTATTTGTCTAACAGAAAAGTATGAAAATTATTCATTTCAATACCTAATAATTTGTGTATAACAATACTATTAAATAATGTTAGACTGAGTGTATGTTTGCATAGTGGGAACTACAAAGATTGTATCTCATATACTTATGAAAAAATGAAATGAAAATATTCTTTATATTATATCATACTAATACTATAAAATACTATAAATATCATATCATACTATAAAATACTATATTGATTGTGAGTATGTTGACTAAAAACTTGACTTCCAAATAACGTGAAAACTTGAAATTTTTCACCAGATTTTGATTACATAGTATGGTCGAACAATAAGTGCATTTCTTCAAAATGGCAGCTGTTCAATGCTGCCATCAGTCGAAATTAATCTAACCAGCGGTAGGTTGGAAGAAGTGATTTTACACTAATATTTTATTATCTGAGCATGTGTAGTTACATTCTTTCTTCAAGTGTCCGTTCAAAAGATTTTCAATACTAAAGATTTTTTGATATACTTTTGTTTAGAAATTTAATCCAATCAATAAATATAAGTTTTTGTCAAACATAACCCAATTCTAGAAGTTAGTTTTTATGGCACTCATAAATATGTAGGCTAACATCAGTGTCGCCACTTCAAGCAAGGCGCACACTGCGGCAGACGGACGGAAGAAGAATCCCTCACAGGTTTTTGAATGTTGCAAACAATCTTTTATATTCAATGAGTGTTAAGATCCAAATATTTGTATTGGACATCTAATCCGGCACTGGTATTTTAGTAATAGAATCATCTGTTCCTTGTGAATGATTGAATCAACGTTCTAAAAACCGAATGCACTAATTTGTTGGATCTACAAATAATCTGCATATTGATATCAAACGTGTAATCAGTGGGTTGAAATCCAAGGGTAAGAACATGTCAAATAAGGTGAGGCTCAAGGTTAGGCTGCGGGTGCTACATAGTATATACATAGTTTTACATCTGTATCATGTAACAATCACATGATTCCCATATCATAGTATAGAATAAACTTCCAGCCTGAGGGTAAGAACATGTAAAATAGGGTGAGGCAACAGGTTAGGCTGCGGGTGCTACATAGTATATACATAGTTCCACATCTATATTATAATAGTTTAGCAAGAACCTCAAGCCTAAGCCTCACCTTTTTGACATATTCTTACCCCAAGAAATAGTTGACTTCAACAGCCTGACAAAATTTAAATTTTGTCACACACGCACACACACACACACACACATACACACACACACACACACACACACACACACACACACACACACACCTATCATCAACAGCATACGATGAAACGTCATCAGCTTCTTCCTTGAAGGATTAATTAACTTATTCTTTTAATGTCGTTTACCAGATTATCCCAGGGTTAATCAAGGCAATTTTAAATAAAAAACCTACCATGCTCAAAATTTTGTAAAAAACGTTAGAGTCGTTTTCTAGATCTATGGTTATATATAGGCCTACATCCAAACATTACTGGCTGGTATAAGGCTCGTATATTGACAATTACTCAAGTTTTTGATTAGTAACTTGAAAACGAACCTTCATTCCTCTGCAATGCATCCTCAGTGGTCTCAAAGTCCCCATCTGTGTTTTCATGCTCTTCATCCGACGAAACTCTCTGTGGGGAAAATGAACACAAATTTAGGTCAAATAATTATATTCTGTCCAAGCAAAGAAGACCCTCTGGCAAGATGGGAAAATTACTCCAGCTTATAGTCGGCGCAATCTAAGTTGACGAAAGAGCTACCACCGGGAGAAATAGCTACGTTGTCATATTGTGTGAAATTGAAACTTCTCTTAACGCAAACACATTCAACTGAATGTTAAAAGTGACAGCGTAGCTTCGGAAAAATCACGCGGTGTTGTGAAACTCACTATTTTTATGATAAACCAGCTGTTCGCAGCTCGGATATCCAAGGCGATCAGCTTCAATCTCCAATCTTTAACATACAATGATTCATGCATATTCCACTCTCCTTACTTTGAAACTCTTGAGAGGCCAAATTACGATCTTCCAACTATTTTCGACATTTTGAAAAATAATTTCAATTGTTTTTGAACAACTTTCTCGCTTTCACCACCCACTAATCTTCTCAAACAAAAAGTTTCTAGATCATCGAAAATGTCATGTTTTCTGTTTGAGTAGACTCAACATTGACAAACATTTTCATTAATTGAAACATAATTATTGGTCGGATATAGAAAATTAAAAAAACCATTAGAAAGCTCGAATTCTCCTTGTCATTTTGATATGAAAAACTTTATTTTTACTACGACCCATGATTGTGAGAGAAGTGATATACTGAGAGAAAGTAATATTTTCGCAATTTTCAAATTTTTCAAAAAAATCCAATTTTCTTTGAATTCTTCGACCCAGGAACTTTTTTAATACAACTGGCATATCAAGGATAATATTCTACGTCTAGATATGGGGTTTAATCGCGAATTTGAAGATGTTCCAATTTCACACAATCTGGCAACGCAGCTATTTCCCGGGTGAAGAGAAAAATAGTCAACTTAGATTGCGCGGACTATAGTCAATATTTGCTCAAGAATTATAAATGTGATATTAATAGTACCTAGATCAAATTGTTTCCTACAATTTGAAATCAAATTTACCATTTTTGAACCAATATTGACCGAGTTTGAGTCATTCCCCCAACTTGCCCGAGGGCCATCTTTGCTTGAACAGACTATAATAACACAAAACAAATTACAGAAGTAATAGTTCCCTAACAAACAGGTAAAATAGATTCTCTCTACTTCAAAATATCAAATTAATTAATATTAACTTATAACTTCGTAAATATGTTAATAACTTTTACTTTCACAACAGTAGGCCTACTCACGAATTTGTTGCTTGTAGAACACGTTTCGTGGCACTGAGCCACATCTTCAGCGTACAAGTTGTTATAGTCTGTCCAAGCAAAAAAGACCCTCTGGCAAGATGGGAAAATGACTCAAGCTCGGTCATTTTTTGTTCAAAAATTATCAAATTGATCTTAAATTGTAGGAAACAATTTGATCTTACTATTAAGACCAAATATTGACCGAATCATTATGTTATGAAGAGCATTTGATCTCAAATTTTTAAAGCAATAATATTGACGAGCTTGAAATAGCCTATTTCTCCATCTTGCCAGAATGTCTTCTTTGCTTGGACAGACCTATCTTTATAGAGCTCTATACTATCAGCTGGATCACATAATGTTATATTTTTTTGTATTTTTGAATAATTTTCCAAACTAAAAAAGTACGGTATTGAATACCGGTAAATATAGTCTGCCCAAGCAAAGAAGACGCTCTGGCAAGATGGGAAAATGACTCAAGCTCGGTCAATTTTGGTTCAAAAATTATCAAATTGATCTCAAATTGTAGGAAACAATTTGATCTTACTATTAAGACAACATCTATAAGTCTTGAAAAAATATTGACCAAGCTGGAGCCATTTTCCCATCTTGCCAGAGGGTCTTCTTTGCTTGGACAGACTATAGGGCTACTAGATACTGAGGTTTTGTAAGTTTGGTATATGTGGATAGCGGGTGGTGGGGGAAGATTGATCGGGAGGATTAAGTCCGGAGGGGGAGTTGGAGAGGTATGACGGGAACTGGGGAAAGCATTTAGGTGGAACGATTAAACTACAAATTAATTCAGATAATGATATCAAATAGGGTGTTGGATTGGTATTGGAATTGGCTATTTAGGATATTGTTGGATCGTGCCTTGTTACGTTTGTAGATCTCATAAGCTTCTATTGTGTTCAGTTACAGTTCATTGTGTAGGTAGGTAAGTTACCTTAAAATCACTTTCACACATACAGTACTCAGAAAATAGTAAGTACTGTTTTTAAAAAGAAATTTATTAACGCAATTCATTACAAGAACACAGTAATTGGAGCACACTCACCTCTTCTTTGATGTAAATAGTGTTCAATCGCTCTGCTTCATATTTTTCCTCAATATCATCTTCCATGATATTATTCATCTGGAAGTAAAATCCATATAAAATTATTTTTTTAGGTCTAATTAAGAAGAGAACATAAAATACATGCTAGAACTTTATAATGATATGATTGTATGCTGGACAAAAATTCTGATTGTCATAATAATATATCAATTTTTGGACGTCCGTTGTTTTTTGTTTGCTTTATACATTTTACTAGATTGAACGGAAATTTGCCAAACAAGCTTGTCTTTGTACCCTTCATAATTTTGACAAGCTACATTCATTCTTTCAAAATTCAAAAATAAAACAAAAACCAGACGGCCAAAAATCTTTAATCAAAATCTTCAATTTGTAAGCGACCCCAGCTAAACCTTTCCCTCCCTGGCTCTCTCAGACCACTTTCAGATTGTCCTGATAATACTGAGAATATTATTTAGAGACACATTTTCTAGTCGCTAATTGTCCTGATAATGCTGAGGGGATTATTAAGAGACACATTCGATTATCGCCAGTTTCGATAGTATTATATCAGAGTAGATGGTCTCTCGTCCCAGCACCCACAGACGTATGAAAATGAAATTTATTTCCATCAAGTGATACTATTTGAGCACATACAAATAATAATCTATCTGTGGTAGGGAATGAAACAACGCTCAAAGTTTAATTTTTAATCATCATTAAAATCAAACCCTATCAGATTTTCGATTTTGAAGAACTTATCGTGCCATCAGAAATTATTTGTTACATGAATAATAAATAAGATATAATAATCTAAGTTATCTGTGATAAAAAAAGACTATTCAAATTGAGGTTAGGTTCAGTTTTCAATCCAAATAATTTTGTACAACTTATCGTGCCATCAAAAACTACTTGAATATAGACTGAAATCGCTGTAAACTTCAACAATTATTAAGTACGAGTGATAAATGCAGTTTAATTTTTACTTACAATAAAATTTAGGCAATCATCAGTGAATAATAAAAATAGTACACTTCGTTTTGTTGACTATTGTATTGACTTGTAGCATAACCATCTATCAATTCTCAGACCTTAATGTACAAAACAAGATGGCGGCAATATGGGCCTAGCCAAGCGTAAAAGCAATGGTTCAAGTTGCTATACTTTAGAGGAAATAAGACAGAAATAGCATATTTTTTATTGTTAAACATTACGATATTACAATATAATTAATATCCAATACAAAATTGATAATCATTACAATATGATGAACTTCAAACTAGAATCTGATTTATTATTCCATGTGAAAAATAGAAATTCAAATTCCAATCAGTTTTTTCCAACATGTTTGTACTTCACTTGCTGCTCATTTTAACTTTCTTCCGAATCTAAACCTTTCCCCCAATATTTCAGTTATTTTTTCCTTTGGCTCGCAAGTTTGAGACATCTTATTGTCTTCTTCAGACTCCAGTATCCATCCAAAAAATGTAATTTCAACTTCTCAAAACTTGTTTTTAGAGTGTTATTTGAGCATTCAGTTGTGTATTTTTACCATTGCTTTACATATCTTAGATCTAAACTTTGAGAAAAATAAATTTATTCTGTACACAATAACTGGTACACAAGGCAGATCACTGATTTCATTAATTATTGTCTTTCACTTTTATAAAAAGCACATAGGCAGTTTGTTGGAATTGAAGGAAATGCATCACTTCTCTTGGCACTTCAATGTTTTTCTCTTAGCAATCCAATTAGTTAACCGTCTATGACAAGAAAAACGTCTTCCTCGATAATAAAACTGTCTTCAAAATGATTAATACAAACTATCGAACTGTCTTTCACTTCAAAATTTTGATGAAAACCTTTCTAACCAATATGTTCTTTGAGAGTTTGTTTTCAGGAAACGTGAAAATAGAAATATGAACTGAATTACCATACTTGGATATTCACAATCATAAACACAACACAGACGACCCTTCTGTAATAAATTATCAAATACTCAAGAAATTATGCCATATTATTTAACATAAAACAAGACGAATCGCAAGTGTAATCCATTGTCAACTTAGTAAACATTCAGTAGGCCTACTTATGAAATGTTCCAAAAATTATTTTTATAATAAAACATATGATTTTTTTGTCAACATAACCAAAACGCTATGACATCATGAATTTGGAGTAGGGCAATTACGTCCGCCATTTTCCATACAATCGATAGGTACATTAAGGTCTGAGAATTGATAGATGGTTATGCTTGTAGCGTGTGGCCGTGTGCGTGAGTAAGTTTACGTCAGGATGGTGGCTCCACACGCTTGGGTGAGTGGCCAATCCGAGCGGCCAGTCGAGCTGCTCGGGCGCTCGTTTACCATCCACACAGGTCGCGAGTGCCACACGAGTGCCAGCGCCATTTTGACAGTGCAAGGGAGCGCTGAGGCGAGCGCCGGTTGCCGCCAATTCTTCCTGATTTTTGAAATTGTAGACCTTACTATTGCTCAAGCATACGCTGCTTTTTCTCACTAAAGTTTGTGTTGAGGGTTGATTTCAGCAATTACTTCTATTATAATCATCAAGTTTAAACCTCAAGTTTAGTCCTTAATCTTAAGTGTTGGTTTCTCCAGAAAAATTTAGCTAGTTCTAGTTTAAACCATCATCTAGTCCAATTGAAAGTTGAAACACACTATAATAAACTGTTGATGGTTTAAACTGAAATAATTTCAGATGAACTTTTTTGAAAAAACCAAATCTAAATATAAAATTATTGTTTCAGAATTTTCAGTTTTTATATTATAAGAACTTAGTTATAAGTTGATCTGAAATTTCAGTTTAAACCATCAGCTGTAAGTGTATGGCCACATTTATTATGAAGTGTTCCATCTTCAATTGGACTAGGTGATGGTTCAAACTAGAATTAGCTTAATTTTTTTGGAGAAACCAACACTTGAGATTAAGGACTGAACTTGAGGTTTAAACTTGGCTATTATAATAAAAGTAATTGCAGAAATCAACACTCGACACATTTCCTTTTATTGTGTTCTGTTTGTTTGATGATGTACAATCCACTGAATAGAATTTATCAATGCAATAGCAATAAATGTCTAATTCATCTTGTGAGAATATCTTATTAATTTCATTTTTTTCTATAAACTTTACTCTAAAATTCTAGGCCTACCATTTGAAAAAATGTTATAAATTATCTAGTTAATAACTATTTTCAGAATCAAAATTATATTATTAATACTGCTGATTACCAATAAATTTGAACTCTAATCTCAATCATAAATGACAGAAACACTACAAAACAAAAAAGAAATAATTATATTGTATAATAAAATTCATGTCATTATGTTGTATAAAGTTCAAATTGATTGGTTTTATTAATGAGTAGTATTAATAATATAATTTTGAATTTGAAAATAGCTATTAACTGGATAATTTATAACATTTTATCAATTGGTAGAATTTTAGAGTAAAGATTATAGATATATAATAAAATTAATAAGATATTCTCACAAGATGAATTAGAGATTTATTGCTATTGCATTGATAAATTTTATTCAGTGGATCATAAATCGTCAAACTAACTAAACACTATAAAAGAAAATGAGACGCTGTTGAAATAAAAACATCAACAAGTGACGTAGTGGGTCACATGACCAGGGACGATTGAGAGCGTGTGGAATGTGGATGGTAAATTTTGCATTGACTCGCTTGGCCGTTTGACAGCGCTCGCCTCCTTTGATCTTTGGTCAGAGCACAGAGAAGGAAATCCTGTCCTTCTCTGTGGTCAGAGACCGACAAAATAGCGATCGCAGACGAGCGGACCATCCACACGCTCGCGCTCGCCTGATATCGCCTACGCTCGGCCAGCGTGTGGAGCCGGGCAGGAACCGAACAGGCAATACAGTATTGCGTCTCATTCGTCTGCCGTCTGTGCAAAAGCGCCACTGTTTGGGTGGCTACTATAGCTTTGCCAAACGATTTTATTTGGAACGAGACATCATCGACAATTTTCTTCGAGAGGAAGGAGAGTTTGGATGGTGTTCAGTTTGTGTACGGTTCGTCTGTCCGTGTTAAGCTTGTGTTCAGTTCAAGTTCGGTTCATGTTCAGTTAGTGTTCGGTTCGTGATCGGTTTCTGTTCGGTTAGTGTTCAGTGTTCATTTGTGTTCAATTTGTGTTTGTGTTATGAATAACTAACACAAGTTCAGTTTGTGCTTGGTTCATGTTCAGTTTGTGTTTGGTGTTCAATTCGTTAGCAATGCATTAGCCCTTCTACTTCAAGTTTATGTTAAATTTTTGTTGAGTTCAGTTTGTGTTTGGTTCATGTTCAGTTCATGTTTGGTCCATGTTCAGTTTGTGATCATTTGCATTCAGTTAGTGTTTGGTTTGGTTCATATATTATGTGTTTATTTTGTGTTCAGTAAGTGTTTGTGTTAAGAAGAAGAAGAAGAACTAAACACGAGTTTGCTTGTGTTTAGAACATGAAGAAGAAAAAGTATAGAACAAGAAGAAAAAGAAGAAGAAGAGTTTTAAATTTGCAATTTCAAATTTCTTAATGTTTATAAGATCATTAATTTTTTTGGCCAAAAATTAATATCTATACAATAATATTAAGTATATAGATTATTATTATTATCTCACTCACACTCTTTGCCACAAGAGCAAGCTCAACGCACACCACCAAGATTACTTGGGTACACGCATGCATCCAGTATGTGGTTATTGATTTAGTATAATTCATTATTGTTGAAAATTGGAGAGAATGCTGGTGTTATAAATCTCAGAAAGTAAATATTTCAACACTCAAAGCTTGATTAACTCTATTTATTTCAAATCAACACAAAATCAAAGAAAACAAAATATTCACACTATTTTAGCCTATATCAAGAATAATATTTTAATCTCAGTTTCCTGCTTGGAATTATTATTAATTTTATTAATGATACAATTGTTAACTTAAACAATTGAATAATAATTATCACAATATTATGAAATAGGATAATAGGCCTATAATACTATTATATGGCCTAATATTATTATGAAAATAAGGTGAATCAAATAGACTATAAATGAGTATTTCTTTGAAATGAGTTAAATGTGCTTAAACTTGAGGTTATTACAGACATACAGGTCAGACATATATAAATATATTATCTACACACAAACTATACCGGTTACTATATTCATATACTGTAATAATAGCATATTGCTAAATTTGGGCCATTATTACTACACATAAGTTACGTAATATCACTGGCGGTTTGTACCCACAAAACAGGTGAAGTGCCTGTATCATTTACTGGACAGCACTTCACCTGTTTAATGGGCACAAGCAGTCAGTGCGTAATATTCCTATTACTTATTAAAAGATGCATTCTGATAAGATGTAAATGATTTGGTAGGTGAAAAACAAGTTTTGTCCTTACTATTTAATCATCTCCCAAATTTTGGTGATATTTATTTTTGTTATGAGAATACAAAATAATATATTTTCGCCATACTAGAATGTAATGGAAAACTTTCCAAGCAAGATTTGTGGTTGGGATATATATATATATATATAGAGATATATGAATTTGAACGGACATCAAATTCGTGTTCCAGGGGCTCAGAAACGTGTAAAAAATATATCACATCATAAATTTTTGATTGTCAGGGCAAGACCAATAGTGATTTTTTTTGTATAAAATGCACTAAAATCATTACATGAGTTACCGGTAATAAAATAATGTATAATACAAAAAAAAAACAAATAGATGGGAATGTCAATAGAAGGAGAAATGAATGTAAGCCCCATGGAAGCAAAGCGTGTGTGTGGGAATTTCCTGTTACAATAAATTGTGTCAGGGACTTGCTGTAATATACAAGACAAGCTTTTAGCTCTCTGAAGTACTGTTATAAGTGGAACATGAAAAAGTCAATCAATCAATGTTAATAAAAAATATCAATATCAAGAAAAATGTTTAATTCTATAAAAACTTGATAAACTATAACAGGAGAAATCTTCATCATTACCAATCAAAATAACTCAACTTCAAAGTGTTTTTTATAGATATTCACAAAAATTATTCAATTATTAGGTAAGTTACTTAAAAATAAATAATATTTACAGTGAAGATTTGGAGAAATGTAGCTCCGTATTCGCTCACATCACTACATGTACAGATCTATTGTTAAACCACTAATTATACAGAAATTGATATTAATCAAAGATAATCCATAGAAATGAATAAGTTACCAATTTGTGGGTGTGGCTTACCATGAAGCTGGCCCTACCCAAAAATTGTGCTATTTTTGAAGGTGAAGAAGTCAAGCAAAGCACATTACAGTAGAACGCCAATTATCCAAACTAATTGGGACCCTGAGATCAATAAGAAAAAATTCGGATAGTTGGAAATGTAATTGTATTAAAGAAAAATAATGTTTTACACTTTGTATAAACGTTTTGAAAGTATAGTGTAGTGATGTTAAATTGATATGGAAAGCAAAACAAATACTGTACTAATCTACAGTACAGTTAAGTTTTATTTACAAAGCTCACAATTCTAAAAAAAATTTCAAGTGTGTGTTCTCATAACATTGTGAGTCTGTATGAACATTCAGACTGCCCTCACTTGAAAAGATTCTGTCACAAAATTATGGCTTCTCCCCACTATGAGTTTTAATGTGTCTAATTAAATTTTTCTTATCTGTAAAGCTTTTGTCACAAAATACACAATTGTAAGGCTTCTCCCCAGTGTGAGTTCTAATGTGGGTAATCAAAGTACTCTTATCTGTAAAGCTTTTGTCACAAAATACACAATTGTAAGGCTTCTCCCCAGTGTGAATTCTAATATGGGTAATCAAAGTACTCTTATCTGAAAAGCTTTTGTCACAATGTTCACAATTGTAAGGCTTCTCTCCAGTGTGAGTTCTAATATGTTTATTCAAACTCTCTTATCTGAAAAGCTTTTGTCACAAAATACACAATTGTAAGGCTTCTCCCCAGTGTGAGCTCTAATGTGGGTAATCAAAGTACTCTTATCTGTAAAGCTTTTGTCACAAAATACACAATTGTAAGGCTTCTCCCCAGTGTGAGTTCTAATATGTTTATTCAAACTGCTCTTATCTGTAAAGCTCTTGTCACAAAATACACAATTGTAAGGCTTCTCCCCAGTGTGAGTTCTAATGTGGGTAATCAAAGTACTCTTATCTGAAAAGCTTTTGTTACAATGTTCACAATTGTAAGGCTTCTCTCCAGTGTGAGTTCTAATATGTTTATTCAAACTGCTCTTATCTGAAAAGCTTTTGTCACAAAATACACAATTGTAAGGCTTCTTCCCAGTGTGAGTTCTAATATGTTTATTCAAACTGCTCTTATCTGTAAAGCTCTTGTCACAAAATACACAATTGTAAGGCTTCTCCCCAGTGTGAGTTCTAATATGTTTATTCAAACTGCTCTTATCTGTAAAGCTCTTGTCACAAAATACACAATTGTAAGGCTTCTCCCCAGTGTGAGTTCTAATGTGGGTAATCAAAGTACTCTTATCTGAAAAGCTTTTGTTACAATGTTCACAATTGTAAGGCTTCTCTCCAGTGTGAGTTCTAATATGTTTATTCAAACTGCTCTTATCTGAAAAGCTTTTGTCACAAAATACACAATTGTAAGGCTTCTCCCCAGTGTGAATTCTAATATGGGTAATCAAAGTACTCTTATCTGAAAAGCTTTTGTCACAATGTTCACAATTGTAAGGCTTCTCTCCAGTGTGAGTTCTAATATGTTTATTCAAACCGCTCTTATCTGTAAAGCTTTTGTCACAATGTTCACAATTGTGAGGTTTCTCTCCAGTGTGAGTCCTCTTATGATAGGTCAAATTGATCTTCTGTGAAAAGCTCTTGTCACAAAATTCACAATTGTAAGGCTTCTCTCCAGAGTGAGTTTTAATATGTCTCTTCAAAATTCTTTTAGCTAAAAAGCTTTTGTCACAATGTTCACAATTGTAAGGTTTCTCTCCAGTGTGGGTTCCTATACGGTCAGTCAAAGTAGCCTTTTGTAAAAATCTCAAATTGTAAAACTTCTTTCTTGTATGGGTTCTAATATGTTGATCCAATGTGCTCTTATATGAAAAGCTTTTGCCACAAAATTCACAAATGGACGGCTTCTTACTAGTGTGAGTTCTATTATGTCTAATTAAATCTTTCTTTTTTGAAAAGCTTTTATCACAATATTCACAATCATCAGGTTTCTCTCCAGTGTGAGTTTTCAAATGCTTTCTCAAAGAGCTCTTTGTTGAGAAGCTTTTGTCACAAATCTCACACTTGATAGGGGTTTCCACAGTGTCAGTGTCAGAAAACTTACACTCAATGTTGGTTGACAAGTCTGTATTACCGGACAATGGATCTGATGAATTGGGTTCTCCAAAAGTTTCTGATTTTCTTTCTTTATCCACACAAACAGCTGGAGCATATATTTCAATGTTGGACTTCCTGCTTGCACTTGAACAACCTGTGAACAATATTGATGAAACCATTGAGTCACATTTGAAAAAAATATATAATTTATATCAAGCGATTCCTTAAGGTATAAAAATCGTATGAACGAAAATTCCCAGATAACAGGTTATTCTCAATCATGTTATATTGTTTCTCAAAAATGCATCCCTCTGTGACGAGCGATAACTGAGTTATAATTTTTCCAAGGCTGTATTTTTAAGAGAAATTTAAATTTGACAATCTTCAATTTTCAATTGTTCATATCATTCTCCATCTGTTCTATAAGAAAATTGTAATTCAAAATTCATCTGGGGATAATTTTGTTCTGCAGAATTAGAGACCAATCAGACCCTTCTATATCTGTATATTTTTTGTGCTATAGCTTTCAACATATTTCCTTATTGTACAACAATAAATATTATATTTCTACTAAAAATGAATCTCCGCAATATCCTTGCATTTGAGTTTTCCACTGAAACATCTCTTGTGAGATCATATAGGCCACAAGAGATATAGGCGTAGGTATAGTATAATACCTACGATACTGCCCTTAATTCAGGGGGTTTCCAGTTGAAAGGATTCTTCAAGAATAATAAAATAAGGACCGCCGTGACTTTTGTAAAAGTCAACGGATCTTGATAAAATTTATATCATTCTTTTCAGCTCATCGAAGCATTCAAAATGCATGATATGCATAACATATTATATTATTTTTGTTGAATTTGATCAAAATTTAAAAATTTTCCGACCTTGAGTAACTTACTCTGAGTTCATCGTCATTTAACAAGAAAAAGGCTACTATTTGTGTTATAGAGCGTCTATCTCGAAAACAATTGATAGGAAAATTTGCATTAAGGCTTAAATTGTAGAGCATAAACTCCTCTATTATTTGATATGTGGAAATCGTGAATTCGACCTGCTGAGGCGGTTGGATTTATTAAGAAAAACAAAAAATATAAATTAACCTTTTCATGTTTCCCTATTATCACTATCTTCAAAATTATACAAATGTAGGCCTATTGTTAATTGAGATTAATTCAAGTCATGGATGTGTCTTTGATCTTGAATCGTAGGAAATTTATTTTTATAAGTAAATCTGTATGTGATTGAAGTCGAAAACAAATTCAAATTTTGAATATGTCTGTCCAAGCAAAGAAGACCCTCTGGCAAGATGGGAAAATTACTCCAGCTTGGTCAATATTTGTTCAAGATTATGAATGTGGGTTCAATAGTAGATCAAATTGTTTCCTAAAATTTTGAGTTAAATTGATAACTTTTGAACCAATATTGACCGAGGTGGAGTCATTCTCCCATCTTGCCAGAGGGTCTTCTTTGCTTGGACAGACTTCAGTTAAGGGAGCAAACTCCATTGTGAGTCCTAATATATTCAATAAATCAGCGATTATGAGATGGATTTTTTAATGAAAGAAAACATTCATTAGGCCTAGATGTTTGTTTGGTGTGAAAAAAAAATTGTACTGTAAATAGATAATGAGAAAAACATTTTTTTGGAAAATGCATTTTCTGGATTTATGTTACATTTTATTACAAAATGTGTAGTAACCAAAGTTGTAGAGCATTCATTGCAAATCGATTGCCGTTAAGTTGAAGTTTCTATCATTCATATTATCATTCTACAAGCATTTTCTTGGAGCGCTACAGGCTCAAAACATCCGCCATTACTCGAGCCAGTCGCGACCCTCAGATGTCCATCAAGTGGTTCGGATACCCTTATGCCTAGTTTATACGATGCCAATTGGTGAGGTAATTGACATGAGACAACTGATGCCAGGCGCAAACAGCTGATATTGTCTATTAGCGTTTTCATCAAGCCATGCCTAGCTGATGATTTTAAAATCAAAAGATTCAATAGATACTTTACATCAGCTGTCAGGGGCGGACCCAGAAATAAATTTCGGAGGGGATATGAAGGGTCGAACCCAGGAAAACTCCTGTTCCCGGAAGGGGGGGGGGTGTAGGAGGGGTTGTTTCTTGCATGGGATATCTATAGGATATATCTATATGGATAATATATGCAGTATATTTGATGATTATTTATTATTTGATGATTGTACCTTAATTCCAAATGTTTATTGATAATTATTGTGTTGGAAATACTAATGCCCGGTTTTTCCAAGCACACTCAAAGTTGAGGGACCCTCAAATTTTGATGAACAGCTGACATTCTCTATGATAAGTATAGGGAATGTAGTAAACTTGAGGGTCCATCAAATTTGAAGGTGCTTGGAGAAAACCGGGCATAAGTTGTTTTGGACCTGATTGTCTGAGTCTTCATTACATAAGTATATTGTATTTTATTGAATAAATGAAACGAAATTCTTGAAATTATATAGATTAGCCTAACATAGAAAATCTTATCACAAAAAATTAAATCTACAAGACGCAGTGATTTATTTTGAGAGACATTTTATTCAATTATATGAACAGGGTAAATATGGGAAAATATCTTTGAATGAATAATGATTCTGGGCCCTGGCTTATAAACATTTACAGCTTGTTTTTCTGATGAAAAACAAGTGATTGGGAATTGTAGATTCACCAATAGAACATTCGATCATAACCATCTATCAATTCTCAGACCTTAATGTACAAAACAAGATGGCGGGCAATATGGGCCTAGCCAAGCGTAAAAGCAATAGTTCAAGTTGCTATACTTTAGAGGAAATAAGACAGAAATAGCATATTTTTTATTGTTAAACATTACGATATTACAATATAATTAATATCCAATACAAAATTGATAATCATTACAATATGATGAACTTCAAACTAGAATCTGATTTATTATTCCATGTGAAAAATAGAAATTCAAATTCCAGTCAGTTTTTTCCAACATGTTTGTACTTCACTTGCTGCTCATTTTAACTTTCTTCCGAATCTAAACCTTTCCCCAATATTTCCAGTTATTTTTTTCCTTTGGCTTGCAAGTTTGAGACATCTTATTGTCTTCTTCAGACTCCAGTATCCATCCAAAAAATGTAATTTCAACTTCTCAAAACTTGTTTTTAGAGTGTTATTTGAGCATTCAGTTGTGTATTTTTACCATTGCTTTACATATCTTAGATCTAAACTTTGAGAAAAAATAAATTTATTCTGTACACAATAACTGGTACACAAGGCAGATCACTGATTTCATTAATTATTGTCTTTCACTTTTATAAAAGCACATAGGCTAGTTTGTTGGAATTGAAGGAAATGCATCACTTCTCTTGGCACTTCAATGTTTTTCTCTTAGCAATCCAATTAGTTAACCGTCTATGACAAGAAAAACGTCTTCCTCGATAATAAAACTGTCTTCAAAATGATTAATACAAACTATCGAACTGTCTTTCACTTCAAAATTTTGATGAAAACCTTTCTAACCAATATGTTCTTTGAGAGTTTGTTTTCAGGAAACGTGAAAATAGAAATATGAACTGAATTACCATACTTGGATATTCACAATCATAAACACAACACAGACGACCCTTCTGTAATAAATTATCAAATACTCAAGAAATTATGCCATATTATTTAACATAAAACAAGACGAATCGCAAGTGTAATCCATTGTCAACTTAGTAAACATTCAGTAGGCCTACTTATGAAATGTTCCAAAAATTATTTTTATAATAAAACATATGATTTTTTTGTCAACATAACCAAAACGCTATGACATCATGAATTTGGAGTAGGGCAATTACGTCCGCCCATTTTCCATACAATCGATAGGTACATTAAGGTCTGAGAATTGATAGATGGTTATGATTCGATTTACAATGTTCCAAATTTTGGAAAGGATCAGCTGTTGAGTCAACGATCAGCCAAAACTCACTAGAAGACCCCTAACATTCGAATCCAAAATGGCCGCGATGGTTTGAGTGGAATAGGAAATCCCATGTATTCTTTATTCTTTCTTTACAATTGCGACTTGGTTTCAAAGTATTTTAAGCAAAGGATGAATGAGTGATGATGAATGATGAAGGTTTAAGATGTAGGTAATATGTCTATGTAAATTGGTTCAGACAGAAAAATTCACGATGTCGCTGTTCAAACTCAAATCAAGGCCATTTAAGATTACAAGGCTAGGGTCTTCTGACTTGGTTTGTTTACGATTTTCTTTGTAGGTTATGATAATATTTTAGCGACAAAATGATTCCTGTTCAAATCTCACTATAAAAATATTGATTGATATTTATTATTAATTATATTCATAATAATAAATCAATTTATATATCAAAATAATTAAATTAGGAGCTAAGTTTTGGTTTTTAAAGGAATAGCATTGGACTATTCCGATATTCTATTTACTTGAATTGAATTAGTTTAATGGCATTTTATTAATCAGCTGAGACTGTAGAATTTGCTTTTTATTGGAAACGTTTATGAGACAGAAACGCCCATAAAATCCACGAATTATGGGTAATGTGGATTGTAAAATGTTTATAAGCCAGGGCCCTGATTCGATCTACAACACTTCTCATGTATGATTTCACTTTCTGGGCCCTGGCTTATAAACATTTTACATTCCACATTACTCATAATTCGTTGATTTTATGGGCGTTTCTGTCTCATAAACGTTTCCAATAAAATGTAAATTCTACAGTTTTCAGCTGATTAAAAAATGACATGAAACGAATTTACCTCAAGTGAATAAGAATATTGGAATAGTCCAATGCTATTCCTTTAAAACCAAAACTTTGCTCCTAATTTAATGATTTTGATATAGAAATTGATTTATTATTATGAATATATTTAATAATAAATATCAATCATTATTTTTTTATAGTGAGATTTGAACAGGAATCATTATTGTTGCAAAAATATTATCATAACCTACAAAGAAAATCGTAAACAAACCAAGTCAGAAGACCCTAGCCTTGTAATCTAAAATAACCACGATGATTGGAGTTTGAACAGCAATATAAAATGAATTTTCGTCTGAACCAATTTACTTAGACATATAACCTACATCTTAAACCTTCATTATTCATCATCACTCATTCATCCTTTGCTTAAAATACTTGGAAACCAAGTCGCAATTGTAAAGAAAGAATAAAGAATACATGGTATTTCCTATTTCACTCGAACCATCGCGGCCATTTTGGATTTGAATGTTAGGTCTTCTAGTGAGTTTTGGCTGATGGTTGATTCAACAGCTGATCCTTTCCAAAATTGGAACATTGTAATTCGAGAGTTTTATTGGTGAATCTACAATCCCAATCGCTTGTTTTTCATCAGAAAAACAAGCTGTAAATTTTTATAAGCCAGGGCCCTGAAGAGTTCAAAAGGAGCTTTTAAGTTAAGAAAGCGTTGTTGTAACAAAAATTGTTGCGCTAATATTCAACATTTTATGGGACATTTCATAAGGAAAAATATTCTTGTTGCATTCATTCGAGTGAGAAATGGAATATTTGGGCTTGTGATGCTCACTTCCAGATTAATTACCTAATCCATTTCTTTCTCCAGATTTCTTTTTACAAAAAAGTACCCTGAAACTATATTTTTTAGAAGTTTCGAGCCTTATTAGTCAAACATTTGGCAACTCCAACGAAGTGCATTCTATCTAGTGTGAGATGAGTCCCAATTTCAGGGGGGGGGGATATATCCCCTCAATCCCCCCCTGGGTTCGCCCCTCAGCTGTGAATTTCAGGAGACAGTTATCTCGGCAATTGGCATCGTATAAACCAGGCATAAGATACCCCAGAAACAGAATTCCAGGGTCTCTTGCCATTCTCACGAACATGCACACAGGATTGTACAAGGAACGCTAGAACTCCATAATACACCTCTCAATATTTTCAAAGCAAAGATGTATGATTGGCTATTGCAGAACCTCCTTTATACGCTTAGTGTATTTTACGAGAGAACGATTAATGTTTCTATTGACCTTCGTGGAGAATTTTCTCTCTATGAGGTAAATTTTTGACGATGTCTCATGTCTTTCTGGCCTTTGTACAAGAAAATGTTATTATTATTATTATTATTAACGAACTATAAAGTCGATTTGGGAGTTTAGGAGTCCAATCCCACAAGGTGACAAATTATCTATAGATATAGTGGACGCCAAAAAGTTGGGTAGTTTCGTCTGCTGCTTGTGCGCTCCTAGCCTCCAACAGCTGATGTTGTCAATTAGAGTTGTCATTTAGCTATGCCTAGACGATCTTTTTAATATTGAGGCCCGCTTTCCCCAATGCAACGCTTAGCAAAGCTATGGCTCAGATAAAATCTGATACCAGTATAGACTACTCACGGACACTAGAATATATTCGAATTTAGAATATAGATATTCTTGTATACGTGCCACCACTATGTATATAGAATACTAAGGGCCGGTTGTTTGTAACTTCGTCAAGTTTTAACGCCGTGATTAGCCTGGATAACGACATCTTGTAGCAACGGAAAACTAACTCAATTCAAATAGAGAATAGAAACATATAAATTATTAAAAAGCCTTGAGTTTCAATAGTTTCATTTTCAAAACTTGATGATACATCATTTACTTTACATTTTATTGCCTAAAAATATTACTAACATTCAAATTAATGAATCAAGTTAAGATTTATTATCATTGAGGCAATGTAATATAAATGATAAATGAGGTTATGGAAAATTTTAATGGCGGTTTTTTTAAAATTCAATAGGTCAGCAGCTGGTTAATTAGAATTGAATACTAATTTCACAGTACCAAACTAATCGGCCAGAGTTTGAGGCGTTAAAAATTTGAACCTAACCATCAGCTGATGATTAAATTTTCAATATCTAAAAACAATAGCAGCTGAAGGTTTTCGATTTTTGTGGTACTACCAACCTGACAACAATTAAGTTGTATCAGCATGCAATTTCCAGACCGTGTTTTTGTTTAAATAAATAAGTAATTTCTACAATAATGAGATGATTATTGATTCTAATATCTATTTTGAATGGGTGCATTTGAATATTTTCCTACTACTATCACATTTCAATACTTTATTCATTTGAACGTTTTTCCACTTTGACACGGTGGAATAACGCTGATTAAACTATCAGAACGTACGTGCAACTGGCCCTATGTATTCTAGTATCATAGCTTCCTTTAATAGAAGGCCATGGCCTAAAAATTGGCAACTATGTGTAGAGTAGGAAATTGGGTCCATTTAAAAGCATTGAAATCATTTTCTAATCAGCTGTTCTAATGGATGCATTTCTTGTGTGCGCTCTCACATTTGACTTGCTACGAATCATGAGCTATTTTGATAAATAACTGTCTGTTCTTAATCTTTCTTGCTCATCTCTATCACAACCTATTACAAAAACCACACAAGGAATTCTATACAAAGAGTTTCATGAACGTTTCTCATGGAAATTGTGTTCCACCACGTTTTTCATGGAAAAGAGAGAAAAACCTAGTCAACATGCATGATTTGTACCTGTACTTAATGCTTTCATATGGAAAGACTGTGTCTACGGTGCGACGTTGCCATATTATTAGGAATCTAATAATCTAATCGTTGCCTTCTATTAAAGGAAGCTATGAAATCGCCCAACTTTTTTACAACAGCTATAAGCTGAAAAACTTTTATTCAGCCAATATAAATTTCTGTTATTCTATTACAGTAATAAAATGACCGACTTTTGAATTTTTTATAGTTTTCCAAGCAAAGAAGACCCTCTGGCTAGATGGGAAAATTACTCCAGCTTGGTCAATATTTGTTAAAGAGCTATAAATGTGGTCTTATAATGATGGAATAAATTGTTTCCTACAATTTGAGGTCAAATTGATAATTTTTGAACCAATATTGACTTGAGTCATTTTCCCAGAGGGTCTTCTTTGCTTGGACAGACTTTAGTTAAGGGAGCAAACTCCATTGTGAGTCCTCATATTTATATTCAATCAATCAGCGATTATGAAATTGATTTTTCAAAGAAAAATAAACATTCATTAGATGTTTGTTTGGTATGAATAATGATATTTTAATCCACGTTCATGTCACAAATTTCACAAAATCAAGACTTCTCCAGTGTGCTAATTTAATATGTTTAATCAAAGTGTTGCTACGTGCATATTTTAGCTTACAAAATCCGCACTCAAAAGCCAATTGTCCATGGTGAATCCTGCTGTGCTGTGTCAAATGTTTCTTCTCGGCAAAACATTGGTTACAAACTTCACATTCGTAAGACCCAGTATGTGTCCCAATGTGGCGATCCAAATTGCCAATTTGTGAAAAACTCTTGTCACAAAATCCACATTTGTAAGGCCTTTCCCCAGTATGTGTCCTGAGATGATCAATCAACAAAAGTTTAAGAGAAAAACGTTTTTCACAAACACCGCAAATGAAAGGCTTTTCCCCGGTGTGAATGCTAAGGTGACGAATCAACTCGCTTCTAACAGAGAAACGTTTATCACAAATTTCACAATTGCAAGGATGAGTCCTGATATGGCGAGTCAAATTACAAAATTTTGAAAATTTCTTGTCACAAATTTCACAAATTTTGTAGGCCTTTCCACCATAGTGAGTCTTGAGATGGCGAGTTAAATCGGCCTTCTTTGAAAAAAATCTGTCACAAAGTTCACAATTCAAAGGCTTTTTCTCAGCGTGAGTCTTGTTTAGATGGTCAACCAACTGCATTCTAATTAGAAAGCTTTCGTCACAAAAATTACATTTAAAAGGTTTGGTATGAATAATGGCATGTTCTTTCAAGTGAAAAGCACTGCTGAAACTTCTCTCGCATAACTTACACACAAATTTTTTGGTAGTCAATTCATTCGATGTATTGGGTTCTTCACAAGTTTCTTGTTCTCTTTCTTGAACAGACGGAGTAGATGTTTCAATTTTGTCCTTGTTGCTTGGACTGCAACTACCTATGAACAATATTAAAATTATAATTATTAATTAGAGTCTCCATATATTGCTATATAAATAGACAAAGGACTTCTGCAACTGCAAATATTGACCAATGTCCTAAATAGCAAGCGAGATCCATATTCAAATTACTTTATTCCGATTCACAACATTTGATAACACGTTATACAATTTCAATAGAAGAAAAAACAAATTGATAATTATTATCCTTAATATTTGTCACAAGCTCTCAAGTAAATAAAATAAATTATATCTATAATATAGAGCAATAAAATTACAGAGATTGACTCATGACTCCTAGTGAGGTCATTGAACGATAAAAATTTTGATCCAATGATTTGATATTCGAATCCACCATAATTTCTTCAATTCTTACAAGATTTACATTGAAATAACACGCAAATCATAATATGTATTATGTTCAATTCACACCAAGAATTGACTTTGACAGTTCTAGTTCCAACATTTTATTCAAATCCTTCCTCGAATAAAATGTCAGTATTAATGTTAAGTATTTGAATTTATAGGATTGAGAATGGGAATGATTTATGAAACTAGAACTAGGGAGAACAATTCCTGTTTTCTCATTCGATTGAGTAATTATTGTTGATAATGCGAAAAATATCACCATTTAATCCATGAAGAGGATGAGCTGTCAGATTGACATGTTATTCTCACTGCATTGATAATACTAGATAGCAAGGAATAAAAAGGGAATAGGATGACGACTAATGCGTGTTTTCACTCACTGACTCCAAAAAGTTAGACGGTTCTGTCTGCTGATTGGAGGTGTCATTTAGTTATGCCCGGATGATGTTGAAATCAGAAGAAACAATAGATGCTTCACATCACCTGTTAGTAGGTTACATCACGTACAAGAGACAGACGAAGCCGCCCAATTTTTTGGCGTCAGTTATACGGTACTGACAATTATTATTGGCATCGATAATCCTATCAGCCTATCCATTCATAAAAAGTGGATAATGCCATACGCTTTTCAAGGAAAAGTTTCAAAAAAAAAAACTTATTATGCTCTGTATAATAATATAAGTTACAGGTTGGTAGCTGATTGAAATGGCAATTGTTTGCCTATAGTCTGTCCAAGCAAAGAATACATTCTACCAAGATGGAAAAATAGCTCCAGCTCGGTCAACATTGGTTCAAAAATTATAAATCTGCTCTTAAATTGTAGATCATATTGTTTCCTACAATTTGTGACCAAGTTTTTCTTTTTTGGACCAATATTAACCGAGCTGGAGTAATTTTCCCATCTTGCCAGAATGTCTTCTTTGCTTGAACAGACTTGGCCAAATTTGAATTAGGAGCTTCCAAGGTTGATTCCATGCACTTGGAACTAGAAATTAGTTGAAATATTGTAATAAACTGAAAAGGTTGACTCAATAACCAACCTTCATTCATCTGCAAGGGATCCTCAGTGGCCTCGACTTTTACATCTTCATCTAACTCTTCATCCGAAAAAATCGCCTGTGAAAAATTAACACAAATCCAGATTATTCATTTTAAAAACAATTAACATGGATAAAGTTATTGAGTACAAGGGCAAACCAATTTTCTCTATTTGAAAAGACTGAATCGGAGAATGTATCAACATGTGTTGAATAGTTTGTCCAAGCAAAGAAGACATTCTAGTAAGATGGGAAATTACTCCAGCTCGGTCAATGTATATTTTTATATGTCTGGCTCAACAGCCCATGAAGGGCTCGGTCAATATTGGTTTAAAAATTTCAAATTTAGCCTCAAATTCTAGATTAGAATGTTTCCTACAATTTGAGACCTAATTTATAATTCTTGAACCATTATTGACTGATCGAGCTCGCCTCATTTGACCAACTTTCCAGAATGTCTTCTTCGCTTGGACAGACTATAACTGTGGTTTCAAAGCATGACTCATTCTCTTCTAGCTGAGAATAAGGCGGGCTTTACCTTGAGACCATGCTACTTTTTTTTAATCTATACAAAAAAGAGTATTGGTATTGACGACATCTGTGTTTTTTCACTCTCATTGTGGAAAAATATCACAATATCTCTTCCTATACAATTAATTCCACATAACAATTACGGTTTAGTTTATAATAAATTACCATGATTATTTCTATTAAACAGTCAACCATCAGTTTATCAATTATTCGTCCTACCAATGTTTTGGCACAAGAGAATCTCATAATCAAATTGATGTAGATACTTATAACTTATAGGCGGTTGGTAAATGACTCTTATAATTTCTCAGCTCTGTCAGGACAGACGGCGAGCTGGCTGCGAGAATACATCGGAACAAGAGCGCCCCAGCTACACTAATTCGCTCTCGAAAACAGCTCCAGACTGTCCTGACAGAGCTGGAAGCTGCTAACAATTATTCACCAACAAGGGCTCAAAGGGGGTAGACGCACGGTCTGCCATTCTGTGGTCAAGTTTTAGCGCCAGGTTTGAATTCATATGAATATTTTTGATGATAGAGACGATCAACAGATGTTTATCTAGTTGAGCAAATAAATTAAGTTATTGTTTTGAAATCTTGGAGGTTAATTTGTCATATAAAATTATTCATATTGCTTAGCATCAAATTGCTAACAATTTTTATCATAAAACTGAAATTAAAAAAAAAAAAAAAAAACAAATTTGCCAGATGCAGAAAGATGAATCAAGGTTAAAATTTTAAATTAAAAATTGCCAGACTGGAAATTCAATGCTCTGTGAAGTGAGTATTATTTTTTTCTAGCATAATTTTTATCATTAATTATAATATGTTCGACTGTCGAATTGAATGAATTCAAACCTGGCGCTAAAAGTTGACCACAGAATGGCGGACCATGCGTCTACCCCCTATTTATAGAGCCCTATCACCAACCGCCCAACTTCGTGGCGACAGGTATGGTCTGTTCAAACAAAGAAGACCCTCTGGCAAGATGGAAGAATGACTCCAGCTCGGTCAATATTTGTTCAAAAATTATCTATTCGATCTCAAATCGTAGGAAACCTTCTGATCTACAATTTGAGAACAAATAGATATTTTTTGAACCAATATTGACCAAGCTGGAGTCATTTTTCTATTTTGTCAGAGGGTCTTCTTTGCTTGGACAGACTATACAACACTCACCAAAACATTCCAAAGCAAACGTTTTCAAGATTGAATCGATTAATTATTATGGGTATAGTCTGTTCAAGCAAAGAAGACCCCCTGGCAAGATGAGAAAATGACTCCAGCTCGGTCAATATTGGTTCAAAAAATATTGATTTGGTCTCAAATTGTAGATCAGAATGTTTCTTACGGTTAAGACAAATTTATAACTTTTGAATCAATATTGACCGATTTGGAGTCACTTTCTCATCTTGCCAGAGGGTCTTCTTTGCTTGGACAGACTGTAGAGTATAATGAATAAGTGAAACACATAGGTACTTTTGATTATGAATAATGTTTTGATTCTTTTATAAACTGCAATTATCTCACTAATATTAACTAGTTTATTTTTTCATGCACCCGCGTTTATCACCATCTGATAGATATATGAGGAATCAAAATACCAAGGGAAATAAACACAATGTTTTTTTGTCAATGGCGCAAGAGCCCAAGAAGGGCCTAGGCCTACCAGCTGTTCACCAGTTTCATATTCACTCCACTATAAAGAGTCCGTTCAAGCAAAGAAGACACCCCGGCAAGACGGGAAAACGATCCCAGCCCGACCAATACTGGCCCAAAAGAACCCACAGTCCCGACCCAACATCGACCGAGCCGAAAACTCCCCCCCCAGTATGCCCTTCCCGCCCGGAAAGACCATACAGCAAGCGAATAATCATCAACCAGGATAGAGGTAACGTATGGTTAGCACGTTGATCCTCCCAACCATAAGCCAGTCTTCACAACCAAGTGAAGGCGCAGAACACCTCTGAATAACATGCAGTTGATCAGTTAGAGTGTAATGCAACAATAATTGATATTCCTCCTGAGACTGTTAACGACTGACTGTCTTTACTAACGACAGCCAATCTCCCAAATGAGGTCAGTAAACATGAAAAGACATCAAATAAAAAGTAATTACAATACACTTACCTCTTCTTTAATGTAGATCGTGTTCAATTCTTCTGCTACATTTCCATCTTCCATTTCGCTATTAGGTGTTCCTACTTGCTTGGGTTCGGTTATGGACTCTTCTAAAAAAGGAACTGTAGGTACCGCCCAAGGATTCAATTTCATTGCACTTGTGAAACACTTGCTTTCAAAATGTTTCTCACAAACGACTCTACTGGACAAATTATTCTTTTCAAGAGTTGCCAAAACTTCATTTTCAGAGTTTGTAACCCATAACTGGCAAATGTAAGGTTTGTGCACAGGGAAATTATAAAAATGGAGGCTTGAGAAAGCAGCCATTTTTCGTCCACAGCCCTTGAAGGAGCACAAATACCGACTGTGTTTCTTAGCACCGACTGAGCTGTAGGTCTGGATTGGTTTGCCTAAAAATAGATATAATTATGTTAAAATGTGTTCAGTTAATCGGGCAAGAAGCTTGTAATAGATTATAGCTGATTCCAAAGAGTTTCTGTAATATAGACAAGCTTTTAGCTTTTTGAAGAATATTGTCATAAGTAAACTTTGGAAAAATCAATTAGACCTATTCAATGGTAATAAAATACAACATCATAGGAATCAGAAGTTTTAATTCGAAACTATAACATAGAAAATATTCTATCAGATAAGACTGAATTATCTGATATAATAACTAAATCACAAACAGTTTTGAATAGGCATTCCAACAGATTTCCAATTTATTACTTGAAAAATAATAATTATTTACTGCGGAGAATTTAAGGAATGTAGCTACAATCATTTTCTATTTGTAGTCCAGTAAAATTAAGCAAAAAAGTAAAAGTCGGAGGACCCAGCTGAAAATTTGCAGACATGATCAGAAAAGGGCGCTGAATAACATACTAAAAGTCCCCAAGAGTCCCCTGTGAGCGTCGGCCGCCATCTTGAAAAACCCGTAAAATTTACCTACTAGGAATTGGTTTTTCGTGAATTGTGGCCGAACCAAACGTCGGATTTCATCGTGTTACAGCTCATAATTTTCAGCTCATTGTGGCGGTATTAATTCATATATTATATGTCAAATTTGATGGAAAATTTCAAATTTTAGATAATCCCCTTTCAGATGGTTGGTATCAGAATTTCGGGGAAAATTTCCTCTACATTCCATTATAGGTTTCAGATTTTTGCGCTCACAGGTTCCCGATTGGGAGTCACTTGAATTTTAAAATGGTGTGTTTTCAACGAGGAGGCATTATTACACACAGTACCATTATAATCTAAAATTTGAAATTTTCCATCAAATTTGACATATAATATATGAATTTAAACACCCACAATGAGCTGAAAATTATGAGCTGTCACACGATGAAATCCGACGTACCGTTCAAAAGTTAAGAAGAAATATATATAATTTAAAATATAGGGGATGCTTTTGACCACCCCCAAGAATCCTACGATACTTTTGGTCGGATGAACATTGCTAATGACAGCCTAGGGTCTCAGGAACAGTTTTCAAAAAGTATAAGCAAATCCCAATTTTTTTGTGTTAAAATATGCAGTTTTGGGGGTGTAAGGATTTTCTAAAATCACTGTAGCACAAAAAATATTGAACATAGAAGTGTGAAATCGGTTTCAAATGAAAGAGAAATGAATTTCGCCGAGAGCGATTTTGAGTTACGAATGTACGGGTGCTCAATTTATAGTTACAAACTTTTCAAGTAAGAAAAATTTCAAATTCTCAATCCCATGAAAAAATTGGCAAATTTTATAAAAATTGTAGCTAAAAAACGGTTGATAATACAGGGTTGCAATTGGTCTTATTCTTTTCCAAATTCTTTTTGTCTACAACAAAGGTCATGAAATTTTCTCTTCCGACGTTTGGTTCGGCCACAATTCACGAAAAACCAATTCCTAGTAGGTAAATTTTACGGTTTTTTCAAGATGGCGGCCGAAGCTCACAGGGGACTCTTGGGGACTTTTAGTATGTTATTCAGCGCCCTTTTCTGATCTTATCTGCAAATTTTCAGCTGGGTCCTCCGACTTTTACTTTTTTTGCTTAATTTGACTGGACTATTGCTTAAAAATGACCTGATGACTTCACAGGACACAATTAATGTACAGCATTTAATACCTACTTTGAACATATTCATATTGGCATCAATATTAACATTGTTTTTATATTGACATTCAATACCTAATCATACTATGAATCAAGTAGCTTATATCACAAAAGTATAGTCTGTCCAAGCAAAGAAGACCCTCCTGTCCAAAACGACTTTAGCTTGGTCAATATTTGTTCAAGAATAAATTATAAATGTGGTCTTAATAGTAGATCAAATTGTTTCCTACAATTTGAGATCAAATTGATAATTTTTGAACCAAAACTGAGCGAGCTTGAGTCATTTTCCCATCTTGCCATGGAGGGTCTTCTTTGCTTGGACAGACTATAACAATTTCAATGATTTGCACCAGTATGAGTCCTCATATGAATGTTCACATAGTCCTTTCTTGAAAATCGTTTATTACAAATTCTACAGTTGTAACCTTTTTCCCCCGAGTGAGTTTTAATATGTTGATTAAATTTTTTCTTATTTGAAAATCTTCTATCACAACATTCACAACTATAAGGCCTCTCCCCAGTATGATTTCTAATATGTATAGTCAGCGCGCTCTTTTCTGCATAACTTTTCCCACATAACTCACATTTGTAAGGTTTTTCCCCCGTGTGAGATCTCATATGACGACTCAAATTGTAACTGACTGTAAAGCATTCCCCGCAACGTTCACAGACAAAAGGCCTATCACCACTGTGAGTCCTGATATGGTTTTTCAAATAGCTTTTTGTTGAAAAACTTTTGCCACAGTGCTCACAATCGTTGGGTTTCTCCCCAGTGTGAGTCCTAATATGGGCGGTCAACTTGCTCTTACATGACAAGGGTTTACCACAAAAATCGCACTCAAAAGTTTTCTGTTTGGTATGAATAATGGTGTGTTCTTTCAAGCAATCATTACTGTTGAAACGTCTATCACAAAACTTACACTTAATGTTGTTGGTAGCATTTGACAGGTCAATATTATTGCACAATGGATCTGATGTATTGGGTTCTTCACGGGTTTCTAATTCTGTCACACATACAGCTGGAACAGATATTTCAATGTTGGCCTCCCTGCTTGGACTGCAACCACCTGTTAACAATCATTACAATAGATGAAATAATTAAAAATGATTTTACATTTATAACTAAAGTACTTTATCAGAAATAATAAGTCATCACAAATAATTTAAATAATAAAATTAAATTGAAATGATTATTTGGAATGATGATCTGTGTATAGTATGTCAAACTAAAAGTACATTCTGGCAAGATGGGATAATGACTGAAGCTCGGTCAACATCGGTTGAAAAATTATAAATTTGATCTCTAATTGTAATCACAATACCTCCTTGGGAGATTGGCTTGTCGTTGGTAAGGATAGTCAGTCGTTTCCTGTCTCTGGAGTAATTGTTTCATTACACTCCAACTGATTAAGTGGTTAAGTGGTAGAGTGGACATTACTGTCCAAACTTCGCCACGTCATTAAAATAAAGAAGTCATTCTATTCTAAAATAAAGAAGCCATTCTATTAACTGGATGTTATTCAGAGGTGTTCTGCGCCGTCAATAGGTTAAGGAAACTAGCTCATGGTTGAGAGGATCAACGTGCTAACCACACGTTACCTCTATCCTGGTTGATGATTTTTCACCTCTGCTTTATAGTGAAGTGAATATGAAACTGGCAACCAGCTGGTAGGCCCTTTATGAGCCATTAATGACATTAATCACAATGTTTCCTACAGTTTAAGAATATATTTACAATATTGAGGAATATTTAAATAAATATTGACTAGAATGGAGTCATTTTCCCCATATAGCCAGAATATCTTCGTTGCTTCCAAGGACAGACTATTTTAAAATTGAACTTTAAACTTAAACTAGAGCATGGGCTTAAGCTCTAAACATGAAATACTTTCAAGTTTTAAAAAAGGGTACTTGATTTTTTCATTTTATCTATCAATAGGCAGACTATTGTACATGGGGAGATAATATTATGGCTATTGAAATATGGGGATATAAATTGGCATGTGCCCATAAGAGGAGCCTCCAATATATATTGTTCATTTTTTATATTTATTATTGTATTTCAATTCAATATTTGGAATATTGGGCTGAGACACATTTATTAAAACCTACTAAGCTATGTTGCAAATTTCATGAAAATCGTTGGAGCCGTTTTCTAGATTCATGTTCAAGCATACAGAAATCACTTGCTCCAAATAAAAATATCATGATTAGCTTACTATAATCATACAAATAATGTGAATGCCAACATAGGCTTTCTAAAGGTAGGTTTCCATTACTACAAGTCGCGGGCACCTGTCGTGAACAAGATGCAATAGTTGTATGGAGCAACGCATATCAAAAAATCAGCTGATCAGTGTGCGCTGCTCTATACAACTGCGTGTTTCTAATTTGCATCTTGTGCCCGCGACTTGTAGCAATGAAAACCTACCTACCTTTAGGATATATTTCAAAACAAGGTTCATTCAAATATGTACTGTATTTAAGCTAATCAATTAGTCTTGAAGAAGGTAATCGTCTCCAATCTAAAGAACCTACAATTTTTAATTCATTCCAATAACTCTATCACCACTACTCGAAATCATATTAACTATCCAATCTGTGGTATTGGCCCTCAGTTGATACCGCATCTTGCAGTAATCTTGTTTTGATGAGAAAACACTCGACAAATTCTCGATTCCAATGCCTAGTTGTTTGCAATCCTTTTCTGGTAGTTAAGCTTATACGTAGTTAAGCTTAATACAACAATAACAATAACTTAACTCCAGTCAATTTCATATTGACAATCACTAGAGTTTTGAACTTTTAACTTGAAACAAGAGGATTTGTAACTTAAAACAAAAACTTGATAGATAAATAAATAAATACCTTTATTCAGCAGAGATGGATCCTCATTGGTCTCAATCTTTATATCTACGCCAAACTCTTCTTCATCATCCGACAAAATCACCTGTGAGAAAATGAACATTTATAATATTGTATAATATTTATAACCAAAAATACACCTTACAATAACTAATAGTTCCCTAATAGACAGGTGTGCTAAAAAATATGTCTATTTCAAAAGATTAAATTGAATAATGTATTGTACTTGGCCATTGTATGGTTGAATCTAAAAACGCTTATAAGTAACCAATAGACCCAATTGTTTGATGTTCAGAGCATCATGCTTGGTTGCTCAGACAACGAATCAAATATTAATCCGTTACCAAACTTATCCACTAGTATCCAAATATTCAATCCCCTGTAATAATATTCATTACATCACAGTAGCCAGCAGTCAATTTATAAGATCAATTATAAGCAATACAGATAAATATTATCTATAATTAAAAATTGATAAGTAGGTATAACTTAATGGAATATTTCTCAAGTGATAATTAGCTGGTTGATATTTGTCTTGCAACTTGCAACCATATTTATTATCAATATTTGAAAAGCTTCTCTAAAAAAAAAACATAGAATAGCTGGCGCCAAAAACAAAGGCGGTTGGTGAGTGACTATTATCAAATATCAGCTCTGACAGGACAGTCTGAAGCTGTCTTCGAGAGCTCGGGTTGTTCTCGTTTCGATGAAATATTGCAGACAGCTCGTCGACTGTCCTAACAAAGCTGAGAATTGAACAAAATTCATTCACTGTCCGCCTTAATTTTTGAAACTTGTTATAATTAGAGCACACTCACCTCTTCTTTGATGAGAATAGTCTTTGATCCCTTTGCTTCATCTTCATCTTTGATATTATCTTCCTCCATGTTATGATTCATCTGTTTGGGTGTGAAATAAATATAAAATTATTATCTTGGACCACACAATCATTATAAAACTATCAATTAATTATTTATTCATTTCCAAATATACATTTTTGAGTGCACCAGGAATAAATCCCATTATTGCCCTCATAACACAAGTTCAAACGTGAAAAATTGAAAAATTACATCAACTTGAGAAAAAAAAATGGATGAGAGTTCGTATAATAGAAGAAATTATATATATGTACCTGATAGAAGTCACTAATAAGTCACAAAACTTATAGATACTAAAAAGAAAGCTCAAATTTAAAAACAAAGCATTGAAATACAATACATAACTAGCAAATGAACAGCCAATGTTAGCTAAATGCTTGAACTTGATAAATATAATATTGTTCAACTTGGGTTAGGTTTCCTTCCATCACCACTTTAGTCCGTCCAAGCAAAGAATAAATTCTGGCAAGAAGGGAAAATGACTTCAGCTAGGTCAATATTGGTTCAGAAATTATAAATTTGGTCTAAAATTGTAGGATACAATCTTATCTAGGCTACAATTTAATACCAAATCTATAATTTATCTCTATATAGAGTAAGATAAGTTATGCCACGTTTACACCGGAATGTTAATAACATTTTTGTTTTAATAACATAACTTTTGAATAACGTATTATTATATAGACTTATATATTATATAACTTATTATATAAAATTTATTAACAAATATTATTAACATTCCGGTGTAAACGTGGCTTTACATTTGAAATTTTAATTGCATCTGAAGACCTCAAATGTTGCTACAATGAAGTATCAATAACTTATATATAATTCAATTCTCTGGATACCCGTACAGAAACAGAGATTCTTATATCACCACGCCAACAAAACTAGTGGTTGGAAAGTAAAAACTTATAAATTTTCAGCCATGTCAGGAAGGTTGGAGAGCGGTTTGCAAAAGCATAGATTTGCCTTGGCTAATGGTTTTTAATGGGAACCACCTCAGCTAAACCTTCACCTCTCTCAGACCGCTTTCAGACTGCCCTGACAGTGCTGAGAATTATTGAGACACATTCGCTAGGTAACCACCTATTTTTGAAGCATCTGCTGTTGTGAGCTTATCTCTCACCCTCAAATACAGAAATAAAAATCCAATTCATTTCAATCAAGTGCTAATATTGGAGCACAGATTAATATCTACTACCTATGTTGAAATACCTAATTCAATCTAAAAAACAATTAGGACTAAGCTGACTTTAATTAAATAACATTCAATTATTGACATTGAGGTTAGGTTTTGTTTTAAATTCTAAACAGAATTTAGATTTTGTACAACGTATCTCGCCATCAAAATCTAGTTGAATATTCACCGAATGTAATTTAGTTACTGTTAAGTTTACCAATAATTGTATATGTGGAATAAAGGCAATCAAGTTTGTACTTACATGATAAGATTACATAAAAATGTAATTGTGTAACAACAATGCAAAATGCAATAACCAAAAAACAACAACGAAAATAAAATTAATATACTAAAAGGTCGACAGCCCGAGGCCGACACATTTTAGCATCGACAAACCAAAAAGCCAACACGACATAGCATGATAGCATCGACATAACAACGGGGGTCAACCAACTGACCCAATTCCCATTTGACCCAACCTACGAGAGCCAGGACAAAGAATATGTAGAGACTATGTATACTTTATATAAAAGAATATGTATACTTTATATTCACTGGCCAGGACACTAATAATCATAATTTCCGCTTTTGTTAACAGCACTGAAAATATAGTACCAAATGTCATCACATAAGCAGGTTAGTCTTGATCAAGAAGAATGGGTCATAAACACAAAACACTTGATAGTCCCAAGATCTGACAGAAATAATCGGGACTGTCAACTGTTATAGCTGTGAGAGGAGTACCACTCGCATTGATGTTCTGAGTACCATAAACTATGCCACGAGAGCGCAGCACAGTAGCTGGGTCAGTCTTCAATTGGGTCAGTTGGTTTCGAGGCTTTTCTCGATTTTAAAAAATTGGGTCAAGTAATAGGCTGGGTCAAATGGGAATTGGGTCAGTTGGTAGACACCGTTACCGCGAAAAACTACTAGAGAAGGCCACGCCCTTCGATTGCATAAGGACAGTGGTTCAACAGATTTTTGTTGCAATGTTTTGTTCCACTTTCAACTGTGAACAGCTAACTGCTGACTTGCTACTTCTACTTCTTTGCTACTAACTACTATAGTCGCCCACAGATCATTGGAATGACCAAGGTCAACCAAGTCTTTCACCACCCTTCCTTGGTTCTCCCTCCATTGGTGCCGCTTCATAGTCAGGGGTAGCTATAAGTAAGGGGAAGAGTGAGTGTGAGAGAGAAGGAGTGATGTTTTGTTTGGGTGAGGAGGATATTGTTCACCTTCCTTGAATTGTTCTGTAGGAGAAGGAAACAATCATTCTAGGCTAGCCAAATGAGGGTGGACAACAGTGGCAACAGGGCTCACCATTGCCAGTGACCTTGGTCATTCCAATGATCTGTGGGCAACTATAAGCTACTACTTCTACTACTACGTACCCCTGCACTACAGCACTGTTTGAGAGCTAACGCAATACTGAAATTGGAATAGATGATGCCAAAAAGTTGGGCGGCTTTGTCTGTTTGTTGTACGTCATATGTACCAGTAACCAATAATAACAGCTGATGTAAAGCATTTATTGCCTCTTTTGAATTTAATAACAACTAGGCAACGCTAAATCACAACTCTGACAACATAAGCTGTTGGAGTGCACAAGAAGCAGACAAAATCGCCTAATTTTTGGCGTCAGGTGAAGGCTACTGTCTATAAAATACTTTCCAATAGCCTACAATATAAAGAATAAGTACTGATAAAATGAGTTGATAAATTTACTGCAGAACCAATCGACTATTGCTGTGGTTGGAGACCAAACTAATTGAAATGAGTAACTTACTTTATAGCTGATGCCAATATGTTAGGCGGTTTCGTCCGCTACTTGTGCACTTCAACAGCTGATGTTGCCAATTAGAGTTGATGCTTAGCCATGCCTAGATGAAGATGATGTTTTTGAAATCAAAACAGACATTAGATGCTTTACATCAGCTGTTAGTAGGTAACATAAGCTAGGAAACCGACCAACATCTTGGCGACAGCTATTAACAATATGTAAAAATTTGAAATTCATTACTTTCTTTTATTGATTGAAAACATCACAGCTGAACACATGGTAACACAACATTCTCAACAGACAAACTGAGTTCAACTTTCAGCTCTGTTCTCAGCCAGTTCACCCAATCCCCAACGAAACCTACCAATTCCAACAAAACCGGTGCGGAGAATTTATACATAATTCCTGCCTCCCAAATCACTTCAAAAACACACAACGGTCGAAACGAAAGGTTGTTCGAATCGTCGTTTCTCGAACTATTCCAATACACTATTGGGTAGCCAAGTAGTAGACCGTAGATGGTAGGTGGAAATACATCCATATCGTCGACAAACTCAAGTTTCAAACTTGTTTCAGATTGGAGTAGATTGCTTTCATGTTTTTGTGAAAAGTTTTCAGTTTTATTCTTGAAAATAGAGATTAACTGACGTGTTGAAGCACTATCAATCAACTTGGGTTCACTTTTCGAGTAAGTGTCAACAAACTTCACTTGAAATTCTTCTAAAAACTTTTTGGTTGCCTCCAAATTCACAATAAATACCTCACTCTCATAACAAATCACATAGATTGATGTTACCATCAGTTGATCACGTTTTAGATCATCAATTAGTTTTGTAATAGTTTGTAAATCGGTTGCAGGACCCAAGTCCCACAGGTAGGCTGGCTTCAAACCTCTGTTAACACACTTCAAGTTGAATTTCAACTGTTTCAAATAATGCGTCCATCGTTTTCCCATGAGATTTGCACTCAGTACTTTCAAAAATGAGTCTTCAACATTATTTTTGGCATCATTATCCTCCATATTGGGGTCTGCTCACTAGTCCACGATTGTCCAATATAATCTGAAATAGATCAATTCATCAAAAAAGTGTTGTGAAAGTATAGTCTGCCAAGCAAAGAAGAGCATCTAGCAAGATGAAAAAATGACTCCAGCTTGGTCAATATTTGTTCAAGAATCATAAATTTGGTCTTAATAGTAGATCAAATTGATAATTCTTGAACAAATATTGACCAAGCTAGAGTCATTTTCCCATCTTGCCAGAAGGTCTTCTTTGCTTAGACTATACACAAACACATATGAAAAAATTGTTTATTTTGTCTCAAGTGATTTAGAATAGCATAGCCTATAGTTCTTCTATCCTAGTTGATAATTAGTTATTATGATCTGTGCTATTTTGTCAATAATAATAATAATAATATAAAGAGATAATCCCTTTTCTGAAGGATTATTATAGCATTGTATTCAACATCAACCATGCCTGGCGGCTGTGAAATGATTGTAATTGCTGCTCAGCTCTGTCAGGATAGTTGGTGAACGGTCTACAAGAGCATATTGAGTCGAGAGAGGTACCTCAGCTAACCTTTTTTGCTATTTCAGACTGCTTGCAGACTGTCTTAACAGAGCTGAGCGTTAATAACAGATATTTGCCGACCGCCAGTTTTGACTTTGGCATGCAGCCAACTGTATAGTCTGTCCAAGCAAAGAAGACCCTCTGGCAAGATGAAAAAATGACTCCAGCTCGGTCAATATTGGTTCAAAAACTATTGGTTTGGTGTCAATCGTAGGAAACATTCTGGTCTGCAATTTTCTCAGGCCACTTTCCCTTGTTTCGGATGGACACGTTAAGCCGTCGGTCCTGGCTGCCTAGAAACAGTCATGTCAGAGGCCCTGAAATTGATCAGGAGCAACGACTTGACAACTCTTGACACCAGACGACTTGACACCAGACCTGAGCCAGCCAGGTTACATGAATATTATTATTATTACAATTTGAGACAAAGTGAATTTTTTTTTGAACCAATATTGACCGAGCTGGAGTCATTTTCCCTTCTTGCCAGAGGGTCTTCTTTGCTTGGACAGACTATATCAATGATGAATAATCTTCAACTTCAGTCTATAGCAGATTGTTTTTTATCAACTTCTTGAATCACAACAAGATAAAGTTAATTCATTTCATTAATCTCCTTTTGTTCCAAGAGTCTAATAGCTTGGTTTCCCTTGCTTGTAGAGTTAAAAACATGAAAATAGTCCAATGGAAACTGGAACAGTAGAGTGTCCCCTCACCCCACTAATATAAACGTTCCCATTTCGTCAGGTGTATTATGAAAATATGAATCAGTTTTCATTTATAATAAGCTGATGAATTGGATTGCATCAAGTCTCACTGGACTTTTTCCATGCGTTCAACTCTATTACTTTATCAATAATATATTATCATTGATGCCATTTCTTCAACTCACAGGTTGCCTACCAATGTAGCTTCAAGTATCTACCGGTATATATAATAGGCTACAATTATTATGATATAAACTATTATGTAAGTAGGGATAAATTATTATGATCATTTCATAATCGAATCAAGAAAAATCAAACTATTGCGGTCACAACCCGCTCAACACAAAACAAAATTTGTCAATATTGATTTAAAAATGATTTGTTTGGTCTCAAATTGTAGAAAACATTTCAATCTACAATTTGAGACCAAATTAAAAATTGTTTAAACAACATCGATCGAGCTGGAGTTTTTCCCATTTTAGCAGAATGTGCTGTTATTGCTTGGACAGTGACTATACTTTACTGACTTAGGCTATAGCTTATAAATTTCAACATTTGAAGTTTAATAATTATTCATGAATAGGCCACTTTCATATCTTTGCAACTCCTGAGAGATCATTTGAATGGTATAGCCTAGACTACTAAAAAGACTTAGGCAAGAACTACTAAAGATAATTAGGCGAATTCTATGTATAACTTATTGCAAATTGATAAATAATTATCAACGTTATTGAACGAGCGATAGCAAGTTCTTACTTTTGACACAAGGCCGAAGTTGTTGTCTGTCTGTTTGTTTGTTTGTATGTTCGACAATAACTTTCGAACGCCTTAATTAATCAAATTCAAATCCAGAACATATATTCTTCATACTTTTATACAGGTCAAGTTCGTTGGACAATGAAATCCAAGGTAAGTAAATCTACCAGGTAGGCCAGCGTCCATAAGAGCCCAGCAGTCCACTTTTTTCCTGCCAGATGAAGTCACTAATTTTATTTTTTACATTATGCTTTATACCTATATTTATGATTCAACATGTATCTAGGATCCCAATTTTCCAGCTGTTCCACAGAGAATTAAGGATAAGAAAATACCATGTAAAAAGCTCAATATCAATGAAAATAATTGTGAAAATATGTAGAAATGATTAATTAAATTATTGAGTATTATTACAGTCAAATAATTATGAATAATGTTGTGATATTAGAACAATATAATGCTATAGACCTCCAGAAGTTGGTTTGTGATTCAACCTACCCGGTCTCTGTTGGTCGAAATTTGTACTTAGTGTCTATATCTAGCACATGTGCAGTACAGAGGTGCATTCCTTTGGCAAGATGCTGGTATGTCAATTGACTAGAATTTTCTGGGTTATTATTCAATTTTATCATTGATTTATCAATAAAATTGTAAAGCTATAAAGTATTTATCAGTTTGGATTAGTTTAAGAAATGTATCAGTCAATTTGAAAGCATTTCCATCAGATAATCTGATTTCCCTTGCTTATAGGTTAGGTAAGTTAGGTTTGTCCGTTTCCGCCATCTTGAATTAGCTCCTCTCGAGTTGATTGCGAGTGGCGAGTTTCCAGGAGAAGAATAAATAGGGAAGCTTTTCCTTCAGAATTGGAATAATTGTTATTGAAATCTATTACGCAACATTTCCTCTTGCATTTCGACATCTTTTCTTCAAAAGTAAGTGGTTTTTCTATTTGCAGGTATTCAAAAACAAGCAAATGTAGCTACATGCATTTGAATTTAATTGCGCTTAGGCTATAGACGTCAAGTGCATTTATTGTACATCAGTCGTGCTGGCCACCTTGCTGCAGCTGGTCTATTGTGGTCATAAATTGGGGCCAAAGATTTGAGAAGCTGGTGCTCTTGTTGAGAAAACACTAAGCTTTGGTGGGTTCAAACAATGTGATTACAATTATAAAAATCTGGTGTGGTACACTCACACAACTTTCCTTGCCATTAACATGTGCTTAGCCTAATACAAGTAGGTTATCCATTATCCATACCTAGTCATCAGCAAGTGCAAATTTCATTACGCTATTACTTGCTCATCTTCCAATACTAACATTGATATTTGCACTCGCTGATGACGCCTTGCGCCTACCAGCACTTCAGCTAGTCGTGTGTGCAATTTGAAATTTTCACAAGCCCATGATGACTCGCGCCTGTCAGCACTTTGGCTAGATTTTAGCTGAATTGACTTGGATTTTGAATGAAAGTAGATTTTTTGGTACCTATTTCAATGTATCAGATCAAAGAGGTGGAATCAATACAGGATCAATTTCTGGTATTTTACCAGAAATTTGTTATGAAACACCAATACTTTTTCAAATGTGATTTTTGTCTCCTTTAAATCCTGATATGGATTGCTTTGATTGCAAGTTTGATGGAATGGCATTGATACAATTTTTGCACACAAGCGGCAAGCACGCTGCCCGCGTTGCTCAAACTTCACTTACCAAGCCATGTAGTGCGGGTTGCCTATATACAGATTCATGTAGTGCGGGTTGCCTATCTACAAACTACTCAACTTTTCAAGTCTGGGGTGGCGCCCCTGCTAATCTTACACGAAGGGGACATACGCCAGTTGATTGAGCTTATTAATGACTATATAGGGTGTCAGTTTAAAGAGAATAGTTTGAAAAATTTTTGAGAAAATTGAGATAGAAATATTGCAAAATCCATTTTTCTCAACAATGCTGCGGATCTTCTGCAATTTTGCCATAAACAAGACTCATGGCAGTCGATAGGGCTTATAAAGGGCTATTTTGGGTATGTGTTTCAAAAAAGTCGTTAGAGCCGTTTTCAAGAAAACCGTGAAAAACACCATTTTTGGCATATTATTCGCCATTTTTCGATGATTTTTTTTAAATTTCTCAGTGTTGTGTCCTCATGGTATAAGAACCTTGAGTTCCAAATTTCAAGTCAATCGGTTAATTAGGAATCTGAATATTGCAAAATCAATTATTCTCAACAATGCTGCAGATCTTTTGCAATTTTGCCAGGAATGAGACTCATAGCAGTCGATAGGGCTTATATAGGACTATTATGGGTATGAGTTTACCGTTTTCGAGAAAATCGTGAAAAACAACATTTTCGGCATATTATCTGCCATTTTTTCCACCATTTTTGGATGATTTTTTTTTTTAATTCCTTTGGGTCGGGTCCTCATGGTATAATAACCTCAAGTTCCAAATTTCAAGTCAATCGGTCAATTGGGAATTGAGATATAGTGTATACAGACATACACACACACACACACAGACCAATACCCAAAAAACACTTTTTTGAACTCAGGGGACCTTGAAACGGATAGAAAACCTAAATTTGAGGTACCTCAATTTTTTTTGGAAAGCAATACTTTCCTTACCTATGGTAGTAGGTAGGGCAAGGAAATTAAAAATGGAAATAATCATATTTCACCACAAAACAACTAGGACAACCTAAAAATATTGTTGCCTTGTTAATTGTCATGTTCTCAACTCACCATAATTAATTACAACAATAATATTCTTCAACACTAACGAAAAAGGTTATGCTTACATTTTCATCAGCTGTGCTTTTCATTTTGAGCGCTAGAGTGCGACACTGTAGAAAATTAGTGACGTCAGATTTGTGATCCATCATAATTTCCAGGCAAATATCCCACCTGGTAAGATTTACTAGAACTAGCCTTGGTAGGAGAATACATGGAAGGAGAGCGTGATCGACAGGAAAATTCCTGCACCTGCACTATTAAAAAAATTCCTGCACCTGCTCTTAAATAAGAAAGTTTAGTTGGCTCAAGTTGGCTGGGTCAAACTGAAAATCAAAAATGAAAATGAAATATGAAAGAAACAAAAAGTGAAAAGGCAAAACCGAGCGGCCGACCATCATCACTGTGACCAACTGTTCAAAAACTGCTGTTCAACATTTTACAGCTTTGTAAAATTACAATCATATTATATTCCCATATTTTTTTATTTTTATTTATCCTCACAAAACAAATTCATGCATTCGAGTTTTGAATCTCAGATAAATGTTTCTGAATGACGATGATGATGATAATAATAGGAACCAATTCATCAGCTGTTTTACAAAAATCGACTTTGTCGTCAGGTCAGGTGTTTGTAGTTCTGATTTTCTGATCTAATCTAATTCTTTTCTTGTTTGATCAGATTCGGCTTTATTCTTTGAGAAACCTAATTTTTATTGAAAGAATGGCAAGCATTATTGTAAGGAGTGCCTTGAACATATCTAGGCGAGGATTCGTCACATCTGCTGTGCGTTCAGCAAGTAAGGATTTCAATTTTACCTAGGCTAAGTTATATGCTTGCATGCTTCTAGAGGTCACCCGAAGCATGCAGGGTATTCGGTGCTTTGATAACTTATTTACCCACCTGAATATAATTTAACAGTCATATAATATTTTGACAAGGTTGATTATTCCACATTCAAGAAATAAGTGAAACCATTGATTACTAACTAGCAAAGGCTAAAGATGGGTAGTGAAGGTTAGTTAGGCTGATTAGATGATAGTCCAGTATCTGGATACCATTATATTTATGGGCTATAAGTAATGTATGGGCTATAATTTATGAGTGCTACATTCCACATTATTTGTAAGGAGAAATGCGAATCAAAATCTGCTAAGTGCTGACCAATCAGTGCGTTGCTCTATAAAACTATGTTAATACTGTGGCTACTGTTCGTCTTGGTCGCACCAAGTTGCAATTAGACAAGCCTACTTACTCGGAAAACTGACTTATGAAGCACCTGGTAGAGGTGCAATCAAATCTTACAATAGAGTACTAAGAGGACTTTTCATGTTCAGAAGGTTAAAAAATAAAAAATCAGAAGGTTAGTTGGAAGTGTATCAAGAGGTTTCGCAAACAGTATATTTTGAAATTCTACATAGTCATCTAGCTTATGGTATAATTTTGTAGGGAACAGTCGCCTGACTAGTGATATTTTTCTTTTACAAAAAAACGCTCAAAATTGATCAATGAAGAGTGTTTATGCCACTGTTTATAGAGAATAAAATTCTTCCATTTATGTATATCCTAGAATGTCTGTGTTATGTCACGAAGAACTTGAATCAGCCTTGAGTCTGATCTGATAAGCATAATTAAAATACGAAAGGGGCAAGTAATCTGAGTATAGGGAGGGAGTTTTCCAACGTATTACTGAGAAGTTTCAGGGCGCATTCTCTTAAGATTTTATAATGCCCTCTCGTCATCGATAAGAGATGAAATATTAAAAAGTGGTCTAATTATTAAATAAGGACTTTACAAGGTAACTTGAATGAATTTTATAATATTTTCGAATCCATGTGAAGTTGGTAATATTTCGCATGATTATAGTTTTAGTATTACTTATAATTGAAATTATAATGATCATAATTTTGATTTTCAACCTGTTGACGATTTATGTTTTTAGCTTTTGTTTTGATTTAGCAGCGACAATGGCCGATGTTTATGTAATGCATTTAATGACAATAAATATATTTCTACTAGCCGGCAGGCTCGCTTCGCTCGCCTTCTCCGCCTAGCCAGGGGGCTCCGCCCCCTGGACCCCCGACAGTATCAGCAGTGTCAGTGAGTCAAACAGGCTCGCTTCGCTCGCCTGCATAACCTCTTTCAGTGTAAGCTGAGACAAACAGGCTCGCTTCGCTCGCCTGCACATTCCGTCCAGAAGGGATCCAAAACCTATTGAACACAGCATTTCTAGACCTAATCTGGACCTGTTCACCAAATTTCGACATTTTCTACCAATTTATTCTTGAAAAATCCCACAAAGACTCTGAAAATTCCGAAAAATAGTAAAACGCTAAAATTGAGCTTAACCTTGGGAACTATATCGGACATAGTTTGAAACTTCATTCAATATCTTCCAAATTAGTTTATAATCTCGCTGAACCATTGAATTTACAGTAAGGATTGGTCGTATCAAGGCGGAAGATATGCAATCCGCAACACATCTACAATTTTGAAAAACTGCGATTACTGGCGTAATCTTGAACGGATTTAAAAAATATTTTAACACAACATTTCTAGACCTTATCTGAACCTACCTACCAAATATCAACATTTTCTACCGGTTGGTTCTCAAAAAATTGAGAAAACGCCGAAAAACTATAGAAAAACTTAAATATTTGGCGTATCCTTGAAAAGTTCCTAAAATCCGTTCTTAGCACGCGTCTAAACGTCCAACTGAACATGCCTGCCAAATTTGAACGCATTCGGTTCAGTGGATTTTTAGTTCTGGTGATGAATGAATGAATCAGTCAGCCAGTGCCATTTCGCTTTTATAGATATAGATTTCTATAATACCATCAAATGAAATATATGTATAATGAAATCAAAACACAATATTCATATGCTTTACTGGCTAGACATTTTCGTGCGATTGCATAAAAAAAATGATCACAGATATTGAACTGTATCTTCTCTATCGTTTTTATTTTCAGTTCCGGAAAAATTCCCCGACGCCATGAGCGTCATAACCGGTCTCGAGAAGAAAGAAATTGAAGCAAATATGGCTGGAAAAGATGTGAGTTGAATAATTTTTCCCGATATTGATTAATCTGTTTCATTACCCTTTTATCTTAGAAGCATAGGTGTCAAGTGAACATATTCTTGAAACTATCAAAAGAAAGCACATGGTCTTCTGTTGCGGAATACCCATCTGTTAAGGCTTCGTTACCCGGCGGCTTTCTGAAACGCAGTAGTGATACAAAAGTCCAAAATTGATACACAATCGTACAGGAAGGAAGCTCCCCGACGTTGAGGTTAGCTCATTTGTCAATGCTTGAAATCGGGGAAACATAACTAATTGGCCTCCTTAAACTTTATGTTTTATAATTTGTTTTTCAATTCAACTTGGAAAATACATAAAAATAGGTTTAAATGCTTTCGAATACATAAAAATATGTTTGAATGCTCTCAATGAAGAATAATCATCTTATTTCCAATATGGTGGCGATTCAGGAGAATTGCAAATGTCTCGTATCGAGGAGCTTTTTCCTGTATCAATTTTTGTAGTCTGTATCAATTTTTGTACTCTGTATCAATCAATTTTTGTACTCTGTATCAATTATTTCCATATATGTATTCAATTTTTGTACTCTGTATCAATTTTTGTACTCTGTATCAATTTTTGTAGTCTGTATCAATTTTTGTACTCTGTATCAATCAATTTTTGTACTCTGTATCAATTTTTGTACTCTGTATCACTACTGTGCAACAGAAAGCAGCTGTGTAAGAAGGGCGCCCCAGCCCATTTAAAAGCAAGTCATTTGTGAGGAAAATTATTTTCACACACAAATTTACATCAACCTCAATGCTTTCAAATAACGGGCTTGCGGTATCGCCTTATCAAGCTAAGAAGACATTCTGGCTAGATGAAAAAATAACACCAGCTCGGTCAATATCAGTTCAAAATTCTGGTCTCAAATTCAGATCAGAATTTTCCCTACAATTTGAGACTTAAATTATTATTTTTGAACCAATATTGACCGAGCTGGTGTCATTTTCCCAGCTTGCCAGAATGACATTTTTGCTCGACCAGACTGTACAAGGTACGGTAGTTGAAAAGACATGTCAGTACAATTAAAAGTCTATGTAACGGCGTGTCTTCTCGTCTTGTAACTTATAGCTGACGCCTAAAACGTTGGATGATTTTGTATGTCTCTTGTACGCGATGTGACATGTAACCTACTAACAGTTGGTGTAAAGCATCTGTCGTTTCTTTTGACTTCAGAAACTCGATTTAGCTTTACCTAGCTAAACGACTACTCTTGTTGACGACATCAGCTGTTGGAGTGCACATAGTGCTGATGAAAAACTTTTCAAAGTGTATCACATAAATTCTGTATATAGCTGTGTACAGATTTATTTGGCCTTTCTTGCATGAAATGTTAATTTTTTTGCAATAACTTGAAGAAAGTAAGAATTCTTCTCCTTGTGCGCTCCAACAGCTGATTTCGGTTACATTCATGTCCAATTATGCTTTGTCGAGATGATGTTTTCAAATTGAAAGACGATAAATGTTTTACATCTGTAGGTTACATCACGTACAAAAGACGGACGAATTCGCCCAAAGTTTCTGCCTTAGCTATTATAGGGTAGTCTGTTCAAGTAAAAAAGAACAAATGAGAGATTGACAATATTGGTTCAAAAATTATTGATTTGGTCTCAAATTGTAGATCAGAATGTTTCCTACAATCGAGACCAAATCAATAACTTTGGAACCAATATTGACCAAGGTGGAGCCATTTTCTCATCTTGCCAGAAGGTCTTGTTTGCTTGAACAGACTATATGTGATTATTTATTGAGGTTGTTGAGACACAATGCCCTAGATTATTATCAATTAACGTGGGTGACCCTTGTGTCAAATCAATCTTGTATTACCTGAACGCACAATAGTAATAGTCAATAATAGTCTATTGAAAATAATCTAGCGTTAGGTATTCAGAGAATGTAACACGGATCTAAGAAGGCATTCTTTTGACTAAATGAGCCATTTTATAATCATTATTGTTTAATTTATAACTACTTTGAAGTTTTAATTTTTTATTTTGTCTTTATCCTACTTGGACTGTTAATGATAATAATTATAATAAATTAACTTTCACTTCAACAAGATTAGACAGACTACTCGTTGCTTGTCGGACATTAATTTTTTTTCAATTAGTTTGCAACAATTAATTATCTAATACAACTGAATTTTGTAATTTGTCATACAAAAGTCCATTATTGATGAGTAATCTTATGGGAAGGAAGCTCATTGACACAATATTTGCAACGTAGGGCTAGCTCACTTAAAAATTCCGAAAATCAGGGAAAATGGCTAACCAATCTCTGAAACTTTGTGTTTTATGGTTTTTTATCAATTGAACTCAGAAAATAATTACCTAAATTAAATTTAAATGACCTCAAGATGTTGAATTTCTGAAATATAATAATATAATTTCCAATATGCGTGAGCATTGCAATTGTCTCGTATCGACGAGCTTTCTCTTTTTATCAAATTTGTAATCCAGTGAATATAAAGATGAAATTGTACATAAATAGAACAATATAAGTATTGAAGAAGTTCCTATTTCAAACATTCTGTCAACGTATCAGCGTTTTGAGAATTTTGAATTTTTCATGGATGGAGGGCTCAATCCCCAACTTGAGGGGGGTTTTCCTTTAAACGACACGACAAGACGGTTGGTTGCAGTCGGTCGGTTTCAGCCAATTACAGCTCTTGTTGTTTTAGCATAGGGACAAGACAAAAGCTGTGATTGGCTGTAGCTGTGAGACTGCGTCCGATTGTCGTGTCGGCTACAGTCAATGAGAGCTTTTGTCTTGTACTTGAGCTTAAAAAACAAGATTTGTGATTGGCTGTAGGGATGCTTTCACATTGATTAATTAATACAAGTGTATTGAGATACTGTATCGTACTCAAACCAACCAACCTTATCAAATTAGAACTTTTACATTGATGTATTTACACATCATGTATCGTATTCGTGATGGAAGCATGTAACCAAAGACTGGTTTAAAGGTACGTTGTTACTGGAGCGACTGGAACGATAATTGGTCGCAATCGATCAAAACTCTTGTTATTAAAGGATAAAACAAGAGCTGTGATTGGCTACAGCTGATCGACTGCAGCCGATTATTGTTCCAGTCGCACCAGTAACAATTTACCTTTAATTGTCTCTTGTTGCATGTATTGCAATACAACATCTGTGTTCTTATGATAGAAAAAAGAGAGAGGCACCCCAATACAAGAAAATTGTATCCAAAAATTTTGATAACACATGGTTAAATACGTATAGTCTGTGCAAGCTAAGAAGACCCTCTGGCAAGATGAGAAATGAGAAAATTACTCCAGCTCGGTCAATATTGGTTCAAAGATTATTGATTTAGTCTCAATCGTAGGAAACATTTTGATCTACAGTTTGAGACCAAGTAAATGTTTTTTAAAGCAATATTGACCGAGGTGGAGTCATTTTCTTATCTTGTCAGAGGGTCTTCTTTGCTTTGACAAACTATAGTATGATTATACTATAGTCTGGCCAAGCAAAGAAGAGCCTCTGGCAAGATGGGAAAATGACTCCAACTCGGTCAATATTGGTTCAAAAATTATTGATTGAGTCTCAATTGCAGGAAACATTCTGATCCACAATTTGAGACCAAATCAATAATTTTTGAACGAATATTGACCAAGCTGGAGTCATTTTCTCATCTTGCCAGAGGATCTTCTTTGCTTGGCCAGACTATACTAGACCAAACTACATAGGAGTAGTCTAGTTAAATGTAGAATGAAGATGAAAAGTGAGATTCTCTTGATGAACGTTTGTTACATTTAATTAAAACAAAGACAAGAGACATGCAATACATGATGTATACAAAATACAGGCAACAATACACAATTACACACGCCTTAATACATCTGTATTAATATAGTTTCTCCAAGCAAAGAAGACCCTCTGGCAAGACGAGAAAATGACTCCAGCTCGTTCAATATTGGTTCAAAAATTATCAATTTGATCTCAAAAGGGCAGGAAACAATTTGATCTACTACTAAGACCACATTTATAATTCTCGAACAAATATTGACCAAACTGGAGTCATTTTTCCATCTTGTCTGAGGGTCTTCTTTGCTCGGACAGACTGTACACCAATGTGAAAGCAGCCCAGCTGTCCGACCGTCGTGTCGTGTCGTGTATAGGAAAACGCACCCAGGCTAATGCTAGCTACTGGTTGACAGGATCCGTTTGCGTTGAACGCACTGGTGAAGCAGCCCGGTTTCGGCACAAAGTCGAATCCCACTTTGGTGCCATCCGCCACCGGACAGCGCATTGTCGGCTGTATGTGCAACGGCGAGGACTCGATTGCGCCCATGTACATCAACCTGTACGAGGACAGGCCGCAGCGGTGCTGCTGCGGACACTGGTACGCCATTAAGAAGATCGACTTTGTCGAGTGAAGACGATGATCCACTTTGTCACCATCCCTTCAACAGTCTGTGGTGTTAGAATGCTGTCAGCGCTGAATAAATACATATATTAGTGTAGAACACAATGAATATGTCTTATTTAATTTGTACCTTTCGAATAACTCTCCATTTAACGAATTATTTCTCTGTAATTTGTACCTATCACGCTGAATAACTCTCCTCCTAATTACTCTGTTAGTATATTGAATACTAATTTATACAAATTGATATATACTACTTCATCTTTGTATAAATGTTTTATTTTCTGTAAAAATTTGAGAAACAAATTATGTTAATCTTGGACTTTTGAACCGATTACTCTCACTGCTATACTTGTTTTTGTCTAAAAGTCACAGAGCTGGAATAGAATTCGAGTTTTTTTTAATAATTTATGTTTTTCAAGCGTCACTATCGAGAAAAAATTGTAGATCCTATGAGCGCTGATGATTATGATTGTAAATGGATTAATTAAATGTAATTGTTAATTTAATTTTGTGTTGTGGTTCAGTTATGAGAATGCCTTCTTCTTTCCCCTAGTCTTATGATTCCGTTATGAGGAATAAATAAATAAATAATTATGGTAGAATGCACGAAAATAGTACAGTAAGATTTGATGCACCGCAGTCGAACCAGCTGATAATTAATAGAAATTCATTTATTCAATTGTCAAATTGGCAACATCTATGGGTGAGGGGTGACTGCTGTTCAAGTTTCCATTGTACTACTTTCATGCATTCTTCTCTAGTTCTGGAAATTTAATACAAGACTGGCCAGAATGGCGCTAAAGTAATCGGCCAATAATATTATTGACTGACTTTGGATTTCAACTCTGGTGTCATCCTGTACAGTAGCCTATTATCACTGGCGGCTCGTGTCCACGAAACAGGTGAAGTGCCTGTATCTTTTACTGTACAACACTTCACCTGTTCCGTGGGAACGAGTCGCCAGTGGCCTATATAGATGTATCGCAGGGAGAAGTTTGTCATTCTGTTGATTGTTATAGAGCGAGCGAGCACATAACCCTAGTCAAAACAAAGTGTTTCTACCAACTGATCCAACTACCACTTGACCCAATCTACCACTTGACCCAATCTACCACTTGACCCAATCTACCACTTGACCCAATCTACCACTTGACCCAATTTTTCGAATTTGAATTGGGTCTAATGGTAGATTGGCTCAAGTGGGAGCTGGGTAAGTTGGTTAACCACCAAAAAGTAACTCAATGCATTCAGTAGAAGAGTGAAAAGCCGCCATCTTGGCAAAATTTCTTCTTTCTGCGATTAATATATTTGACTGGTTTCATGTTGCAGATCTTAGCTAACTGGGAATAATAATGATATTATTCATACTCTGTTCAGACAATGTTAGAATGGAATTCAATCTTTTAGTATGTGTAGGATATAGCTGCCGTCAAAAACTTGGTGGTTTCGTCAGTTCATTGTAGGCTCCAACAGCTGATGTCTTCATAGTTGTCATTTAGGTATGCCGAGATGATGTTTTTCAAATTGAAGAGACAAAAGATGCTTTACATCAACTCAACTATTAGTAGGTTACATCTTGTACAAGAGACAGACGAAATCGCCCAACTTTTGGCTTCAGCTGCAGCCTACCTGAAGTTTAAGAAATAGAATATCTCAATTATATTCAGAATGGAACCTTACAGAAGTGAAGTAAAATTAGATATGTTACTATATAGAAATGAAAGTGAAGTAATGATTCATTAAATCAAATCATGATCACTTTGAAGAAATAACTTTATTCAAATGTAATACGATTTATATATATATATATAATGATTCATTCATCAGAAAAAATCAATTTTTCAGTTTGAATTAGTGTACAGTATATTTCTAAACCATAACAAAAATGTTTCCTCAGTAGATTTTCACGACATATGTAGTATAGTTTTATATTCATGATCACTTACAATATAACTAATGTGACTGGAGCGCGCTTGAACCGATTTTCAACACAGAATGATAAAAATTTACTGAATTGTGTGAAAGTCTACTGATACAGGGTGTTTCAGGAGGAATGTGCGATACTTCTCAGGCTGATTCCTTACACCAAGTAGACAAAAAAGTTTCATGGGAGCAACCCCCAAAAACGCTTTGTTACCAAGATAACAATGGCGGAAAATTGAGATTTTTCAAAAAATTAGTATTTTTCTAATTTTTTAGAGGCTTTACTGAGGTTTTAACATAATCAATTCCTATGCAGAATTAGCTGAGGAATTCTATGAATTCAGTTCCAAGTTTGTAAGTTTAATGGTTATTGAGATAATTGGAAAAATATGCTAGAAAATGCCATTTTTTCAACAATAAGGGTTATACTGGATAAGGAGTCATAAAATTGTATTTTTTATGAATGGAAGTTGGAGAGAGTCGGATTCTAAAGAGAAAGTTAAGTGACAGCGATTGTGTAAATCTTACCCAAATCTCAGAAATAGCGATCAAAAATCGCAAAATTGAGAAAACATAGCACAAGTGATGAATTTGTGTTTACTAGCTATTTTGTGATTTTTGATCGCCATTTCTGAGATTTGGGTAGTAAGATTTACACAATCGCCGCCATTTAACTATTTCTTCAGAATCCGACTCTCTTCAACTCCCATTCATAAAAAATACAATTCCATGATTCCTTATCCAGTTATAATCCATATTGTTGAAAAATAGCGTTTTCTAGAATATTTTTCCAATTATCTCAATAACCGTTGAAGTTACAAACTTGGAACAGGTTTCATTGAATTCCTCAGCTAATTTTACATGGGAATTGATTATTTTAAAACCTCTAAAAAATTAGAAAATTTAATATTTTTTGAAAAATCTCAATTTTCCGCCATTGTTATCTCGGTAACAAAGCGTTTTTGGGGGTTGGTCCCATGGAACTTTTTTGTCTACTTGGTGTAAGGAATCAGCCTGAGAAGTATTGCACATTCCTCCTGAAACACCCTGTATATCCTAAATTAGTGTCATTCTCACAATTCGTCATAGAACAATGTTGGTTCAAAAATAATCATTTTTAAGGTTGAGTGGTAGAAAGGACTTCCTAGTCCTAACTCCGCCTAATAAAGAATATTTTCATTTCATCATTTTGTCCTCATTGTAGATGAGATGTTTTCTACAATGTGAGACTAAATCTTTGTTTTTTGAACCAATATTGACCGAGCTGTAGTCATTTTCCCATCTTGCCAGAATGTCTTCTTGGCTTGGACAGACCATAGCACTACTATGTTTTATAAGAACATGTAGGTTTCATATTGTAAGTTACGCTGGGTGCCAGCAGAGTTTCGTGAAGCACCCCTTGAAAAGTAAGCTACCATCAAAGAGGCCAACTCCAACAACTATAAAATTAGTTTCGCGCGTGGACAATGACAGGATTAACGTAGTAGTTATCAAGCCGTCCGCTAGATCGGGTGACAGTGCACCTTTTAACCTATTCAGTTATCAGTTTGAATCAGCAATCGCTATAACCTCATTCAGATTGAATTGTTAATCGTGAAGTATTGATTAAATGAATTAAGGCCGGTATTACACGATAATAGTTCTGTGATCGTATGGAAAGAGATGAAAATATGATTTATTCGTATTTTCATCTCATCTTTTCATACGATTTTTATTAATAAGAACAATTAAATTTTTACAGAAAAATTAAGCATAACTATCCAACAAGAAATAGATTAGGCCAATACCGCAACTTCCAAATCCCTCGTCTTGGAAACTCAATGCAGTCATTAAATTCTTTCCATCTAGCCCACTGGCTATACCGTAATACTCCTGCAGAAATTCTAGCAAGAGGGGGTTGTAGCGTCGCCGCCTACAAGTGCGGAGTGAGTAGGTGGCTTCTCAGTATTGGCCCGGTGGCTGCAGGTGCTCTTTTGCAGTCTCCATACGTTTAAAATTATAGCATCTCTCAGTGCAATTTTTTTCTCTCTTTTTTTTAACACTTGTTCTATTTTATTAGATTGTCCCCTAAGCGTTGCAAATCATTATTACTACAGGCTAAAAATTATTATTTTTTTAAAATTCTTTTTGTTACACATGATATTTATGATACACAACTTTTGGTAATATTAATGTTTATTTAGAATCATACTGTGAAGACAGAATGATCAACTGATGACTTTCTGTAAATTAATTTACTTTTCTCCTCTTCTGACTGAATCGAGTAATTCATTTAAATTTAAAATCTGATTTTAAATAAATATTTCATTTCTTACTCATCGCTTGTACTAGTGTTTGTAAAATATTGTGTAATGCATCAAATATTGAATAAATTGATTTGAATTTGATCATAGAACTATTATCGTGTAATACTGGCCTCAGGAATAATCAATTAACCTATATTTGAATTAGGTTATAGAAAAATAATCAATTATTGACAATGGCCACCACAGGATCCCTTCCACATGAACGGAATTCGTCGCGGCGTGGGCTCAAAAGACAAGCCGACGCTGGTGCCGTCCGCGTTTGAGTCGCGACTGCTCGGCTGCATCTGTCACGAGGACTCGACGTCGATCAGCTACATGTGGCTGCACCGCGGAGCTGCGCAGCGCTGCGGCTGCGGCCACTACTATCAGCTGGTGTATGAGCCGGCGTTCGAGGCCGATCGGCCTCAGTGTGAGTGAAGAGGACAGAGAGGGAATGATGAGTGGAAGAACAGAGTGAGGGAGAGGGAATGATTTGTGTGAGGGAGAGGGAACTATGGTTGGAAGATTTGTGTGACAGAGATGGAACTATGAATGAAAGATTTGAAATTGAAACGTTTTAGTTTGACACACCACGTTTCTACATACAACAATAATATTGTTATATAAGCCTATAATAATTATTATAGGCTATATCTGGTACTAAAATTGATACGGTTGGAGAATGATTGTTATAGTCTGTCCAAGCAAAGAAGACTTTCTGTCAAGATGGGAAAATGACTCCAGCTCGGTCAATATTGGTTTAAAGATTTTAAATTTGGTCTCAATTTGTAGACCAGAATGTTTTCTACAATTTGAAACCATGTTTATGATTTTTTTAACAAATTTTTACCGAGCTGGAGTCATTTTTACACCTTGCCAGAATGTCTTCTTTGGTTGACCAGCATTCAACAACCGCCTTATTCTTTGGAACATGATAAGAGACCTGATATTGTTTGAAACACTTCTTTAAATTGAGTTATAAAAGTAGAATTAATTGTTTGACGATTTGACGAGTTTTCGTGTTATGAAAAGTTGAATTTCTTTAAATAATTTCTTTTATTCTTTGTGCAGTTAATATGAAACTGTGGTACATTGTTGACGAATTAATTTTTGATGAATAAAATTTGTCAATCTGTGTTGAGTTTTGATCTTATGTAGAATTGAGAACTTTTTAAAGAATGACATATAGTCTGCGCTCACTGAGAATAGTAATTTTAGCATAGATATGAGTAACTAATAAATCTAATCCCGCTTAGGCTAGATAGAAAAGCTTATACAGGGTGTTTCAGGAGGAATGTGCAAATATGGAAAAATATGCTAAAAACGCAATTTTTTAACAATAAGGGTTATAACTGGATAAGGAATAATAAAATTGTATTTTTTATTAATGGAAGTTGAAGAGAGTCGGATTCTAAAGAAAAAGTTGAATGGCGGCGATTGTGTAAATCTTACCCAAATCTCAGAAATGGCGATCAAAAATCGCAAAATTGACAAAACATAGCACAAGTGATGAATTTGTGTTTAGTAGCGATTTTGCGATTTTTGATCGCCATTACTGAGATTTGGATAAGATTTACACAATCGCCGTCATTTAACTTTTTCTTTCGAATCCGACTCTCTTCAACTTCCATTAATAAAAAATACAATTTTATGATTCCTTATCCAGTTACAACCCTTATTGTTGAAAAAATGGCGTTTTCTAGCATATTTTTCCAATTATCTCAATAACCGTTAAAGTTACAAACTTGGAAATGGTTTTATTGAATTCCACAGCTAATTCTACATAGGAATTAATTATTTTAAATCCTCACTAAAGCCTCTAAAAAATTAATATATTTTGAAAAATCTCAATTTTCCGCCATTGTTATCTCGGTAACAAAGCGTTTTTGGGCGTTGGTCCCATGGAACTTCTTTGTCTACTTGGTGTAAGGAATCAGCCTGAGAAGTATTGCACATTCCTCCTGAAACACCCTGTATAACTTACACCAGAGATGAAGCTTATACACCTCGTATTCACCAGTGATGATGCAAGTACTCTTAGTAATTTGGCAACTTTATCTCTATTCTGTTTATACTGAAATTCTAGTCTCAGTGTGCGCAGATTTTGTTATTATTGAGTTGCTATTGAAGTCCAGTACACAAGGAATAAATGAAGAATACAAAAAATCTTGTTATGGCATAATAATTTATATGATTTTAATTCGATTTATGATTCGAGATTCATCTTATTGACCGTCAGGCTACAAGAGCAATTGGCTAGTCATACTGATAACTTTCAAAAGTATAGGCCTGTACAATTGAACAAAGCGTATTCTACTCTTACAATTACATAGAAATATCAAAATCACGTGAGGAAAATAGGTCATTATTACCAATAGGGAATTGCATCCACAAAGAGGCACAGTAGATGTCCAAACCTACAATACAATACAACACATGCTAATAATTATAAGTTACACTCTATAGTCTGTTCAAGCAAAGAAGACCCTCAGGCAAGATGGGAAAATGACTCCAGCTTGGTCAATATTTGTTGAAGAATTATAAATGTGGTCTTGATGGTAGATCAAATTGTTTCCTTACAATTCAAGATCAAATTGTTTTCTACAAAGATCAAATTGATAATTTTTGAACTAAAATTGACCGAGCTACAGTCATTTTCCCATCGTGCCAGAGGGTCTTCTTTGCTTGGACAGACTATACCTTGGCATTGCACCACACTGTTGAGGGAGAAGACATTCCTACATGGAACAAAAATTTTCAACTTTAAATAATCCACTATCTATACGGTATTAGGCTTATATATAGGGTACTATAAATGAATTCTTACAAATTTTTAAAATTTACAATAATTTGTATATTTATAAATTAAATATTTGGAGATCCCAATTAATAACTATTAATAATTATCCAGCAGTTGCTATATAAGGCTATACACGTAGCCTACATTATTTTTCTCATAACTGTTTTAAATTAAAGAAATATATAAGTTATAGGCTGTAAAACTTAGTGAAACATACTAATTATTCTTGATGATAATGTACCTACTGTCAAAAGTTATAAGGATGGTGTGTAGAATAACTTGAAAATGTGATTTTTTAGTAACTTTCTTATATTAACCCTGCATTAATAATACAACTTACGTTTCTGATGAACCAGCATTCACAAAGTATGAAAATAAGAAACAATTTCATTACGTTAGCTAGTAGTCATAATGTAACTTATATGTAATATACTTGAATAAACAATCGTCACATTTTAGATAACTATGAATCATATTTCATAACACTGTGACTGAATATCGGTCGCTAAATTGTTATTGTTAGATATTTAAAGTTTAGTTAGTATATTTTCTTCTGAAGATGAATATTTTCTGCTAGCTGCACAAAAATTTTCGATCGCTTATCGTCCCATCATATCTTATCCACGCTCGTGTGTGCGCTTCTTGAAATTTTGCGCCCCAGGCCTGGGCCTTGTGGGCCTAGTGGGAAATGCGGTACTGGAGCCATAGCCCCTACTCTAGCACATGGGTTTCCCATAGTTGAGTATAGGTTAATTTCCAAATAATAATAATAATAATAATAATAAAACTTTATTCTTTAATTCTTTAAACACCAACTGGATTTAAATTTAAATTGTACTCATTACTTTTGCTTGCTTTTTTGTTAATTTTTGTTTGTTTTTTAAGGAAATAAAATAATTATTTATTTATTTATAGCCTCTACAGTAGCCTACTGTCTCGAGGTACAGACGCTGGATGAAGGAAGTAAGAGTATTTCACAAAGTAGGTATAGGAATAGCCGAATAGGTTGCGCCGATTTGGCAGGTCATCATTTGGCTCAATATTGTCTGTTGATAATTCATTTTTTGTGGATAAATGTGCGGTGTAGAACTGTCTCAAGGTACAGCGAGACGCTGAAGCAATCAGGCGAACATTCCAGCAAGCACGCCGTTTTGGGTCATCACTATGTTTGGGGTAATCACCTTTTTATTGTTATAATTTTTGTGAATGAATGCGTGTGTGCCCTAGGACCGTTTCGAGGTGCAGACACTGAAGCGAGCCGAACAGAGCAGTCGCGAGGCACCGATCGCCATTCGTTCCGCATACAAGTCGCGCGTGATTGGCTGCATTTGCACTGAGGAGTCAACTGGCATTCAGTGGATGTGGCTCAAGCAGGGTACGTAACTAAGCAAATTATTTCAAATCGAATAATTTATTTTCCTCGAAATACTACAACAAAATATCAATGAACAGAATTAATATAAGTAACTTACAGAATTTTATACTACATATGCATTAACTTAATATAACCATTGACTATGGTTATTCAATGTTATGGTTATTCAACTATCCATAGTCAATGATATTGACTTAACTCAATATAACCTATAATTGACTTATAATATAACTTACAGACGACTTATTTATAATTTCTTCAATATTTAGGCTATAATTCAATATTTCAAATAGGTATATTTATAATTATTATAAAAAATGTTATACATAACCTGGAAATTTGGACAATTTATTAAGTTAGGAATAGAAGAAATTTCGGGCAATAGCCTGTTTTTTCTTTTCTCATCTTGTATATTTGTACATAAATGAAATAAATAAATAATTTCTCAAGTATCAAAGTAATCATAAATTATTTTCAGTTATTTAGTTTGTCCAAGCAAAGAAGATGACCCTCTGGCAAGATGGGAAAATGACTCAAGCTCAGTCAATATTGGTTCAAAAATTATTGATTTGGTCTCAATCGTAGGAAACATTCTGATCTAAAATTTGATCAAAAAAATAAGACCCTCTGGCAAGATGGAAAAATGTGCTCAAGCTCGGTCAATATTGGTTCAAAAATTATTGATTTGGTCTCAAATTGTAGGAAACATTCTATCTACAATTTGAGACCAAATCAATAATTTTTTAACCAATATTGACCAAGCTGGAGTTATTTTCTCATCTTGCCAGGGGGTCTTCTTTGCTTGGACAGACTATACCTACCTATCTAAATAATAAAGAGGAAGAGTTTGTTTATGAGGGTGAAGCCCACATAAGCTCATAGGCTTGTGCGTGGGTAATGAAATGGATGATAGATGACGACTACTTTTTAGGTAGTCGGGACCGACGGCTTATCGTCTAAATGATAGTCTAGATGATAGGCACACATTGCCTGTGCGTAAGCTCGAGTCAAGATTATTTTGATATTCTAGTATCAACGAGAAAAAAGTAATTGAAGGTTCTCGAATCACAAGTACAAAAAAATTAGAGGAAATCCGAGTAGAGCAAGAAAATAACGAAGAGTACCGGTAGCTTATTAGTTCAAAAGAATGTTGCTACCATGAAGTTTTTTCATTCATTTTTTCTTATTCTGTTTTATTTTTCTATGGATGATGCCCACATGTGTTTCAAGTTGGGAGATGATTAAGTTGGGACCGACGGCTTTATGTCTTCTCCGAAAGACGTATATATTCATGTGTCATGCGAATTTCTAGTAGATTTAAGTAAATTTATGTATTTTATTGATTTAATTCAATAAAGTTTTCATTTTATTTTAGGCCCAGCTCAGCAGTGCGCCTGTGGGCATTACTTTCAACTACAGAGTACTGCCGCGCATAAATAAATATGCTGCCGTAATAATGGACTATATAGTGATGAGTAGAATATATTATGTGTAACTTAGACGATCACTCCATCATTGCATAATCATGTAAATTAAAAATATGTTCCTTTTTTATCAATTATCGTTCTTAAATGCATGCAATTATTAGAAAACTATCCAGGATCTTTATCTCATGTAACTTACCCTAATAATAATTGTTATTATTATTGTTGCTGAAACCTAATTGATGATTAGCTTATCATTTCCAATCTCCAAAATTATTTTTACTGTGTAGCCTATATTTTTGTATCAAAGTATTCATCTAGGGCCTAGGCTACTTGTTTTTTCAATCAATGCAATATTATTGCAAAATGACTTATAAACAGTAGTTATTGTAATAGTAATAGACCCGCTAATATGTTTCCAAAGTGACGAATAATTCTGTAAGTGAAAGTTATCATCATTATCAAGGACCTGATTCTTGTACAATGAATTTAACGCGTGTGTGTGTCTTATAAACTGTCATACGCTAATATAATTATAATATTATCATTATCAATTTTTTATGTTGAAATTATAATAGAGCTTTATATTTATAATTTTTGGCACTAAAAATGTTTGTATTTCATGCAATTGGACCATTCCTAATATTCGATCATGTATATTATTCAATATTTATTCATTCTCAAGACATGATTTTTGAAGTTAATTATTGAAAAATCATGATTAGAACTTTGAGTTGTAATAATAATCATTGTTAATAAATCAATCATGAAACCAATTAATAGGTCTCATTCGAAGTGTTGAAGCCTATATCAACAAAATTCCGAAATTATCTGGATATTATCAACAATGCATTTCAATATTATGTCTTCTGCATTGTATATGTACGGTAGCCTATTATTGTTATAAAATATGAAAGCTAATGCATTTGTTTTGTTTTCTTTTCTATGATAACTACCTATTAATAAAACGTTTAGTATTATTGGTTTTCTTATTATTTCTCAGATTATTATTTCATAGATAGGTTTACATAGTAATAGTCACGGATACTATAATAGACCTACTTGTATCCGTGGTTGAATCTATAGTTGAAAAATGAATATTAGCTTTTCCACACCAATATTAAGCCAAAGTGTTAGTAAATCTAGTTTACTAATGAAATCTAGTTTGAACTCTTGTGAGCTGTAAATTATTGTGTACCCAACAGGGTTTATCTTTCTTTTAGGATGATACATATTTGAAATAAAACAATTGAAAACACCCCACAAATAAAAAGTTTATCTACAATTGAAAACACCTTATTGGATAAATAGTTTATTATAATGGAAGCAGCTGGAATGTAGGCTAAGCTAGGCTATTTTGCTTCCTTTTCACAATACATTATAATATTCAAATAACACACCGTTATATATTCAATAAAGATAGCTTTTTAAATAATTATAAATGCTAACGTGGTACCTGTTTTAAAAATAAATATTTCCAATAATAATTATAAATGAAAGTGGAAATAAAATTGAATCTAATCAAGAATATTAAGAGAAAACAGAGTAATTTGAATCAAAAAATACAATGACTATAATCATTGATAAATAATCAGAAGAATAATAGAAAATCATAAATGAAATGAACATAAATCATAAACTAATTAGAGGACGAATTAATGAAAACGTATTCCATTTGTAATTTAATACCTCTTAATTATTATTATCATCATACGGTAATGAAATGCAGCCACGAACCTCTATATATTTAGAGTGCTAAAGAGGATACAATGGATTTCTTTAAATTTTTTTATGCCAAAATTACTATTCATGTATTTGTGATTCATACTTGTGAAAATTTAGTGAAATAGACTCTACTGGACCATTTGCAAAACCGCAAATTCGCATTCCGGGATTTGAATGGGGTTAACCAGAAGATATCCAAGTAGTTGATTGTGCTGTGAACAATTATCGAAAATTCTCTGTGCTCTAATCAGAGATGAGAGTTATAATGACTCACTGTCCTGGTTCAAGGAATATTAAAAGAAAAAACACTTGAGGTAAGCTTATTTTATCTATTCTTTTATTATATCCTATTGAATGTTTGAATCCATCTTCACTGCTGATTATGATTTCCAAATATTTCCAATGCTAGTATTATGTGTTGTAGCCTATTCGTCGTATTTTGTATCATCTCCATTACCAATCATTCAGAAATATTCAAGTTGAGTCTGAACTACTCAAAGTACTAATCCATAATTTCAGGTATACATGCGCCAGGTAGTATTTATACAAGGTAAGTAAATCTACCAGGTAGGCTAGCGTCCATAAGAGCCCAGCAGTCCACTTTTTTCCTGCCACATGACGTCACTAATTTTATTTTTTACATTATGCTTTATACCTATATTTATGATTCGACATGTATCTAGGATTTCAATTTTCCAGCTGTTCCACAGAGAATTGAAAAATAAAGAAATACCACGTAAAAAGCTCAATATCAATGAAAATAATTGTGAAAATATGGAAAATATGTAAAAATGATGAATTGAATTATTGAGTATTATTACAGTCGGATAATGACATGTATGTTGTGATACTAGAAGAATATAATGCTATTGTTGTCATAAATTGGGGCCAAAGATTCGAGAAACTAACGCTCTCGTTGAGAAAAAAGTAAGCTTTGGAGGGTTCAAACTATGCGATTACGATTATAGAAATGAAAAGAATCATATTTTACTAAAAAAAGAATTAGGACCACTTAAAAAGATTATTTCCTTGTTAATTTTGATGTTCCCAACTCATCAGAATTCATTACAACAATGATATTCTCCAACACTAACGAAAATAGGTTATGTTTACATTTTCATCAGCTGTGCTTTCCATTCTGGGCGCTAGAGTGCGACACTGTAGAAAATTAGTGACGTCAGATTCGTGAACCATAATTCCGAGAGAAATATCCCACCTGGAAAGATTTACTAGCCTTGGTATTTATAGGCCTATTGGAAATTGGTAAGAAGATTCACATAGGTAATTGATAGTATACGGCAATAATTAGACTCAAACCTCAACATCTAAAGAGAAAGGATGATTCATCTACGCCAACTTATTGTTCTATACAACCGCTTTATTGTTTCCGTTACTTTAAAAGTTTGTAACTTTGAATTGGAAACACTTGCATCCTTATTCCAAAATCCCTCTCGGGATATATAATTTATGATATCGTGATAATAATTTATAAAAGTTTAAAACTTGCATGTACAAGTAGGCTATATTTTATACAACTGTATCTGTTACCGTTTATGAAATGAAGAGGTTGAATAATATTTGAATATCATCTTTTATTGTCTATTATAATGTGACTTGACCTATGTACTTTTTTGGCTGAAATAAATCATTGAAACTACTCAATCGGATGTATCTTCTTGTGAGTCCAAATCGAACTCATTTTGTGGCTGTGCCATATTATTCATTTTACAAAAAAAATTGATAAGATAGGAAAAGAGAAACCCGTCACAACCTCACAGGACAAGTACGTTATTCACTGCTATATATCTCAATCCCGATTTCGATGAGAAAAAAAATCCGAAAATTATTCCTCAATTATTTCGAAGCCAATCCGCTGAATATTTCCGAGCATATAGCCTACACTGCTGGCGATTCATGCCCACGAAACAGGTGAAGTGCTGTATAGTAAACGATACGGACACAAACTGTTTCGTGGGTACGAGCCGACAGTGGTAGCCTAGCCGTAAATCGCAGAATATCACGTGATTGTGTGATTGTTCGGCTTCATTTGAGCATGCGCAGAAAAATATTTCAGTTATTCTGGTGCTTGGTTCAATCTTTCAATAACCGTCCTGTTCTTTCAATAGATGAAGCAAAGCAGTCTCCTAGTAATATCCACTACGGATGAAGAGAATAATCGAAACATTATTGGTTGGACTGTCAAAACTGGTAATATCAGCCTACATCGGTTCAATCAAGGTCAGTAACTTATTATTATAGTTTTTTTATCAAATCAGTAAATCGTTCTTTTTCAAATTTATTGTAATTTTTGATGTTATTATCATGATGAAAATTATTTTTGTACTTCTCATGCTCATCTCTGATTGTAGACTGTGGGAAAGTTTGAAACTCATTAAGATTTTCATTAAAAATTTCAGATTCTCATTAAAAAAAAAAAAAAAATTACTATGAATTTCACAATATTGCATCGTCCCAAATATTTGTTTGTCTTAGGGTGATGCCCACATGAGCTCTAAGGCATGTGCGTGGGTAGTGAGAGGGATGGTGATGAGAGAGACGACTACTTTTCAGGAAGACGGGACCGACGGCTTATCGTCCTCACTGAAAGACAGGGTGGACGTATCTATAATATGTGATTGTGCTGTGGTCAAAGAATATTATTTGCTCCGGTGATGATTCGAACCTGTGTCCTACATAGCCTATAATAGCTGACGTCTAAAAGTAAGGCGGTTTCGTCTGCTCCCTGTCTGCTCCCACATCTGATCTTGTCAATGAGAGTTGTCATTTAGCTATGCCTGGGTGATGTTTTGGAAAATGGAAGAGTCAATAGATGCGATATATCAGCTGTTCATGGGTTATTATATCACGTACAAGAGAAGGTTATTACGTTCATTTCAATAATCTTTTTTGTCCTGTCAACAGGTACACTAGCCTACTGGACGACTAGAGGTAACTTTTTATATGTTGTCAAGGAATTGTCACTCAGCGTTCTTAAACAAGGTTCCCTAATCGAAGTTAATACGGCAAGTTCTAGGATAATTTTTTAATTTTTTTTAATTAGTAACACTGTACCATACCTTAATTAAATTAATAATACAGGTAGGCCTACTTTAGTATTATATTTTATAGCCTGAATATTCCTCTATTCTTGCTTACCTATCATTGCCAGTTATTCTTTAACTCATAATAACTCTTAACTCATAGCAACGAGTAAACTATATGTAGTGTTTTATTGTGGCTCAAAATTTTTAAGTTTAATCAATATTTTATAAGAAATTTTGGGAGAAATTGGTGAATTGATTAATTTGGAATAACCTTATTGCTCTAAATTCAAAATTTAATAATTTGTTATTTCTCCTGGACTAAAAAATTTATTCTTAATTGAAGTGCTAAAAAAATAACCTAGTTTCAAACATTATTATTCATAAAAGTTTGGTATGAAGACGTTTTGGACATAAGTCTGTCAATATGTTATTATTGTCTGTAAAATGAATAAATAAATAAATAATTTAAATAAATAAATTATCTCTATTGGCATTCTACAAATAGAACAAAAGCTTCTCATGTTTATTATAAATTTAAGCTATAACTTTACTATAGTTGAATTGATTTAACTTCTTACTTCGACTGGAGGGGAGTCCTCTCTTCAATGGGAGAGAGAGAGTCTGCTCAGCCAATAGTAACAAGAAATGAGCAAATGATGCACGCGCTGTTGTCAACTTTCCACTCCCATACGCACAGGTGCATTTTTACAAAATGCTCTGAGCAAGGAGGAACTACTAGATTAGCTTGTCTGTGTCTAGTGCGTGGATTGAGGCATTCCAGTAAACTGTCGTATCAATGAGGCAACGGCAACACTGCGCCCCACATGTTGCTTCTCCCCAGATCCCCACGAGTAAGAAGTATTTTCAAAACGACTATAGTGAGCAGTAAGTTACACTATTATGAGCGTGAAGTAATTACTTTTTATTTACAATCTTTCGGCTCTTTTTCATGTTGAATTGGTAATATAAGTTAGTAATCCCCTGGATTACTGTTTTGGTGTTTGATGTTAAGTTTGGTGTTATATTTAAATATTTGTCATGCTCGTTGACACTTCCGCCGACAGGAAACTGATATGAAATTATCATTCAATAACGAAATAAAAAATGAAATTATCATTGAATCCAAGGCTCACAATGCTAGTGATAAGCTGGCTTATCAGCCTGGCTTGATAATGTTAGCGTAGAATGATCGCTTATTTAGTTGTATTTTCTTGGTGTAATAAATAATTTGATAAAAATAAGAGAGAATTTTTTCTACGAAAAAAGCACAATAAACAATCAGTTCAAATTATCGAGTTGTGTTTTTATGTTGCAATAAATTATTTGATAAAAATAAGAGAGAGTTTTTAACGAAAAAAAGCAATAAACAATTAGTTAAGAAGAACGAAGAATCATAGACATATCCAATTTTGTCTTTATTCTACTTGAACTGTTGATGATTATCATAATATTAATTATTACGGTACGTTATAAACTTTAACTTGGATAAAGTGTAGCCTATTATTTTATTAACTGGAATAGGCCTACTATATCAAGTAGTATATGCTAGCCATGTTTTTCCTTCTAGAGTGAAAAGAAAATGTTCAGTAAACACCGCAACGTTTCAAACAAATTACCTAAACCTATTTTTCTAAAAGGAACTAAGCACCATTTTACACATATGTTCGAATAAACAACTTACTCTTGTACAATATTTTGAGCGAAGATCCTGCTGTTGGGTCTTCGTCTTCCCGCAACTCTCAATTCCATTAAACAAAGTTCGTGTTTGTTTAAATCATTTTCATAGGTTGCTAAATATTTAGCCTGACTTCTCAGAGCTTCTAATCCTCTAATTCTAGCCCCACACGAAAATTGTTAGAACTATATTCTATTGCAGATTTGAAAAAGTGATCTTTTGAAGAGATCTCCCCCCTTAGATCTAGTCACAGAAAAGAAATTCCTTCTCTACTGTGATCTGGCTCAGTCGAATGCATTCAGTTTCAGTATTGAATTATAGTAAACACTAAATAGTTACTCACATATGACTGGAACGCTTCCAAGTTCTATGTACTCTTTGTAAACAGAGTAGACAACGAATAATCAAATGTTCTAGAAACTAGAACAATAAACATCTATTCAACGTACATTTGATAGCTTAAACATCCAATTTCTGGGCTCTGTCCAAAATGAGAAGCCTTGGTCTACCGAGATTAGACGTTTTACTCAAGTTGTGATCATGGTTTTTGTGCTGCTTAATGAAGAATTTTCATTTTCTCCTATGTAGGTATTCGAAATCATAAACTAATGTATTTCCCCCAAAATAGAACGCAAGCATTCTCAGGCATAACAATTCTCGAATAATTGAAAAGTGTATCCTTCTTTCCACATTTAAATATTCCGCAGAAACTGTTTCGTAACTAACTTTTTGTTCAATCTAATAATTTATTGTCGCATAAGCAAATTAATCTTGGATTGAAAATTATGTGTTGAAGCAGGGTGATAAAATCTTAACCTCTCTTCGGAAAACATTGACTTGATTGTAAAAAAATTGGGAGATGAATAGTAGGCCTACATGCTGGATATGCATATCTTTTTTCTCCCGATCTCTGTATATTTTGTATAACTCTAATTATTCTATTAATTATAAATAAATATCATGAATTGTTGATTGTTGTGAAGTTGATATTGTAGTATTAGGTACTTTCATTTAAAAATATCATAATCATCACATTAGACTCATGTATTGTTGTTTGCTTGTCAACAGATTTGTCAACAAAGTGACTCGTGTCCTGTCATTGGATGGGTACCTTGATACCAGCATGCTCCGCTTCCGAGTGTTGGATGAATTGTGGTCAAAGTGAATGGATCACAACTGGAAATTCTCAATCAATCAATTGCATTCAACGTCATCCTTTTATTTTTGACTGAGCAGTTATGAGACCGCAATTGGAAACCTCACGTGTCATCGAATAATTGAGGTGAGTTAGATTTGTGAAAGATGGTTTAATTCAGAAGAAGATATAGATGAAAAAGATAAGCAAAGCCAAAGAATAGATGAAAAAAACTGAACTAGTAGTGTGCTGATGCATTTATCAGAAATAGATGAAAAAAATGGATGTTTGAATTCAAAATTATATTTGTTGGCGTGTACTGTAGTCTAGTTTTGAATTTAGTATGTGTACTAGTACTATGATACTGTGTATCTATGCTATATTTTTACTACAGTAAAATATATTGACCAGTAATACAAGTATCATATATGTGTTCCACGTAACTTACGTTTCAATTTCCTTTCAAGAAGACATACAAGATCAAGATGATACATATAAATCAATCAAAGTTATTCAAAAAAATGTAATAGTTTGTAGAATAAAGTTTTTGTAAAATATACACAAATGAAAATTCATAAATAACTAAAAATTTTTATGAATCAGCTCAACCTTGTGCGCTGGTGCATTCATCAGCTCATTCAGAACAATAATTTAAAGTTAAGTTAATATAGTATAGATAAGATAATATATATTTTTTATTATTATCTTTATTAGATAACTTTGAGATAATATATATCTGATGAATAATAAACAAAATACTAATCAAGAACAAACCTCTTACATTCCATTAATGATCGACATGATTCAAATGATCCACATTTTGAGGTGTTTCATTTTATCCATATAAATATTTTTGTGTATCTTCTTAAATGACGAATTGAAACTGTAGATACGAGCTTTGTATAAGAGCTTTAAGTCTAGTGTAGAAAACATTTTTTTTAATTTGATACATGATACGGAAAAAATAATAAAATCCTTTTTAATTGATTACGGTAGCCTATTTTATTTGCTACATTACATTATGAATACAACTCTACTAGCAAATCCAGGGTGGGGCAGAGGGGGCGCGTTATCATATACCGTACTCCAAAAAACCACTCAACATTTTCTTGTTTTTCTATTAATATGTGATTATGACAATTTCTTGTCTTATTTGAATACCTCATTCACGATGACTTAAGACGAAATAAACAAACCCACAATGTAAGCAAACAGGGCTGCCACTGTTTGGGTGACAGACCTTTATAATAGCAACGATACAAACAGTTTTAACAAAAAACATTGTTTTTCTATGACGCATTGTCAATACTATGACGTGTCTACACTATGTTGTTTACAGGTTAAGATTTGTCATGGCCAAGTATAATTATTATTCTCTATTGTGAATAAAATAATTATTTATTGATTTTTTCGTTGCAGGTGCATGCAGACGGCGTAGGCTGACGAATTTCTCCTGTAAGCCTTCCTCGACTTGTATATAAGCCTAACAATGCTGGAGTGCAATGTGAGTCATGACGTCATCATGGCGGCTTTATTGCAGCCCTCTCCTCCTGCTCAGAACAAGCCACTTATCACTTGCCTAATCATTCCAAAAATATTAAATTACAAATTTGACGATTTGATTTTGCAATCTTTGACGGACAAGTATGCTACTATTCGAGATCAATCAGAAACCAGCGGTTCTTCAACAGACTATCAGGAATCAGAAATGGTTGGTCCAAGCTGTAATCAGAGTGATGAAGAAGAACTGGTTCATTTATTGCACAACAGACCTCTCACATTGTTTGACAGCATCATTGATAAGGCTGTGGGAGACCTTCAAACCATTCCTCTAACGCGGTCCACGTTCAATGAAAGTAGATTCCCTGATCGTAAAATTTGTATAGAAAACTATTGTCGGGACAAAAATGTTTCATTCTCCGATCTTCAAAAGAATGAAACCAGCATGGATGCATTCTTTGTCCACACGCAGTCCATGTTCAATGAAGTTGTATTCCCTGAGTGTTTCAGATATCTGGGAAAGAACCTTCCAGACACAAACCTTACAATGCTTGCTCTTGGAAACTATGAAGTTAGCAGTGATGCGTTCTTTGACCTTGTCAAAAACTTACAAGGAACTCGGATTGCTAGTCTCAAACTACCAAAAGTTCGAAGTTCTTTGAGAAAAGTTGCCCCACGCTATTTTGGTGATGATTATTATTCTCTACCAGTTGCAACCAATAAGCGGTGTGATGTAGCCTTAATCTATTCCAGTTGTGATAGAGAGACTAAAAGTCTTGAACATCTCCCAGCATTATTGAGAGACAGTCAAATCACGTCTCTAGATTTCAGTAAGAATTCTATTGACTTGAGAATGTTAACATCTTCATTGATTGGTAGCAAAATAACAGATTTAGGCTTGAGTGGATGTTGTATACAAGAAAATGTGTTGAGCTCTTTAGCGCATGTTTTGAAAGACACTGAAATTGAATCAATTGATATTAGTTGCAATAGATTAGACTGTAAAAGTTTGAAACTGCTCGCACCTGGTTTGGTAGGGACTAACGTGAAGGCTCTGAATCTAAGAAATAATAGAATAGGAGTTGATGGTATGAATTGTCTAGGACGTGTGCTCAAGCACACTCAAATCAATTCAATTGATGTCAGTGATAATGACTTGAAAAGTGGAAGCCTTGAGGAATTTGTGGACTGTTTGATAGACTCTAAAATCACTACTCTGTCTTTGCAAGACAATGATTTAAGCTATGATAATCTGATTTATCTAGAACGTGTTTTAGAAAATACACACATCAATACTTTTTTTGGAAGGCCTATTTGTGCAGAGAAATTTTCTTATTCTTATACTGACCATGAAAGTATGGCTGCTTTTTCAGCTGGTTCGGTTGGATCGGAAATAAAAAGACAATTATCCAGAGTGGAATCTCTCTTGAAGCTCTTTTTAGTCGAATAAAGTTGGAAAACACCTTGAATATAACTTCTCTCCATTTGTGTAATATAGAAAAGTTTGATTATTTAGAATCTTTAACTACTGTTTTGAAAGACACTAAAATTAGTTCACTTCATCTTTCTAATGAAATTCATGAAGAGTGTGGCTCTAAAATGTGCAATAACATGAAAAATCTGGTCCTGTCCTTGCCTGAGACAAATGTCACATCACTCAATCTGGATGGCGTGTTTATGTATTGTAATTTTTTGCACATTTCATATATATTGAAGTATACACAAATCACATATTTGAATATCAACAATTTGTACGGTTTTATTGAGTCATGTGGTGAAAGTCTTATGGAAGATTTGAGAAAACATTATTTGAGTGGTGAACTCTTCCTAAATACGTGTAGAGGAGGTTGTTGTACAACTAATCTCTGCTTATTAGCTCACTTGTTCAGTTCAATCAATCTAAACAAATTTGAACTGCATAGTTTTATAGGGTTAGAGAACGATGCCATGAAACATATTTCTCGTGGATTGATAAACTCAAACATTTCAGAACTAGATCTCAGCAGTACCAGAATTGATTGTTGTGGTGTGTTCTATTTGAGTGAAGTGTTGAGACATACTCAAATTAAATCATTGAATCTATCAGGCAACAAGATTTCTTGTAAGGGAGCTCAGTATCTAGCTGATTGTCTAGCGGATACTAGAATTGTTAAACTCAAACTAAAAAGTAATAGAATTGCCTTTGAGGGAGCTCAGTATCTGGCTGAATGTCTGGCAGATACTAGAATTGTTGAACTTGATCTAACTAGTAATAGTATTGGCTGGGAGGCAGCGCATCAGCTGTGTGAAACTGTCCGTAAAAAACCAGCTGATGCAACAATGGTTGTTCACATTTCCAGTAATGAATATATAGATGAAGTTGATGGATATTTCATGAACATTCTTTGTTATCCAGGTTTCTTAATTCGGACGGATCTTGTAGCAATGACATCAAGACACTTAGAATCTAGGCGTCCTAATATTAACAAGGTCTATAAAAAAACTGGAATCAATCAACTTGTTATAGAACAAAATATGGATGAGGGTGATTGCACCCTAAGTGAATTGAGAGAACGTTTTAATAGTATTTTTAATTATATTGATGATATCACAGAAGTTACAATCAGAGATGGTGCTCATTTTATCAGAGAAGCTGTAATGAGAGACTTCAAAACTAGTATTTATGTGGATGCATTAGAAAAAATAAATTTTGTTGAACTGAGAACAAATTTCATGAACCCAATTTGGGATGTGGTGTACAAGATACATGTGACCGCTCTCCACCTAGATTTCTCACCCACAGATTGTTTTCAAATGGACCGACTAAAAAGAATTGTTATGGAAAACAACATATTTTATCTCAATTTGAGTGGAAATTATCTGCTAATTAATCATTTTGAGGATTTAGTTGAAGTTTTACAAAGCTCCAAAATAATATCTTTAAATTTGAGCAATAGTGGACTTGAAGCAAAGAGAATTGAATTACTGTCTAGAGCCCTTCCCAATACTAAGCTCACATATATCGACCTGCATTGTAATCAAGGAATTGGGAATGCAGAGTTGAAAAATCTTCTAAAAGATGTCCACAAAACAAGCATTTGTTGGCTTTCTTTGGAGAGCACTTCTATTGAATGTTCTGAATTTGGACTGAAAAGTGACTCGGACCTGTCTCCGTACATTGTACAGCGCAAAAACACTCCAGTTGAATTCCAAATTCGGTATGTGTTCAGAGAGTTGGTGTCTTGGAATGCAGATGATGAGCAATTCGAATTCACTGTTCCGAAAGACAGTTCAGGTATGACAATTGCCCATTATCCTTGTTTGGTGAAACAGTTGCAGGATCCAATCTACAAAATTCACATCTATGATTACTTCTACATGCAGAATAACAGAAGGCACGACATACATGTACTGAATAGGCTAAATGGTTTTGTAAGTGAAATGAAACAGAATTTCATATCGTTTTTCGAAAGCAAAATGGTGCAATTGGTAGAGAGATTCGGTGACGAATATTTTGTGAAGCTTGTTGAAGAGTTTGATTGTTTGAATTGGACTGATTTTGTTGAATTCCTTCTGCTGCATCGCTCTCTCTATTATGTGGATGATGAGATGAACTTTTTGCATCCATTTATCTACAGAATGTTGCATAAGCATAATATGCCGCTCTATAATGAGGACTTGGAGCCAAATAAGAAGCAACAGATAATAGGTTACTTTCAGGAGAACGCAAGTATCGATGGTGCTCAGGATGTAATTGATTTGTTGAAAAAATTGGACTGACAATTTTTTCTCAGAGAATGCTCCTAGGCTTGACTGTTGTATTATCTACTGTTGAGATATTCACAATCAGGAGATATTTGAGTCTATATGATGCAAAAAAATTTCTGGATGAGCTTCTTGAAAACCAATAATGAATACTTTCCACATCAATGGTGGGATCTAGGATGGATGTAGCTTATAGTCTCACCAAGCAAAGAAGACATGCTGGGAAAATGACTCCAGCTCGGGTAATATTTGTTCAAAAAATTATAAATTTGGTTTTTAATTGCAGAAAACATTCTGCTATACAATTTGAGACCAAACTTATAGTTTTTGAACCAATATCAACCGAGCTAGAGTTATATTATCCCATCTTGCCAGAATGTCTTCTTTACTTGGACAGACTAGCCTATACATAATCTACAGTTTTTGTTTGATGGAACTATTAGCACTAGCCACGGTTGACCCCTACGGTTAAACGAATTCTCCTAGGTTTTTGTTCCTTGAATTTTTCTACAATGGTCTATTGGGATCTATGGATTGCAATTTTGACAGTATCTTCGTGCAAAATCTTCAACAAAATCAGCTAGGTAGGTACCTCTAAATCATTAATGATATCTTCTTCTTCTTAATGATTACCCTGTTGAAACTCCTTGGATAAGAGATCTTGGATGGAGATTTTTTCAGGTCTATGCTTATTGGGTGACATCTTGGTCTTCATACACTGAATCACTTAATTTGATACACTAAACCTGTAGATTTGATAACCTAAATCTGTAAATCTGATACGCTATAAATCCGTAAATTTGATACACTATACATCTGTAGCCTATATTTGATACACTAAATTTAAATTGATCAATTAGCCTATTGTTGTCTGTTGAGTAAGCATACACTAGCTTACAACAATCTTATCAGCATTCTGAAAACAATTTCTAGTCCAATTAGTTAAAGAAGCCTTAATTGGGAAATTGATCAGTCTGAAAAGGTTATATGGAGCCATAATTTGAGTTTCAATTGCAACTTGAATTATATTGTCTTTTTATTCCGAAAAATTATATAAAAATAAATTAATTGAGGAAAACGTATAAAAAATTCAATTTTTCTTTCACAAATCGCCAATTTTATTGGTCTCCACTATACATTTTTTTTCAAATTATAATAATAAATTATTATCATTATACAAGTCTGTTGTAACAAAATTTATCATTTTTGTTTGAAACTTGTATTTTAGTTGATTGTTTTTTATGAAGCCTTTGATCTTCATTATTACTGTATCGAGACAGTAATTTTTCATTATTACTGTATTACTTCATTATTACATTCATAGGCCTACTCAATGTTGTCTCAAACTGAGAATACAAACCCTTTACATTGAGAATAAACTTCTTATTGTAACCAGAGACAACGTAATAGCATTGAGTATCCATACCACTGGCGGCTCGTGCCGCGAAACAGGTGAAGTGCTGTAAAGTTAAAGATACGGGCACTTCACCTGTTTCGTGGGCACGAGCCGCCAGTGATCCATACTTACATCCATACTCAATGGTAATAGTAGTATGTAGTCCAAGCTGTAATGGTTTTTGTTAGAACTTGTGAAATGTGTAAACTAAACTATTTCAGATTTTATTATCAAATTTCTTGAAACAAATAATACTGTTCCATGTTGTAAACCGTTTACTGTTGATTTTTCTTATAACAGTTCTGTCTTATATTTTTTATCTTCATCAAGTTATTGAATATATTTATTTTTTGAATACTTATCATTTTTCAAAATAACCAAGTAAAATCTACTAACTTAAACTCTTTTAGGCTTAGTACTTTTGAGAGAACTGTATTTTACATCAAGTTTTTGTATTTCATAGGAAAATGTGTTCGATTTGTTTGTATCAATTCGATTTTAATTTGATGAATTAAAAATCTCTCGAATTGATTCCATTTATCTGGAACAATTAATTCGAGGAAAAAATTGTATAAAATAATATTGTACAACCAATGCTAGTTTGGATAACAATGCGGTTCTATTATCCTTATTAATTTTTTATGTTGAAATTCTATTGTAGCTTTAAAGCCTTTTTATTCACAATTTATTTTCTGGCTCAAAAAAATGTTTTTATTTCATGCAATATTGGGCCATTCCTGTTATTCTACCATGTATACTCAATTCATTCATTCTCAAGACATGATTTTTGAAGTTGAAGTTTATTGTTGAAAAGTTATAATTAGCCTACTGTATTAGAGCTTTGAGCTAGGAAAGTTATAATAATGGTTGTCAATAAGGAAATCATATATCCAGTTTACTTGTTCCATTTTTAATGTCGTATGTTAACGAAATTCCTAAATCATCTGGGTATTATTGACAATGCATTTCAATAGGTCTTCTGCATTATTATTGTTATAAATATAAACGCTAATTGTTGATTGTTTATGAGGGTGAAGCCCACATAAGCTCATAGGCTTGTGCGTGGGTAATGAAATGGATGATAGATGACGACTACTTTTTAGGTAGTCGGGACCGACGGCTTATCGTCTCCTCCGAAAGACGGGGTGGTCGTATCTATGTGATTGCATTTGTTCTGTTTCCTTTGTATGATATAAATTATTAATAAAAAGTTCAGTATGACAGTATTATTGGATTTCTTATTATTATTCTATAGATAGGTTTATAAATTTATAGCTCGTTTATAAAGGAATATATACATAGCTTTTCCACAGCAATAAGCCAAAGTTCTGGTGAATTTTGGGAAGCGGTTTGTCCCAGTGGTAGAGAGCGTCTAATCGGTGAGATTAGATAAGCGACGTGCCTCTACCACCACTGTTGTAACGGTGACCGGTTCCTCTGAATTCAATTCATGAGCCTCAAAAATCCGGTGGTTCGGAACCCACCTAAAGCTGTAGGTCCATTCATCTCTCATCATCATCCTTCCCATTACCCACGCACAGGCCTAAGAGCCCATGTGGGCATCACCCTCAAAAAAAAAATCTAGTTTGAATTCGAATTCTTGTAAGCTGTAGCATTATTGTGTTACCCACGGTTTATAATTATTTCTTTCAAGATGATATAAGTTAGATGTATCAAATGAAACAATTGAAACATTCAATAATTAGTTAATGAATGGAAGCAACTGGCACATAAGAACATTTTGCCTTTATCAAACAATACAATAATATTCAAATATATCACTCAGTTATAATATATTAAATAATAAAATAGAGCATATACAAGCTTTTTGAATAATAATAATAATAATAATAATAATTTATGTATAAGAATAATAATTTAACATAGGTAAGTAGCCTATTTATGTACTATATTAGTACCTATATTTCTGCTCTACAATTTGGGACTAAATTTATCATTTTTTAACCAATTTTGACCGAGCTGGAGTCATTTCCCATCTTGAAAGAATGTCTCCTTTGCTTGGAAAGACTATACCAATAGTATATAGGCTACCTATATGTATAGTCTGTCCAAGCAAAGAAGACTCTCTGGCAAGATGGGAGAATGACTCAAAAGTTCGGTCAATATTGGTTCAAAAATTATCAATTCTATCTCAAATTGTAGGAACCGATTTGATCTACTATTGAGACCACATTTATAATTCTTGAACAAATATTGACCAAGCTGGAGTCATTTTCCCATCTTGCCAGAGGCTCTTCTTTGCTTGGACAGACTATACATATAGGTAGCCTATATACTATTGGTATAGTCTTTCCAAGCAAAGAAGGCATTTCTTTCAAGATGGAAAATGAATCCAGCTCGGTCAATATTGGTTCAAAAATGATAAATTTATTCTCAAATTGTAGAGCAGGATGTTTTATACAATTTGAAATCAAATTTATATTTTTTGAAACAATATTGACCGAGCTAGAGTCATTTCCTCATCTTTCCAGAATTCCTTCTTCTTTGCTTGGGTGGACTATATATAGGTACTATTGGTATTTATGTACTATATTTGTATACTGTATCAGGTACTATTGGTTTTCAGATACTATTTTGGTATATTACTATATTGGTATTTAGGTACTATTTGTATATAGGTACACGTACACTGGGAAATACCATTTTGACATGACTCAATTCAGTTTCAGTCAAAATTGATTCAAACACTACAATTCTATTTATTATCTTTATTTCTTGAAAACCATTTGCGAAATGAACGGAGTGATCCAGTGACTTTGTCTACAGTTTTCTCTACAACATCTCCGGAACAAATTAAAATTTTATTAAAGTAGAGTAGTCAAAATAAATTTTTCAACGTCTTTGACAATGTCATTGTCTCAAACCACAACTATATTTAGGTACTCAGCTTTTTTGTGAAATTTGACAACATCTTTGTTTTCTTATTAAAATTAACTGAGTTTCCACACTCAGTTTAGCTAGCTCATTTCTAATAAATCAACGATTATTTTACATTTTGTTCACATGTGCAGCCAATTTGAATTACTTTTCTCTTGTGGAAGCTTTTTGAACTGAATGGATACACTCTGTTGATATATTGTAGTTTGTTTCAGTTTTTCATTAGGAAAGTCCATTAGACTGTAAGAGTCTATTAATTTTCGGTGTTGTGAGATGATTTCACAACTTATTTTTATTTTTAATCAGGAATTGAAATATCCTCTCAGTTATTGTAGCTGAGGAATGAGGCAAGCAGAAAATAGTTTGAACAAATTTTATTTTCATGACTCATTACTTTGTTGGCTTCATTTTTTAAACTGAATACTGCGTGTTCCAAAATTATTACTTCAGCTCTAGTTACTTACATTTGTCTCAGGATTCAACTGAAAAAATACACTCCTATAATATAGTTTTATAGAATCTACAGTTCAACATTAGTAATGATAAATCAGAGAATCGAACCGATTACTCTATTCTGCTAGCAAAGCAACCATTTGCTGCAATTTACTGCAACTGCCTCTGGGTGGGCTCTGGCTTCAGATGATCTTGGTTTGCTGTCTTTTTGTTTACCATTTATATAATAATTATAGTTTATTATCTGAAGCGCAGTCAGTTTTTCTCTACACGTTGAAAAATATGCAATAGATTCTGCCTTAATATATAAAGCAAAGAAGACCCCCTGGCAAGATGAGAAAATTACTCAAACTCAAGCTCGGTCTATTTTGCTTCAAAAATTATCAATTTGATCTCAAATTGCAGAAAACAATCTGATCTACTATTGAGACCACTTTTATAATTCTTGAAAAAATATTGACCACGCTGGAGTCATTTTCCCATCTTGCCAGAGGGTATTATTTGCTTGGACATAGTGCTATACACTAGGACTAGATCTGTATGTACTAGGGTTGGACACACTGAGCTGGTTTATTTTTTTGTTATTGATTGAGATTGCAGTACTACAGACGAAATCCAAAATGACAGAAATAGAAACCAGAAATCGAATCCCAACTTCCCGAAATCGAATCCAGACTTCCAAGGAGGCCACTTCCACTTCGCTCGTATCGATACGAAATATCGATATGTTTCCTCCCGAAATATCGATATTCGTATCGATACGCACATCACTAGGCCGACTTCAAGGTTTCATTCTATTACAATTTGATTTGTAGGTTATGATATTATTTTAGCGACAAAGGTTATTTCTATTTCTATTCAAATTTCACAATAAAAATAATAATTTATATTCATAATAATATATCAATTTATTCATCAAATCATTGCATTGGAAGCAAAGTTTTGGGTTTTTCATGTCATAGCAACTAGCCAGCTGAGGTTGTAATATTCACAAATTAATTGTGGATTGTAAATGTTTATGAGACACCGCCCAGAAAAGGAATTCATTCATTTATTGAAAAAATAACACAAATCATAAAATAATTATGAACTAGGCTAGGATAGAAGAACTATAGGTTACCCTATTCTAGTTCACTTGAGACGAAATAAACAAATGTTTTTTGTATGTGTGCGTGTATAGTCTCTGTCCAAGACTCCAAGCGAAGAATACCTTGTGGCCAAATGGGAAAATGACTCCAGCATGGTCAATTTTTGTTCAAGAATTATAAATGTAGTCTTAATAGTAACAATAGAAACATTTTGATTTACTATTAAGACTACAATTATAATCCTTGAACCAAGGATTGACCAACCTGGAGTCATTTCCCCATCTTGCCAGAAGGTCTTCTTTGCTTGGACAGACTATACAGATCAAATTGATAATTTTTGAACCAATATTGACCGTGCATGAGTCATTTTCCCATTGTGACAGAACGTCTTCTTTGCTTGGACAGACTTTAAAGTAGGTTTTCTTCTATGCGATACGGTTCGATGGTCGGCCGCAGTCGAACAGCTGTAGCCAATCACAGCACAGCCGTTGTCTTGATTATATTCAGTCTGACTTCTTGAAAGAAAATTGTCTTTTTTGTTTATTTCATCTCAAGTTATTGTGAATAGGGTATTTGTAGATGCTGTAGCCTGTTCCATTTCTTTGCAAAATTTTGATGAATATTATCAGTTCTAAACAAGAACTAAAGTAACTTATTACAGTCTGTACAAGCAAATAAGGCTGTACAAGCTCTGGCAAGATGGGAGAATGACTCAAGCTCGGTCAATATTGGTTCAAAAATTATCAATTTGATCTCAAATTGTAGGAGAAAATTTGATCTACTATTAAGACCGCATTTATGATTCTTGAACAAATATTGACCAAGCTGGAGTCATTTTTCCATCTTGCTAGAGGCTCTTCTTTCCTTGGACAGACTACACTTTCACAACACTTTTTTGATGAATTGATCTATTTCAGATTATATTGGACAATCGTGGACTAGTGAGCAGACACCAATATGGAGGATAATGACGCCGAAAATAATGTTGAAGACTCATTTTTGAAAGTACTGAGTGCAAATCTCATGGGAAAACGATGGACGCGTTATTTGAAAGAGTTGAAATTCAACTTGAAGTGTGTTAACAGAGGTTTGAAGCCAGCCTACCTGTGGGACTTGGGTCCTGCAACCGATTTACAAACTATTACAAAACTGATTGATGATCTAAAACGTGATCAACTGATGGTAACATCAATCTATGTGATTTGTTATGAGAGTGAGGTATTTGTTGTGAATTTGGAGACAATCAAAAAGTTTTTAAACGAATTTCAAGTGAAGTTTGTTGATAGTGACTCAAAAAGTGAACCCAAGTTGGTTGATAGTGATATGACACGTCGGTTAATCTCTATTTTCAAGAATAAAATTGAAAACATTTCACAAAAATATGAAAGTAATCTACTCCAATCTGAAACAAGTTTGAAACTTGAGTTTGTCGACGATATTGATGTATTTCCACCTACCATCTACGGTCTACTACTTGGCTACCCAGTAGTGTACTGGAATAGTTCGAGAAACGACGATTCGAACAACCTTTCGTTTCGACCGTTGTGTGTTTTTGAAGTGATTTGGGAGGCAGGAATTGTGTATAAATTCTCCGCACCGGTTTTGTTGGAATTGGTAGGTTTTGTTGGGGATTGGGTGAACTGGTTGAGAACAGAGCTGAAAGTTGAACTCAGTTTATCTGTTGAGAATGTTTTATTACCTTGTGTTCAATTGTAATTTATATTCAATCAATAAAAGAAAGTAATGAATTTCAAATTTTTACATATTGTTAATAGCTGTCGCCAAGAAGTTGGTCGGTTTCCTAGCTTATGTTACCTACTAACAGCTGATGTAAAGCATCTAATGTCTGTTTTGATTTCAAAAACATCATCTTCATCTAGGCATAGCTAAGCAACAAATCTAATTGGCAACATCAGCTGTTGAAGTGCACAAGTAGCGGACGAATCCGCCTAACTTATTGGCGTCAGCTATAAAGTAAGTTACTAATTTTAATTAGTTTGGTCTCCAACCACAGCAATAGTCAATTGGTTCTGCAGTAAATTTATCAACTCATTTTATCATTAGGCTACTCAATCTTCATATTGTATTGGAATGTATAACTCACATTAGCCTTCAGCTGATGTTAAAAATTAGGCGATTTCGTCTGCTTCTTGTGCGCTTCAACAGCTGATGTTGTCAGAGTTGTCATTCAGCGTTGCCTAGTTGTTATTAAATTCAAGAGGCAATGAATGCTTTACATCAGCTGTTATTATTGGTTAAATCACGTACAACAAACAGACGAAACCGCCTAACTTTTTGGCGTCATCTATTCCAATTTCATTTGTTCTAAAATTAAGCTTAGAATATAATTTTGTATGTAATTTGTTATAATTAATGGAATAAACAAGATTTTCCACTTTGAGAAAATGATTTCATTTAACGGAACCTGAACTACGTTGACTCACTATTCTCTATAATATACTCGTATTATCAGAGATTTATCTCTCTAGATATTATACAGTCTCCATGACAAAAGCCAATGAACGAATGCTAATATCAATGTAAAAATTTGTGAATTGTGAAAAGTGTTTGAAAACCTTTTGAATATAACCTCTATTTTGAATATTTTTATCAAAATTTGGGAGAGACGTTTTGGACTTCAATGTCTGTGTTTTTACCCTTTATTGTTATTTTTCAAATAAGTAATGCGGTCATTTCGGTTTTCATGCAACTGGTCTTAACAAGGTAGAGAAGTAAATTACATAAAGACAAACAATTATAAAAATATATCATTTAATAAGATTCAGTACATTTGTTGTTCAAAACATTTTGGCAATTGACTGTTGATTACTAAGGCACTTTGTTTCATATGGTTAAACTTCTCTACAAAGTCAATGATATTACAACAAACAATAGCTGAAATAACCTATTGCATTTTAAAAGTATACATGTAACATAACATATTTAAAAGGAAATTAGCAACAATATAATAATCAACGTGTATCCAATACTGTATTAAAAGCTCAACAACAAAGAAGTACGGTACTAGATCATCCATCAATAATTATACAAATATATACGTATAATATCGGAAATTATTCACTTCTTCATAATAAAACATTCATATCTCTGAATATTTTTGTAGAATGGTGACGTAAATTGAAAAAATAATGTTAAAATTTTGACTACACACAGACATATTTGTAAATTGACTAAAAAATTCAGATCAAATGAGCGCGAATCTGACAACGGAATAACATGTAACTTACGAGTAGATCAGTCCTTTCGAAAATGGTATTTCACAGACAATAATGTCCACTTTTTGCTAGCGTTTTCAAACTTTTTCAATAAGCAAGGCGATACCCTGACCACCTCCAATACACGCAGAGCCCACTCCCAGTTTCAGGTTCCTTCTTCTGTAAAACAAAAATTTTTAATAATTAGATTAAAAAAAAGTAGTAAATATCAATTTTCAACCAGTATTCATTAATAATTTATTGTAAGAGGCGATATAATCGTGTGTTATTCTGGTAAAGCAAAGGAGGCACTGGCAGGATGGGAAAATGACTCCAGCTAATCATTTATTAATTATAGTAAGCTTGAAAACTTAGTAGATACTAGTGACTTTCACTTTGACAACAGAACTCACGATTTTTATGCTTGTTGGACGCGTTTCGTGGCACTGAGCCACATCTTCAGCATACAAGGAGTAACTAGATACTGACCAGTAGGATGACAAAAGAACAAGGACAAGTAGGATGAAGACAAAAGAAGAAATTTATTAATTCATTAATAAACTATTACAATGATCTATAATAATAGATATTACAATCTGAAAGAGAAAAACTAGGCTTAGCCTGTACTATTTCTCTTTCAATTTCAATTGGTAATGATGTCCAAAAGGTTATGTTTATGTCACGCACTTCAAATTTATGGTCCGGGAATACTCACAAGAATAATTTAAAAGTAAAAACAATTTTGAATTTAGTAATGTTGTTAGAAAGCCGAAAAAGCACTTGAAAACTTTATAATTCCAATAACATGGAATAAAATTGAAAATTTCAACCAAAAATTCACAAACAACATTGGACAGTAATCAACAGCTTGGACAATATTGTTTCAAAAATCACCAATTTGGTCTCAAATCGTAGAAAACATTCTGATCTATAAATTTAGACCAAGTTTTAATATTTGAACCAATATTGATTGAGCTGGAGTCATTTTCTCATCTTGCCAGAATGTCTTCTTTGTTTGGACAGACTATTCGTGCGTTGTTGTTCAAGTGACAACTTGATTGGCTACAGCTGTTCGACTGCGGCCGACCGTCGTTTCGCATAAAGGAAAACCAACCTTAAGAATCGAATTGCAGTCTAGACATTAGCAACATAGAGTAGTCAAATGTGAGAGCATAGATCATCTTTGCTGTATATCAGAATGTCCACTCTATCACGTCTTGATAGTGCTATATAGCAAGGAATAAACAGGAAATAGAAGGACTAATGAGTGTTTTATCATTCAATTGAGTGGAAATATTGTTGAGAATGCCTAGAACATGATCATTTCATTTAAACAGATGATGTCCAATGCTCATAATTAGATAAGCTGACACGACTGTCAGGTTGACATCTGCTTCTCACAGCAGGGATAGTGGTATTATTATAGCAAGGAATAATCCGAAAAAAGACTAATGCGTGTTTTTATCTAATTGGGTTGGAATATTATTGAATATGCCGAAAACATGATAATTCTATTGTTACAGAGGATGCTAGGCTCATAATGAGATGAGCTGATGTGACTATCAGTTTGACATGTGCATCTCACATAAGGTATAGCTACAAATCAGAGAATGAACTGGAAATATGAGATCTAATGCATGTTTTCTCATTCAATTTGGTAGGAATATTGTTTAAAATGTCTGGAACATTATCAATTTATTGTTACAGAGGATAATATGCTCATAATCATATGAGCTGATGTGACTATCAGTTTGACATGTGCATCTCACAGAAGGTTAAATTGTAATGCTACATGGCGAGAAAAAACTGGAATTAGGGGAACATGCGTGTTTTCTCATTCATTTGTTTAGTAATATTGTTGAAATGATTTCAATGCTTTAAAATGGACCGATTTCCCTATTCTACAATGTTGCCAGATTTTCGTACTCTACATAGTTGCCACTTCCAAGGCTTTGGCCTTATTGAAGGTGTCTATGGTAGGCCTATAGTCTATCCAAGCAAAGAAGACCCTCTGGCAAGACTCTAGCTCTATCAATATTGTCTCAAAAGTTATCAATTTGATCTCAAATTGTAGGAAACAATTTGATCTACTATTCAGACCACATTCATAATTCTTGAACGAATATTGACTGAGCTGGTGTCATTTGCGCATTTTGCCAGAGGGTCTTCTCTGCTTGGACCGACTATAATGTACCTGAGTTCGTGCACAATGTGCGCGGTGATGCGTGCGCCCGACGCGGCCAGCGGATGACCCAGCGCGATGGCGCCTCCGTTCACGTTCAACTTCTCAGCGTCTAGTTTCAGCTCCTGCTGGCAGGCCAGCGTCTGCGCGCCGAATGCCTCGTTTATCTGCCAACAACAACAGAACATTAATGAATTGAACTAAACTAATTTCGCAATATAACATTCTGTATTCTATCCAATACATCTGTATTTGTCCAAACATAAGCCACAATTAGTTGTACTGAGGGAGCAATGACATATGAAATGTTGAAGATTATACAGAATGACACGTCGACAGAATTTTCATAATAATAATAATAATATATTTATTTCGCCAAAAATTACATACAGTAGTTAATTACAAAATATGAATGATACATACAAAATGCATAACAAATTTAAATTAAAATATATCTAAATGATTTGGCACAGCCAAAAATAAAAAATAAATAAATTAAAATATCAAAATAAACTCAACTCGAGCTTACGCACAGGCAATGTTTGCCTATGTAGGCTCTTCCTCCTATTATCAATAAGTAACTGAAAATGATTCATGATAATATTAATACTTGAGAAATTATAAATAATTTTTAAGTCATCTTTAATAATTCTGTGTTACTTATTAATTCTGTACATTGATATTTTTTGTTTTCTTTTGAGGAAATAAATGATTTTGAATTTTGAACACACGGGAGTTGAAAAATAATAAATGTGGTCTTAATAGTAGATCAAATTTAGCTAAGAAATAGAACAGGCTACAGCATTAACCTATGTACCCTATTCACGATCGCTTCAAATGAAATAAACAAACAGAACAATTTTGAGACAAGACAAGTCGTAGGCAAGTGCTGTGATTGGCTACAGCTGTTCGACTACGGCCTACCGTCGGACCGTATCGCATAGAAGAAGACCTACCTTTACAGGAACACACACAAAAAATTCTTTATTTCGTCTCAAGTGATCTAGAATGGGTATAGTTCTCCTATCGTGGTTCATAATTGTGTTATTTTGTCAATAAATGGATAAATTCCTCAGAGGTATTATCTCTGTATTGTATTATACATTGTATAATACAATACAATACTCTGCAGCATTGTATTCGACATCAACCAGACTGGCGGCTGGCAGAGGCTTTTCTTCGCTTGGACAGACTTACATGGCCTAGCATACTTGAAAATTTTGGCAAATAAATGAAGGTTATGATGAAAATCATACTTTACACACTCTGTAGGAAGCTCTAAGGCTGAGGCCGCACTGCCGGTGGGTAGAGCCTGGTGGGTGGAGGGTAGTTGGTAGATCTATAGAACATACACACCATCCACAGTAATACATCGTATGAATGGTATGACGTCATACTGTTTTTTGAGGTTATGTTGTCCATATTTAAGAATTTCAAGATGGCGGCTGAACACACACCATTCATACGATGTATTACTGTGGATGGTGTGTATGTTCTATAGATTTATCAACTACCCTCCACCCTCCAGGCTCTACCCACCGGCAGTGCGGCCTCAGCCTAAGAAATAAATCTTTGTGCTAGTACTTCTGAATCACTGTTCAATCAATGATAAGTAGATTCATGGGGGGAGGGGGATGCAAATTTTGCACCACTGTAAGTTACGTGTATTATACGTCTGTCCAAGCAAAGAAGACATTCTGGCTAGATGGGAGAATTACTCCGTTCAAAAATTATAAATTTCGTCTCAAATTGTAGGATACACTCTAATCTTCAATTTGAGATAAAATTCATAATTTTTGAAACAATATTGACCGAGCTGGAATCATTTTCCCATCTGGCTAGAACGTCTTCTTTGCTTGGACAGACTATAAGAGGTTGGGTGTACAATAAAATCATCATCATCATCATCATCATGGCAAAGCAAGTCTATAAATGAAAATACTCTTATGGCTTTTAACGGTGGGGAGACCCTTGCGGGTAGTTCCACCTCTCCAATATGTACTTGGCCAAATACCGGTCACCCATCCAAGAACAGTCCACAGTTTTCGTGACTCAACTTCACGATCACCGATAGATCACCCTCACCGAGTGACCAATACCTAGTACACGTTCGACAGATTATTGTGGAGGAAAAAGTTTAATTTAATTTCTTAATTCAAAGCCAAGAACTAACCTCAACCATATCGACATCATTCAGAGTCTTCCCGGCAGCCTTCAGCAAGTTAGCAATGGCTGGTGCCGGTCCTATGCCCATCACCTGTGGCTCTACGCCCACCACACTGTAGCCCACCAGCCTGGCCAATGGGGTCAGGTTGTGTTGGGCCAACGCTTTCTCGCTGGCTAGTAGCACGGCGCCGGCCCCATCACAGATACCCGACGCCGAGCCGGCTGTCACCACGCCGTCCTGAAAACATCGGATGATTGAAAGTTACACTAAAGAATGCAATATCATATGAAAAGTATATATGTTATGTATTAATTACTGGATTATTATTGTGAATAAATAAATTTTTGTAAATAAATAAATGAATTTGATTTGATCATATGAATTACTATATTCTACTCATTCAGTGCATACAAACAAGGCAAATCAAATATTTCTTTCTTTATTTTGACAATAAATTTATCAAATAATGAAACAAGTTTAATTAGAAAAATAATATATCATGAAAAGTTCTATCAATGATGTTTCATATACAAAGCGAATGCTGAAAATATGTCAAAAAAATAATACTATAGTCTGTCCAAGTAAAGAAGACCCTCTGGCAAGATGAGAAATTGACTCCAGCTCGGTCAGTATTGGTTCAAGAATTATTTATTTGGTCTCAAATTGTAGATCAGAATGTTTCCTACAATTTAGAGCATATCAATAACTTTTTTAACCTAATTGTTCTCTACAATTTGAGATCAAATTGATATTATTTTAACAAAATTGACCGAGCTGGTACCATTTTCTCATCTTGCCAGAGGGTCTTCTTTGCTTGGACAGACTTTACATGCTAAATTATATTGCTCGGAAGTAGGAGTATACATGGAAAAAATTTTTTTGATACTGAAATCATTCACTCACAGTTACACACACCATTAAGGCCAGGCGTATGCTGGGACGCATTCAGGCACACGCACGCAAGCCAGCCAATCACAGCTCTTGTCTTGTCCTCAACAAGAGTTGTGATTGGCTAACATGCGTATGCGTGTGCAACATGCGTCCCAGCATACCTGGCCTATGCACTGAATAATACTTGTGATAATAATGTGTTTATATAATATTCTAATCAGATGATGAAGTTAGCGGATGAATGTGTATAACCTCTCAATTTATAAAACTGATATCGGGGTAATATAACAAATTATAATCGGGATAATGGATATCAAAATATATAAAACAAGGCTATCGGAATCATCAAATTAATAATAGAATACAAAACCTCAAGTTCGTAATATTAAAATGAGTTAGTACATATAGTATGTCCGAGCAAAGAAGAGCCTCTGGCAAGATGAGAAAATGACTCCAGCTCGGTTAATATTTGTTCAAAATTAAATATTTGGTCTAGCAGTAGATCAAATTGTTTCTTTCTATTTGAGATCAAATTGATAATTTTTCAACCAAAATTGACCGAGCTTGGGTCATTTTCTCATTTTGCCAGAGGATCTTCTTTGCTTGGACAGACTGTAGTAGATAATACAATAGCAACACAAAGTGTCATTAAATAGAACAATACGGAGAACAATATTTAACTGACAATACAAATTGTTCACTGTTCTAATTGAAATAATCTTTCACTGGTGGATGGAAGAAATCTGAAAGTATTAGTAAATTATTTAGGATTAGTAGGTTACTTAGAAGATGGCGCTCTAGGTTTTACTTATAGATTCAAATTAACAGTCTTCTGGGTATTAAATTGAATAGTTTCAATGATACAAGATTTTGTATTATTAAATCCTTTTCAGTCTAAATATGGTACACTAATTTCTCGTGTTATGGAAGTGAATACGTATTTTCCACTGCTGTATGAGCCTAAATTATTTTTCATTTGGAGTAAAAGTTTGAAAGCTATACTCCATCCAAGCAAAGAAGACCCTCTGGCAAGATGGGAAACTGACTCCAGCTCGGTCAATATTGGTTCAAAAGTTATCAATTTGATCTCAAATTGTAGAAAAATTTTTTATCTACTATTTAGATCACATTTATAATTCTTGAACAAATATTGACCAAGCTGGAGTCATTCTCCCATCTTGTCAGAATGTCTTCTTTGCTTGGACAGACTATATCATGCTGTACTTTATTATAATAGTGCCATAGGATTAACAATTAGTTACTCCAGCTACAAGAGTAGTTACTCCAGTAATTGGAGTAGTTACTCCAACTCAAAAGTACAACAGCTGAAATTCTAGATTGGCTTATTGCTTGTCCACCACCAGGACGTTTTTCATTCGAATCGCCTCGATCAAGTAGCTATAGTCTGCACAAGCAAAGAAGACCCTCTGGCAAGATGGGAAAATGACTCAAGCTCGGCCAATTTTGGTTAAAATATTATCAATTTGATCTCAAATTGTAGAGAACAATTTGATCAACTATTAACACCACATTTATAATTCTTGAACAAAATATTGACCAAGCTGGAGTCATTTTCCCATCTTGCCAGAGGGTCTTCTTTGCTTGGACAGACTATACACTGCAAATAGAAACTTGTTCATACAGTCAAAATAGGAACCACAAAACATATCTATAATCGTATAATGATACTAAATATTGATAAACTATCAATTTTAAAAACAAATTTTTCTTCTTTTGAAAGGCTTTTCTAATCTTACAGTTTTTGTTTGTTGCTATTTCAAATCTTTAGAAGTATTCAAACTAATGAATTTTTATTGCTTTGAACTAATGAACAAATAATAAAGCAGATGCAAATAAAACTGGCGGTTGGCAAATGTCTTGCAGTATGGATATTAGATTGGACATAACTGTCCAAACTTCGCCACTTCAGAAAGCTAAAGAATCAATCTATTCTAAACTCTGCTATACCTTTTTGAATATGAGCGGCAGTTTGGCGAGCGCCTCTTTGGTGGTCTGTGGCTTGGGATGCTCGTCGCAGTCGACCACCAGCTCCTTCTTCTTAATTGTTACCGTGACTGGAGCCAGTTCCTCCTTGAACACGCCCGCGTCGTGCGCTACAACAACAAGAAATTTAAATTTCTAATTGATTACAGTGATATCACATGCACTCAGCCGGACAGGATACAATCGGGAAGCAGAATGAAGTAGTGGAAGAAGAAGTGGAGGAGAAAAAATGTTTTAAAAATGTGTCAAGACTAAGAAAATGTTTGCCCCCCTTGAAATGATTGAATCCACCAAGACTTTGATGAAGCTCTGTGATTGGACAAGATCTTTCCCCCCACTTTCAACGCCTACATCGAGAAGCTAGCCAATGGGAGTTGAGCAATGAAGACAGAAGAACTTCAGTTCGTGCTTGGTTCATGTTCTGTCCGTGTCCAGTACAAGTTCGGTTCGTGTTCAGTACAACTTCGTTTCGTGTTCAGTTTGGTTTCGGTTTGTGTTCGGTTCGAGTTCAGTTCATGTTCGGTTCGAGTTCAGTTCGGTTTCGGTTTGTGTTCAGTTCGAGTTCGTTTCGTGTTCAGGTCGTGTTCGGTTCGTGTTCAGTTTGTGTTCATTTCGAGTTCGGTTCGTGCTATTTCCAACATAGTTAATGTGTTAGTTTAATAATGTGTTCAGTGAGAAATAGTTTAAAAATAACACTGAGAACAATTTGACTGGTAAGTAAAACAAGTAAACAAGGCATTCAACTCAATTTTTAATAAATGAACAGTTTATTCATAGTTTATTTCCATTCTTGCTCGAGTGTGCTTTGATTTTGTCTGTGGCCACGACTCCAGAGAATGTTTCAAGTTCTCAATAAATTCAACTTATAATTTAAATAATTCATTATTATGACCAACACCACAACAAACAACAGTAATATTCTATGCAATGTTATTAGTCTTGAATAGATTGATTTGAATTGAAACCACTACCCTTTCTTCCAGTATACTCTGTAATATCTAGTCTTTCCAAACAAAGAAGACCTTCTGGTAAGATGGGAAAATGACTCCAGCTTGTTCAATATTTGTTCAAGAATAATAAATGTGGTCTTAGTAGTAGATGGAATTGTTTTCCACAATTTGAGATCAAATTGATAATTTTTTAACCAATAATTACCGAGCTTGAGGCAGACTTTACTATGTAATGTTTACAGTCTTGAATAAATTGGATTGAATTGATATCACTAACCTTTCTTACATTATACTACGCAATATACTACAATGTAATGTGTATAGCCTAGTGTTGGATAAAATTTGTATGAATTTGAATTGTCATCACCAACCTTTCTTCCAGTTCTGCTGCGACCTTAGCGCGAACTCGTCCACCTTATCCCTGGGGATCTTGTACCTTGCCGCCAGATTCTCGGCGGTGAGCGCCATCGGCAGGCCGCAGTAGGTGTCGGTCAGACCCAGCCACAAACTGTCCTCTAGCTCTGTTTTGGCGCCTAGCGGCAGACCGCCGAACCTCAGTCCGCGAACCGTGTGCGGCGCCTGGCTCATGTTGTCCACACCGCCGGTCAGTACCACCTCCGAGTCGCCGCAGAGGATGTTCTGCAAATTAATATGAAATTAAATCATTTACCTCATTCAAGGTAATAGTAAATACAAGTCAAGTTACGTTTTTCTATACACAACACGACGATCAGCCAATCACAGTTTTTTTATTGTCCTTGAGCTTGAACAACAAGAGCTGTGATTGGCTACAGTTGTCCGACTGCGGCCGACAGTTGTGTATAGGAAAACCTCCCTTTAGTATTCACCAAGGTTGTTACAAGTAGGTTATTCAAATCAAATCAAATTCAATTCAATTTATTTCAATTTAAACACACATAAAGACACAATGAATAATATAATACAAAAATTAGTAAAACACAATAACAAAATAATACATTATTAACAAATTCAACAATTACTGTGGTGGGGTGTGCTTAAAAAGATGGAGGGGAAATACCTAGCCAACTATGGTTTCCCATGTAATAGGCAGGTAGAAGAAGGTAAAAAAGGAAAGAAGGTAAAATAAAATGAAACTGAAAAAATAAAGAAAAGGGAAAGGTAAGCGAATGGTAAGCGAATTTAAATATTACTTTATTTTGACACTTTAGCAATACATTTTATCAAATGAAACAAGTTTTATTATAAAATGAATGTTTAATAGAATGGTCAATATTAATAATCTTTCATATACAAAACTAATACTAAAAAAATCCACTTGCTAAATTATTTAAATTTGCTTGCAAGTAGGCTATACATGAAAAAAATTAATGCTCAAATTATTCACTCAAAGAAATTATTCCGATTCAAGTAAGGCTCTATAAAGAGGGGGGTTTACTCAGTATCCGCCATTCTGTTGTTGAAAAAATTGCGCTAAATTCAAAGTCATAATAGAATAAATTAACAGTCAGTGGAACATCAGTGTTTTTGTACGTGAAAATTGACCTAATCCACTTCACTATAGCGTACTATCATTTAGTATGGATCATAAGTTATATTGAATATATCCATACTCAATGGTGCTATTTTCTAGAGTATGTAAGTTATAAAGTTTTTTTTTATGAAGCATCAAACGTAGTATAGGTAGAATGAATTATTTTACAGAAATAAATGTTATTTGACGGCATGCTTATAACGGCTTAGAGATAGAGAATCGCATGATCGAAAGTCAGCGGTTGAATCCTACCTGAGCTCCGTTGAGCACGGCCTGGAATCCGGATCCGCACAGGCGGTTGACTCCGAGCGCCGGACGCTCAATTGGAATGTCGCAGCGCAGTGAAACATGCCTTGGCAGAAAAATTCCGTCGACCGATGTGTTCTGCAAAATGAAACAACTAGGCCTTAATAAAAATTGAAAATAATAGTACCTTAGAAAAGAGTTATTTTAAAATGACTCTAAAGAGTTGAAACATGCCATGATAGAACAAAAATCATTTCAAGTAGCCCTAGACAAAAAAAGGTACTCTTAGATAATTTGTTTCAGCACAATATGTGCTAGTGCAAAATTCTAACTTGAGAATGGGTCTAAACACACCGAAACATGTGCTAAAGCAAATAATCAAGAGTTACTGAACTGTGGATTTTTTAAAATTTATTCACAATTATTATCAGTAGCCCTAACAGCATATTGACCATGGGACAACTAATATGGTATAGCTCAAGGTTATCAGAGACCCCTAATAACCTTGGTTATAGCTGGTGAAAAAATCAAGGCGTTTTGGCGAATGACTTTTCTAATTGCTCAGCTCTGTCAGAACAGTCTGAAGCAGTCTTCACGAGCTAATAACTATATCTGGGCTTTCGTTTTGATGTACTCTTGCAGACAGCTCGCAGACTGTCCTGACAGTGCTGAGAATTAACAAAAGTAATTTGCCAACCGCCTAGATTTTTTGAGTCAGCTAAAGAAACTCATACGAGTTGAAATAACACAATTGATTGGCAACGTAAAACGAGAAAACAATGCAATCAATTGAATTTTCTAATAAATCATTTTGAATTACTAAATTCATGGATTTTCAGCAAAGAGGTGTCCAAAGTGTCCAAGCAAATAAGACATTCTGGCGAGATGGGATATTAACTCCTGGTTGGTCAATATTTGTTCAACAAATTTAAATTTGGTCTCAAATTGTAGAAAACATTATAATAAATCATTTTCAATTGGTAAATTCATGGATTATCATTAGCTACATTGCTGTCAGATAGCACAGATAACCGTAGCTGGAAAAATCAACTTGCATTGCATTTTTCAACGAAAATTTGCATAGTATAGCGGACGCCAAAAGTTGGGCAAAGTTACGTCTGCCCCTTGTACGTGATGTAACCTACTAACAGCTGAAGTAAACCATCTTCAAATCTCAAAAAATTCATCTAGTCCTATGACTAAGATAAAATTCTTAATTGACAACATCGACTGTTGAAGCGCACAAGGAGCAGACAAAACTGTCTAAAATTTTGACACAGATAATATTGTGAGTGGAAGAGTCTTATTATAGTATTTTTTCAAACACATATTTGAATAGTGAAATAATAACCATTTTTTTTTCAATTGAATATATGTTATGAAGCAAATCTATTTCATAAAACCATTGACTATGGATATATATCCATAGTCAATGATAAAACCTTCCGATTGCCAGTTCAATGCTACCAAGCCAAATCGGCTAAATTTTATTTAAAATATTTGAGCTCATGCCAGAAATTTGAATTGGCGACATGATGAGAATTGCATTGCAATGACAGCAAGCCGACTTGAACTTGTGTAGCAGTGTCCAAGCAAAGAAGACATTCTGGCAAGGTGGGAAAATGACTCCAGCTCGGTCAATATTGGTTCAAAAACTACAAATTTAGTTTCAAATTTTAGTCAACATTCATATCTACAATTTGGGACCGAATTTGTAGTTTTTGAAACAGTATTGGACGAGCTGGAGTCATTTTTCCATTTTGCCGGAATGTCTTCTTGGCTTGGACAGACTATATCTAATTTGGACTTCTGTATCATTACTGCATTTAAGAAATCTGCCGTGAGAAGTGGGCTTCATATTAAAAAATTATTATTTCAAATCAAACCGACCGAAAGCACATTTCCGACAACAACCGAGTCGACAGCTTCTGGCTTGCAGTTGGCTGCAGCCAGTGCAGCTTTAGCTGCCACCAGCTGCAGATCGGCTGCACTGGTTTTCACAAATTTCCCGCCATAGGTTCCGAACGGCGTACGCTTGGCTGCTACAATGAACACACCTGCGCAACAAAATTTGAAAATAAATTTAAACAAAATTAAAAATATTATCATTTTATCCTTCTTAAATAAATATAATTTTATTGCCATAAAATTCATAGAACATGGACAACATCAAGATTAACAAATTAAAAATTAAACAATCAATGTTCAATACAAATAATCAATAGTCAATGAGAAATTTTGTTTGTTTATGAGGGTGAAGCTCACATGAGCTCATAGGCTTGTGCGTGAGTAATGAAATGGATGATAGATGACGACTACTATCAGTAATCAGTCAATGAGTATATTATTGTCAATTAGGATACATTGAAATATTGTAAATTGCTAGGATGGATTCTATGATAAATATTCAAATCAACTATTAATATTGATCATTTTCAACAATCTTTCATAACTTTTTGTTGAGCAGCTCAATGCTCTCAAGTCTATAGTCTGTCCAAGCAAAGAAGACCCTCTGACAAGATGAGAAAATGACTCCAGCTCGGTCAATATTGGTTTAAAAAATATTGGTTTGGTCTCAAATGATAGATCAGAATGTTTCCTACGACTGAAACCAAAATCAATCATTTTTGAACCAATACTGACTGAGCTGGAGACATTTTCTCATCCTGCCTGAGGGTCTTCTTTGCTTGGACAATGTATATCCAAGGTTCATACATAGGTTCATACTAACCTTGGGATGTAGGCCTACAATTTAGAGTGAAAAATACATTATTCATCAAGAAACATACATGTAGATACTAGACCTACAAGAAACTAACAAAAATAGAAATAATACATTTTGTGAACTCTCAATAAAAAACAACAATTTTTTAAATTATTCTATACTAGACGTATAGAATATACGTCTCGCTTCGCTCGTCTTCTCCGCCTAGCCAGGGGGCTCCGCCCCCTGGACCCCCGTCAGTATCAGAAGTGTCAGGGAGTCAAACAGACTCGCTTCGCTCGCCTGCATAACCTCTGTCAGTGTAAGCTGAGATAAACAGGCTCGCTTCGCTCGCCTGCAAATTCGGTTCAGAAGGGATTAAAAATGCATTGAACTGACCTGATCTGGACCTGTTTACCAAATTACAACATTTTATACCAATTTATTCTCGAAAAATCCAAGAAAAACTCCAAAAAATAGTAAAACGCAAATAATGAGAGTAACCTTGGGAAGTATATTGGACATAGTTTGAAACTTGATTCAATATTTTCCAAATATAGTTCATCTATAATCTCGCTGAACAATTAAAATTACAGTTAGGATTGGTCGTATCAAGGCGGAAGATATGCAACCCGCAACACATCTACAATTTTGAAAACCTGATTACTGGCGTAATCTTGTAAGGATTTCAAAAATAAAATTTAACACAACATTTCTAGACCTTATCTGAACCTGCCCACCAAATATCAACATTTTCTACCGATTGGTTCTCGAAAAAATTAAGAAAACGCCGAAAAACTATAGAAAAACTAAAATATTAGGCGTATCCTTGAAAAGATTTAAAAATCCGTTCTTAGCGCGCGTCTAAACGTCCAACTGAACATGCCTGCCAAATTTGAACTCATTCGGTTCAGTGGATTGTTAGTTCTGGTGATGAATGAATGAATCAGTCAGTGCCATTTCGCTTTTATAGATATAGACTAGTAGCGATATTAAAGTGAGTGCTAATGCACTAGTAAATATAGAGTTAATTGTTTTATTCTTCATCAAATTAATAACTTATTCTTCTCTAGATAAGAATAATCGTTTATACTCACGAGAACATGGCAATTCTAAGATAATTGAGAGATTCGTTCTTTTTATGACTCTTCTTGATGTTCTATTTTTCAAGCTCAATGCATCCATACATAATTACAAATTCATGAACTAAATAATAAATGGAAACTACAGATATTTTTTTTCGTTTTCAGATACAAAAAATTCAAATAAATTTTTTTTATAGTCGACTCAAGTGTTGAAGTACCTGATGTTGAAGATTTATTCTGAAATTATGTCAGAGAATTGTTACTTTTGATATGTGATTTCAAATGATTAAAAACCGGTCTATGATAAAATAATGAATTCAATTGTTTTAGAATATATGTAATAACGATTTTCTAGTAGAGCTCAGAAAAACAATAGATGATAATTGAAATTTGAAAAAGAAGATAGCAGCCAATTAACGAATTAATAGTTTTTGCACTTTGGGACTAAAGAAATGAATCAACCGAATAAAAATTAGACAAATTTATCTTTTTTAACAATTGATATTATGAAACATTGAGAATTTGAACAACAGTTAGAAAATATTGAAAGCAATGATTAATTATGAACTTTGCCTGCTTATGCAATACAGTAACTCGGTTGATAATTTAATTATTTCTCATGGGAAATAGGAAGTATAAAATCATTCAGCAGAGTTGCAAAATGAGGAAGTTCTTTCGTTATCACCAATATCAACTATAATCGATAATTGATCAATAATATTTTGAAACATACCCAAAATGATAAGAATGGAGGAATTCGCGGTACCTAGCTTATTACCATCCATATAGAATAAAAATTGATAGAGGAAGGTTATTTAAAATAGAGATAAAGATTCCATTAACATAATCCATGCTATGACTCACGTTCGTGTTGATGGAATATTCTGTTGATAATATTAAAATCTATTAATGAGGTTGTGGAATACGTGACTGGTCATAAAACTTCTATGGACGTACAGAATTACTAACGTTTGAAAATTTAGTTATCCTATGAATTTTATAAGTTATTTTAAAATAATCTGTGGTTATGAAAATTTCTATTTTAATTCAAATTTAATTGTAATTGACATTGTAATACAAATTGTATCTTTGTAAAAACAATAAATTATTTTTATTTGATTAGCCTATTTTCGCGATAGCTATGGGCTCAACTCAAGGCAAGAGCATATAGTAAAATGGTAGGCTACACAAATTTGAATTATTAATATTTATTTACAGTAAGTTAATCATAATTCAAGAAAAGTAGTAGAGAATTTGTGTACAATACCTAGTTGAATTATTAATATTTATTTACAGTAAGTTAATCATAATTCAAGAAAAGTAGTAGTGAACTTGTGTACAATACCTAGTTGAAAAGGCTTTAAAATATAGGCTATGCCTGTAGCACTCACATTGTATGTAACATTGAATAAATAAATAAAATTATAATAATAAATTTCATCCCCAAATTCAAATTTTTATTCAATTTAAGATGTTTTTTTCATTTCAAAATAGAATAAAAGCAGAAAGATTTTGTCAAATCTACACTTTATAATGATAATAATTAATTCGAATCTCAAATTATTGCTATATAAATAGACAAAGAGTTGCCTACACTCTATTTTAGTACAGAATCTAATTTTCTGTGAAAAATACAAAACACAGAAAACAAAAACATGTAGTTTCTTGGCCACACAGGTCACTTTTCAAGCTGACAGTCGAAATTCCAAAATTCAAAGTTTTTTACTATTCATGTTGAATTTTTATTTAGGCTACATAACATTTTATTACATAACATTGATTTTATTCCATTACAGCCCAAATAAGGAATAAGTATAAGTTAGTATAATTTTGTAATTTTATAATTTGATTGCTGATTCTTTACATCCAAAGTCTTTTTTGAATCTCCTCTATATTGTGATTTTATCAATAAATTATTTATTTCTCCTTGAAACCTGTTAAAACCTTAAGGTTGAAGGGTCAATTTAAAGTTGCAAAACCTTTAGGCCTAGTTACAGTATTACAAGAAATGTTCAAGTTGAAACAAATGAAAAACCACCCAAGTTGAAACCAGGGCCGTCGCTGTAAGAAAAAAATACTTTTCAAAATATAACTCATTTAGCCTATAGTGTTTGTCACTGTGTTATGGGGATACATGACTGAGTACTACGGTGGTAGAGAGGGGGCCGACTTGAGTCTCGCCGTGGGCGCCTTCAAAACATGCGACGGCCCTGGTTGAAACTAGAATAGGCCTACATCAGACAGACTAAATTTGAGATTGCTGAATCAACAATTGTTGAGGTTGCCATACTGAATGGTTTCTTAATTGCTTCACTACGATATAACTTTAGCAGGAAAACTCCATTGCCGTTAGTGATAATACCATAGTTTAAAGTAATATTTCTATGGATTCCTTCTATTGGGCCTAACAGGGTGAATTTTTATGCTATAAAAACAAGCAACATGCACCCCAATAAACTACAAAACCATAGCTCGGGTTCCAAACATTAATAAAGGCTTGGAACACTCAATAAAAAATAAAACACTAATTTAATAGAGTTCAATTGATTCAGTAAAATAACTGAAATATATAATTATTTAGCAGAAGATTGAAGATTTACAATTACTGAAATTTTCGTGGATATATCAAGTCAACCAGTCAACGCCTACATCATGTAGCCTACCGGCATTTTAACCGCATAATAAAAGCCAATTGCTACCGAAACATGTCTACGAGTGTCTACAATAAGCCTAAAGTAAAGTAAAATAAACTAATTATCTTATTAGAATATTGATAAATTTATAATTCACCAACCTTTAGTAAGAGAAGTCATTTTCAGTCAGTGGATCTGGGCAACTACTAAACACTACTATACAAGAATTCAAAACGGGTTATCACTGAGCAATGTAACAAGTTTCAACAGATAATAACGACTCTGTTGATTGTTGGATGCTAAACAAGATCAACTAGTAAACGAAAATAGCTTCGTCACTGGTGAAAGTTCATTCAGTTCACTTTTAATGAAGTTTTGATTGCATACCAATTGAAATATTTTATCAGAAGTTGTTGAACATAACCTAAAATGTGCAATGTCAAAAGTTGACATTCGACGTTACAGTAAATTTTAAAATAACTGAAGAAATATGAAATAGGAATTAAAATATTGAAAATTTAAAAATCTTATTCGATTTGAATTGCTTGCCAATATTATTACTTCCGCATACTTTTAAAGTTTCGCACCACCTTTCCACACTGAAACTGATCCAAATGGCAGTGACTTCTGAAGGCGGGCTGGCATGAATCCATTCTAGTTTGGCTACTTTGTTCAAAGTTCATTAGTCCAATAAAATAATAATATTGCTAATAATATCATCCATGCTATTTTTATTTGTATTTAATATTGCTTAAGAATTTCCTTTACTGATATATGATAAATGTAATTTTTTTTCAAATATAACTGATTTTTAATGGAATACAAAAACAGCTTGATAGTTGAGTTTCTTTTTTGTCAAAATAAAATTTGATTCAAACTAATCTATTATTAAAGTTTATATCTAATCTATAAAATAATATATTTTTATATTGATCAAGTTACTGTATACTTGATAGCTTGCAAAACTTGTCACCTTTATAGTAATTTTGACAAATCCCATTTAATTTCAATCACATTCAAATCTCCAGTAATCTCATATTCTCTGTTCTTATCTTCTTGGAAGCAGATCAATTGAAGAGTGGATGGTAGTGGACGGCAAACTGCCAAACGGCAAAATCAAGCCCCATAAGAACAATGTAGTTCTTATCAATCTCTTAGAACAGAAAGAGCCTCTATTTATGGGCAGAATTTCACGTTCTTTATGTCATTGGAAAGAGAATTCAATACTCCAGGGACGTGACTTTTCACTTTTCTGATTTAAAGATTATTTTGATAATTATAGTGTAATTAATAAACTAAAAAAGTATTGAACGATAATTATTTAACTACGCTTAAAATCGAAAAAGTAAAAAGTCATGCCACTGGAGAATCAAATTCTCTTTCCAATGACATTAAGAACGTGAAATTCTGTCCATAAATAGAGGCTCTATCTGTTCCAAGATATTGACACAAATTACATTGGTGTTATGGGACATAATTCGCCGACTACTACTGCCCACTCTTAAGAAAATGGGAGAGTGACGATATTGACAATGAAATAGAGATACCTGCAAAGAGAATCAAAGTGTAGCAGTAGCAGAGAGATTCATACTCAATAACTTTATTCATGTAGATTACCATAATACAGAATTAATTTCGGTTGCAATCCTATACTATGAGGATGAAAAATTATACTAATTACTTATCTCACATGAGTTAACAAAGTATAGGCTATGAAAACTTTTAAAATGGCACAGATATGGGATTTTACAAGTTTCATAGTCTATACTTAGTTCACTCATGCGAACTGTGTAATTAGACTAATTTATTATTCTTAATTTTAGCATATGTTTTAAACCGATTTAAAGAGAGAGAGAAAAAGTAAGAGACAATAGATGCATACGACAATTGATAAATGAATGGTGAGAGGGTAAGAGAAAGAGAGAGAGGGAGACTGTGAAAGAGACAGTGGGAGGAAGGGAATGAGTGAGAAAGAGATTGTGTGAGAGAAAAGGTGTCTGATTGAGGGGGAGAAGAGGATTTTGAGAGAAGACATGCGCAAGAAAAAGTCACTGACTTGCTCTTGAATCTTATCACTTCTCCAGGAATCATGGCATTATCAGCACTTGGTAAGTGCAATTATTGTAGTAGAATCTAATCATTACACGATTAAAATAATTGTATGGCAATTTGATATTCAATTACTAGTCTACTGCATGGATTAATAAGTATAGAAATGAATTGGAATCATAAAATGAAAATTTTCATTTTCATTATAACTTTAAACATAAAAAATTGAGAAGTCTTGGACATACCGTATGGATAATTTAGAGGAATACTATTTAACTGGCAATAGAACAAGGAAAGAGATTGGATCCTATTTTTAAAAACAGGAATACTTTTCAAAAAATGATTTCATAAGTTTTCTAATAATTTTTTACTGATTTATATGATAATTGAATAGCTATGACAATTTATTATTTGTTTTTCAAAAATTATATTATTCAATGAATATGTTGAAGAATTTTCAATTCAATTTAAATTTCAAGAATATGATTTCTATTTTGTTAAATCGATCCTAGAATAAAGTTCAGAGTTGATAGATCTCAGATTCAGAAAACTGTTAGCTAAAGTCCAGCTGCGAGCTTCGCCCGGGAAACTATCCTCATACCGTAAACACTTACTTACTAGTCTTGTAGCGTAATGTGCTATTTGGGAACACAGATAATTGTCAGAAATACTATACAATAAGAGTATCTCCTCACAATATATTCCTTTACAGTTTTATAACTTATTCACAGGAAATTAGATTTTGCTGTTGGCTTTCGAGACTCTTGAGCTTGGCTATCGATGAACTCTATTCTTGAGATTTATTAAATTTAATAGACTTGAGTCTTGAGACTAGAGGAGCGACTTTGAAAACAATTTCCAAGCATTAATAGGCCGGTATTACACGGTAATATTTCCATTATCATATAGCTAATCATATGAAAAGAGAGGTAAATTTGATTTCGTATTTACATCTCTTTTCTTAATGATTAACTATATGATAATAGAAATATTACCGTGTAATACCGACCTTAGAAGCCTAATAAGTTTCTTTTTAAATAAATTCCAGGCATACAACTTTTATTCGCCTTGACACTTGTTAAAGGAGATCATGCTGATATCTTTAATAAAATGGGTAAGTTAGGAAATATGTTATCTGTATCAATTAATACACAATTAATTAGAACTGAGCTTTTTTAAATTCTTTTGTCATCTTCCTCATGAAAGAGGTAATCTTATTTATATATCTTTTCATTATTGTAGGGGATGTGCTGTAGAAAACATATGTTAGCAAATGAAATACTATGTCTACTAACTTGGAAATATTCAATATTCCTCATAAGTTAGTCACATTGACTTTATTATTAAATTAGTTGAAAAAATATTGAAATCAATCCAAAAAAACTACAATAATTTCCTTCCATTTTATTATATGAATATTTTAACTTACGTAATATTTGAATCCAACTTAATACAGAAATATTAAGTAATATTTCTGTACATACTAGAGTGCGATCCTCATACCCAAACAATATTATTTAGCACACATTCTTGACAAATATATCAAATTTCAATTTAAAAAAACTCAATTTTTTCCAGATGAGGACTTGAACTATTTCAATAGATTGCAAGCAAATTTGACATGGCAAGCTCTAACAGGATCGGGAGAATTCGATCTGGAAGTAATGGCACAAATAAGCAAGGCACAAATCAAATGGAAAAACGAGAAATGTTCTATTTTAACTCAAATGCTTCGAGAGAAAAATGAAATTTTAGATGAGGGAGATCGACGGAAAATTTTTATTCTGTGCAGAGGACCCAAATATACCGCAGAACAAGCAGAGTGAGTGTTTTTATATAAATTAAAAAAATCTTATTATTTGATAAATTTCTGTTTCAGATTCAGATAAGTTCTTGGATCCAACATTTAATACTGGAATGTTTTTTACTTCAAAGTTGAAATCCCAATGAAAAGCTTATAATTAATATTATATACAATGATCAAGCTAATTATAGAGGTACTGAACAGTAGAACGCCGATTATCTGAACTAATTGGGACCGGGATCAATTCGGATAATTGGACATGGAATTGTATTATAGGAAAACGATGTGTTAAACTTGGAATAAACTTTATTACATTTGAAAAGTACAGTGTAGTGATGTTAAATTGATATGGAAAGCAAAACAAATACAGTAGAACGTCGATGATCCGAACGTCTAAAATCCGGACCGTTGATAATCCGGATTCTTCTATTGATTTGTAACGTCTGCCCTTGCACTAAGTTCTTTACTAGTAGAACTATATAGAGAGTGGACAATGATAGAAGATAGAATACAGTTACTGTAGTGTTTAGCGAAGCGAAGGATAGCCTATAGTTCTCTATTATTCTCTAATAAAAAAAAAAAAAACTATTTTAGAACAGTTTTTCTCAAATAGAGCCTGCATGATGGTCCTCTTTGTAAGGTAATTTAGATAGTCCGGTCCCAGGTCCCAATTAATCCAGATTATCGACGTTCTACTGTACTGTACTAAACTACAGTAGGCCTACAGTAAGTACAATTCTTAAATAAAAAGTAAGAAAAGTTACAATCACGTCGTAAACGCTGGTTTTTAATTTATTACTATACGCTCTAGACCGATTCAGATAATTGGCAATTCGGTTGATCGGCGTTCTACTGTATTTCTATTTGAGAAATAATTTTTTTTTTATTGCGGATGATGCCCACATAAGCATTTTAGCTTGTGCGTGGGTAAACGCCATGCTAAAATAAATCATAAAACTTTAATGATGAAATAATTTTGCAATAACCGTTACTCTGGAACCGAATCAGTGCAGTCTCTCGCAAAGTATCGTGGAATACTTCATTAAAATTTGACTACTTGAATTGACCGCCGTAAAGCGAAAAATGATTTCAACCCACGGAACCAATAAAATGTACGAATCTAATAGTCATTTTGATTTTGTCATTTTACTATTGAATTGAATCTATTGTTGTTGAACATAGTTTTACGAATATTAAATTATTAATGCCTTTATTGAATTATTAACATTTAATAAAATTGCCTAAAATTAATAATAATAATTATTATTATTCATAGGTTTTGATAATTATTGCCAATTATGTTGGATTTCACAATGTCTAAGCTGAATCTCTTTTGTTTCAAAACATTTCTAAAACAACATTTTAAACGACACATATATATCACACTACTTGTTCCCGAATTGACGAATGAGGCATCATTATACAGAGTGTTTCAGGAGGAATGTGAAATACTTTTCAGACTGATTCCTTACACCAAGTAGACAAAAAAGTTCCATGGGACCAACCCCCAAAAACGCTTTGTTACTGAGATAACAATGGTGGAAAATAGAGATTTTTCAAAACATATTAATTTTTCTAATTTTTTAGAGGCTTTACTCGGGTTCTAAAATAATCAATTCCTATGTAAAATTAGCTGGGGAATTCAATGGAACCAATTTCAAGTGTGAAACTTCAACGGTTATTTAGATAATTGGAAAAATATGCTGAAAAACGCCATTTTTCAACAATAAGGGTTATAACTTGATGAGGAATCATAAAATTGTATTATTTATTAATGGAAGTTGAAGAGAGAGGAATTCTTAAGGAGTTAAATGGCGGCAATTGTGTAAATCTTACCCAAATCTCAGAAATAGCGATCAAAAATCGCAAAATCGCTACTAAACACAAATTTATCACTTGTGCTATGTTTTGTCAATTTTTCGATTTTTTATCGCTATTTCTGAGATTTGGGTGAGATTGACACAATCGCCGCCATTCAACTTTTTCTCCAGAACCCGACTCTCTTCAATTTACATTAATAAAAAATACAAATTTAGGATTCCTTATTTAGTTATAACCCTTATTGTTGAAAAATGGCGTTTTTTTAGCATATTTCTCCAATTATCTGAATAACCATTGAAGTTACACACTTAAAATTGGTTCCATTGAATTCCTCAGCTAATTTTACATAGGAATTGATTATTTTAGAACCTGTGTAAACCCTCTTAAAAATTAGAAAAATTAGTATGTTTTGAAAAATCTCAATTTTCCGCCATTGTTATCTCGTTAACAAAGCGTTTTTGGGGGTTGGTCCCATGGAACTTTATTGTCTACTTGGTGTAAGGAATCAGCCCGAGATGTATTGCACATTCCTCCTGAAACACCCTGTATACTATAGTGTATAGTCTTCCCTTGTTCAGTGATTAGTTCAAGATGAAAATAAATATTACAAGATGAAACAATAATAATGTCCTCGCTTGAAGATCTCCAAGACATTGGGTGGCTCGCTGGAGTAGTAAGCCAAATTGATAGCCAACAAGACCCAAGTTCGATTCAAAACCGGGGCACAATATCAATAGCCTATATTCTTTGACCACAGCTCAATCACATAGATACAGCCTTAGATACGTCTTTCAGAGGAGACGAAAAGTCATCGGTCCCGACAATGTATGTACTGTATAACAAAATTCAAAACAACACAGTTAGAATTGAGTCTAGAATTAATTAAACTAGTTTGGTCTATCTACTTGTTTACGATACCACATACTCTTCCCTAGTAGCCTATTTAAAAGGCAAATACATTATGATTAAAAATTATTCAAGATACAAGATTTCTATATTTAATATTACAATGTAATGGAACTCGTAATCCCTATATTTCAGAGAGATGTCGTCCATTTTGAAAGACCTGCAATCGCTGTACGTGAATAGTCGCGTTTGTCGCGGTGCGTCTTTGCCGTGCTACGCGGCCGAGCCCGATCTCGAGCGATTGTTCGCGAGCAGTCGCGATGCGGCCGAACTGTTCTGGGCGTGGCATGCGTGGCGAGATAAGGTCGCTGAGGCCAGGCCGCTCTACGGGCAGTTGGTGGATGTGCAAAATGAAGCTGCCCAGAGTCAAGGTAAAGATAGATAGATAAAATGACTTTTCGCCATACTCGTATGTAATACACAACTTTCCAAGCTAGATTTGCGTTTGGAAAATTGCCGTTTACAGGAGAATCAAAGATCAGCTGTTCTGTATGCGGGAATAATCATTTTGATGATTATTACAGCACTAGTCATCATCACGATGATAATTACAGCACTGAAAATTTAGCCCAGCTGTTTTTTTCCGAACTCCGACGAATGAATAAACGAGTCAAACGAGCCGCCATGACAGTTTACTGTGTGCATTTGTGCTAGTGTTGTGTTGAGGTTATGTTGGCTTCAGTTAATGTTTTCAGTTGTTTGAGGTTTTAATAAATACTTCTTAGTCTAGTATGACGAAATGAAATGTACATAGCCTAATTCGTGTGGAAAAGTTTACAAACTCATAATTATTTTCCAAACTCGCGTACCGCTCGTTTGGAGAACATAATTATTCGTTTGTAAGAACGCCTTTTTCACACTCATTATGTAATATACTATTATTTTAAAACTTAGTAGAAATTTTACAAGAGTTTGTGGGCGAAGTTCAGGCATGCAAGCCCCCTCTTCCACTTAACCCACAGAGAGTGATTCGTTGTTTTTTTGTGTGAATTTCTTTAGAAAGATTTAAAAAAACATAAAAGCATATTATTTTTTAAGTTTATAATGGTTTATGAGTGAATTTTCTAGTATAGCTGACGTCACGAAGTTGGGCGGTTGACGATTGAATGCTATAGTCTGTCCAAGCAAAGAAGACCCTCTGGCAAGATGGGGAAATGACTCAAGCTCTATCAATATTGGCTCAAAAATTATCAATTTGGTCTCAAATTGTAGAAAACATTCTGATCTACAATTTGAGATTAAATTTATAATTGTTGAACCGAAATTGACCGAGCTTGAGTCATTCACCCATCTTGCCAGAGGGTCTTCTTTGCTTGGAGAGACTATATCAAATATGAATAATAAAATCAAATTTTAATTATCACTTTTACGCTGTTGTACACTTCACGTTGTTCAAAGAACACAGCACAGACAGACGAATTCCATAGGGTTGTGCAACAGGGTAATGCCGAAAATCAGGGACTATTGCCTCTCTGAATCTTCTTCTTCTTATTCTGTTTTCTTCTTATTCTTTTTTCTTCTTCTTCTCCTTCTTCTTCTTCTTCTTCTTATTTCTTTTTCTTTTTCTTTTTCTTCTTCTTCTTCTTCTTCTTCTTTTTTTTATCACTGCCCCGGTACGCCTTGCAGCGTCGGGGTATCTCTGAAACTTATTGTTTTATTTTTTTTTTATCAATTCGACCTGGAAATACCTAAACAACGTTAAAATGGAATAAAAATTTTTAATCATTAAGAAATAAAATCAGCTTATTTCCTCGTGATAACACCTGTTATCATGAGCATTGCAATTAATGTCTTGTATCAACGAGCTTCCTTCCTGTATCAATTTTGGAGTCTGTATCACTACTGCGTATCAGAAATTGACCGTGTACATTTGACATAACTTACTAAGGTTTTGGCATAACTATATAAACTAACTAGCCGGCAGGCTCGCTTCGCTCGCCTTCTCCGCCTAGCCAGGGGGCTCCGCCCTCTGGACCCCCGACACATCGGCAGTGTAAGTTTGTCAAATCCTCAGTCAGTGTCGACCGAAACAAACAGGCTCGCTTCGCTGGCCTGTGAATTAAGAAGGGATTCGAAATTTATTGAACACAGCATTTCTAGACCTAATCTGGACCTGTTTACCAAATTTCAAAATATTGTGCCAATTTTATCTCGAAAAATCTAAGAAAAACTCCGAAAATTCCGAATAATAGTAAATCGCTAATATTGAGCGTAACTTTGGGAAGTATAACGGACATAGTTTGAAACTTGATCCAATATCTTCTAAATTGGTTCATCTATAAAATCTCATTGATCCATTGAATCTACAGCAGTAAGGATTGGTCGTATCAAGGCGGAAGATATGCAAATTATACATTTACAATTTCGAAAAAGTGATTACTGGCGTACTCTTGAACGGATTTCAAAAATATTTCAACACAACATTTCTAGACCTTATCTGAACCTGCCCACCAAATATCAACATTTTCTACCGATTGGTTCTCGAAAAAATAAGAAAACGCTGAAAAACTAAAGAAAACCTCGAATATTTGGCGTATCCTTATGAAGTTTTCAAAATCCTTTCTTAGCGCGCATCTAAACGTCCAACTGAACATGCCTGCCAAATTTGAACGCATTCGGTTCAGTGGATTTTTAGTTCTGGTGATGAATGAATGAATCAGTCAGTCAGTGCCATTTCGCTTTTATAGATATAGAAGATAAGGTTTTATGAAATTCTCTTTTCTCGAACTCGTGTTAAAATGATTTGTATCTGTATTTGAAACAGTTCACAAGTTCAATTGGGAAGCGGTTTGTCCCAGTGGTAGAGAGCGTCTAATCGGTGAGATTAGATAAGCGACGTGCCTCTACCACCACTGTAGTAACGGTGACCGGTTCCTCTGAATTCTATTCATGAGCCTCAAAAATCGCTTCCCGGTGGTTCAGAACCCACCTAAAGCAGTAGGACCATTCATCTCTCATCATCATTCTTCCCTTTACCCACGCACAGGCCCAAGAGCCCATGTGGGCATCACCCTCACAAAAAAAAAATACTGTCCAATAATATTCTGTTATTATCTTTCAGGCTACCATGATATAGGCGAATGCTGGAGAGAGGAGCTGGAAACTCCGCATTTGCCACAAATTATTGAACAACTTTATGACGATGTCAGACCTTTGTTCAATATGCTGCATGCTTTTGTCAGACATAGGCTGTCATTAGTTTATGGCAACGATGTTGTGTCGCCGACCAAACCCATTCCTGCTCATTTACTAGGTAAGTACCTATAATTATAGTCTGTCCAAGCAAAACATTCTGATAAGGTGGGAAAATGATTCCAGCTCAGTCAATATTGGTTCAAAAATTGTTAATTTGGTTTGAAATAGTAGGAAACATTCTGATATACAATCTGAGAACAAATATATAAGTTTTGAACCAATATTGAACGAGCTGGAGTCATTTCCCCATATACATTATTTATACATTTCACTTTTCTCATTATGTTCTATTAGAATTTCAAAGTGCAATACATTTAAAGCAATTCAAATGTTTTGATCTTATAAAAAGCTCAATAAATATAATGTTTCATTAACTGCTCTCCAGATAGTAAAAATCACCATGAATAAACTCGATTTCAAACCACTGGCGGCTTGTACCCACGAAACAGGTGAAGTGCCCATATCTTTTACTGTACAACACTTCACCTGTTTCGAGGGCACGAGCCGCCAGTGTTTCAAACTCAAACTGTCATCAGAATAAAGATCAAATAAATACAGAGCTGGATACAATGATAAATGCTTTGCGGCTCATGTTTAGTTCAACAAAATGGCTGGAAAATGGTTCCCTCTCTTTTAGTCCATTCCACACCTCATAGCTGTCCTACTATTGGTCGAGGTTGAGCCAGCAGTGGGAGTGTTTCCTCCCATTTGGAGGCGTGTCTTGTTCAAGAGAGAGAGTAGCGGTTTGGGGTTGAGCCAGCAGTGGGAGTGTGTCCCCCCTCCCATTTGGAGGCGTGTCTTGTCTAGATCAATAGCAAACGTTCATGCTCAAGGGAGAAAGAGTACCGGTTTGGGGTTGAGCCTAGCAGTGGGAGATGGTTCTCCCCACTTGAAGGCGTGTCTTGCATTGACCAATAGCAGACGTTCTGTTCTGAATACTTCAAAAGACTTTCGGTTTTGACCAATGCTCGTTATGCCATCTGAAGCTCGCTTTTTGTTACTTAATAACATGGTTTCTAGCCAATTGGAACCAGTACAGTCGGTTCTGTGTTTAAATAAGCTATAGTAATAAGAATAAATTATTATTTGCAATACTTTGTGAAATAGAAATTTTGTGAAATTACGCGTTTCACAAACTGAGTAGTCTACTATATTGTTGGAATGATAGTGAATAACGGAAATTTATTTTATTGTTATGGATGAAAATTCATTTCAACTCAATGTTAGAATTCAATTGTTTTAATTCGAAGCCAGGTGAGAAAATTATCAATAAAATTAAATTCTCATGGTTAACTGGAGTGGCCATCTTTTTCAATAGACTTGTATTCAAACTCTGACATTGACCAATTTGGTACATATTCTCAAACTTCGCTGCTTCATTAAAATAAACTGCAAGAATAGGCAGTTTATAAGTTCATTAGAAATTAGCATCTATCTCTAATATTGAATAATAAGATGAAGTTGAAAAAAATTATAATAGTTTATTTTCAGTCACTGGTAGGCCTACTTACGCTATATTTCAAACTATCTAGAATCACTGGCGGCTCGTGTCCACGAAACAGGTGAAGTGCTGTACAGTAAAAGATACGGGCACTTCACCTGTTTCGTGGGTACAGAATCTCTAGAATAATCTAGAATATTTGATACAGAATCATAATCATCCAGGCTAAATTGAAGAAGTGATCTTATCCCTTATTTCCACCCTCTTTTGTTGTGAAAGTTGGTTTCAAATGTTTTGAGAGTCAAGCACCATGATATCCACTCGAGAGGACTAAATTAGATCGAAGAGTGGAATGAAAACAATTGTAGTCGGCCAATAAGAGTTCATTACGTTTCAACAGCCAGATGTGCACCATTCCAACAAGTGGAAGTGAGGTTAGGGAAGAAAGAGTGGAAGGTAACCGAAAGGGAGTAGAGCATACCAGAGAGAATAGGATGAGAGGAAGAAGAGGAGGATGAGAGTGAGATAAAAGAGGGAGAAATTGATTGAGTGGATGGAGGAGAAAGATATTCAGATTCATTTACTTTATTTATGTAAATTACAAAAATACATCGGCTCGAATCCTATATTATGTAAATTAAAAATGATACTAATTACATCGCTCGTTTTAATAACTAAGTATGGACTATTAAAGACTATATGAGAACTTACGAGAATGATTGAAATGTAGGATTTAATAATTATTTTAACGATACTATAACTGATGCTGTAATTACATGAAAAGGCGGAGTTTGGACATATAAGTGTCCATTCTTGGAGAGGAATGCTCAAGAACATACCTCCCATCAACACTCAACCATGAGTGACAGAGAGAGATTAAATTAGATTTCTTTATTCATATAGACAATAACAATACATTCACGCAATACATATTTCCAATATTGCTTAAATATAGTACGTTATAACATAAACGAGTAAGTGTACCACTATTATACAGAAATAATATACAGTAGCTATTACTTTTATATAGACGTCACGAGCTGAAAACATAGTAACACTATTCATCAAACACAGGTACACATGAACGCGATATTATAGAAATTTTACTAAATTATATATAAATGTCAATCTTTTAAATTACGATTGAATAACTGTCTAGATGAAAAGGCGAAGTTTAGACATAAAGATGTCCATTCTTGGGAAAGGACAACAAAGATGTCCTTTCCATTAACACTTGGCCTTGACAAGAGATTAGATTAGATTAGATTACTTTATTCAATTAGATAACAAAATTCGGCTTAGATTATACATTGTAATATAAATGAGTAAAACAAATTATCCTATAAATTTCACACAATAGAGACTTCTAGTAAAAATACGAAAAACGGTGATGTAATGAATGCAAAATTTATACAGATTTTAAATTGGAGGTTCTGCAAAATGAATAAGGAGTGTAAGTTATCTAAGTGAAAAGGCGAAGTTTAGACATAAATATGTCCATTCTTGGGAAAGGATGATAAGGTTATCCTTTCCATTAACACTTGGCCTTGATAGAGAGAGAGAGAGAGAGAGAGAGAGAGAGAGAGTTAGAGAGAGAGTGAGAGAGAGAGAATGATTGAGTTGGTAGAAAGGACACGTCATGATGGTGAAGAAAATAGGAAGAGAATATGCTAATGAGATTTTTAACCAATTATATGCCTATCTGCGTTCAAATTGAAAAGCTTGATCCAAAATTTAATTGAATGATAATCCGCAAGTTTGAACACTTCACAAGTTGAATTGAAAGATTTTTTTAAGTCAGTTTATTCTAACTCAAATTTGAGAACAGGGTCTGTTGATAAGATAGAGAGTTTGGTCAATAACGTGAAGCCAATAATTTCTATGTCACATCATAGCAGAGAGGTACAGCTGATGCCAAAACGTTCGATGGTTTCGTCTGCTCCTTGCGCGTTCCAACAGCTGATGTTGTGAATTAGCTACCGGTTGCTACCTGTTAGCTACTATTAGCTACCTTGTTGTGAATTAGCTCACAGCAACGTTGTTGTGAATTAGCTACCGGTATGCCTAGATTATGTTTTCGTAATCAAAAGAGTCAATAGATTATTATTTACACCAGCTGTTAGTAGGTTACATCACTTACAAGAGAGAGAGACGAAACCGCCTATTTTTGGCGTCAGCTGTAATAGAGGATGAGTGGAAGAAGAAGAAGAAGAAGAAGAAGAAGAAGAAGAAGAAGAAGAAGAAGAAGAAGAAGAAGAAGAAGAAGAAGAAGAAGAAGAAGAAGAAGAAGAAGAAGAAGAAGAAGAAGAAGAAGAAGAAGAAGAAGAAGAAGAAGAAGAAGAAGAGAAGAAGAAGAAGAAGAAGAAGAAGAAGAAGAAGAAGAAGAAGAAGAAGAAGAAGAAGAAGAAGAAGAAGAAGAAGAAGAAGAAGAAGAAGAAGAAGAAGAAGAAGAAGAAGAAGAAGAAGAAGAAGAAGAAGAAGAAGAAGAAGAAGAAGAAGAAGAAGAAGAAGAAGAAGAAGAAGAAGAAGAAGAAGAAGAAGAAGAAGAAGAAGAAGAAGAAGAAGAAGAAGAAGAAGAAGAAGAAGAAGAAGAAGAAGAAGAAGAAGAAGAAGAAGAAGAAGAAGAAGAAGAAGAAGAAGAAGAAGAAGAAGAAGAAGAAGAAGAAGAAGAAGAAGAAGAAGAAGAAGAAGAAACTTGTTGAGGAAGGGAAGATATAGTCTGTCCAAGCAAAGAAGACCCTCTGGCGAGATGAGAAAATGACTCCAGCTCGGTCAAAATTGGTTCAGAAAATATTGATTTGGTCTCAAATTGTAGACCAGAATGTCTCCTACGATTGGGACAAAATCAATAATTTTCAAACCAATATTGACCGAGCTGGAGTCATTTTCTCATCTTGCCAGAGGGTCTTCTTTGCTTGGACAGACAATAGCTGTTATTCTTGTTATTCTCTTTCAAGATTCAACCCCTTATTCACTCTTCAGGCTATCTCTCTCTCTCTCTCTCTCTCTCTCTCTCTCTCTCTCTCTCTGTTTCTCGTGTACATTATCTTATTGTAGGCCTGCCACTTTACCCCTTTAAATTACTATGCTTCGCTCCATCACTCGTCATTCAATTCACCTAAAACTATTTATTAATGAGACAAGTGTAATAAGTACAACAGTACAAGACAAAATGCATGATACAGAAAATAATTAAAAAATTGATCAAGATTCTATTTTCCACGAAAAATCAAAAAATGATAAAATAATTACAAAAATATTAAATTATTTACATCAATCAAGTCGAAATAATTTTGCTACCAAATTCTTCTACAGAGCTTTACTAATGAGAAAGACAAGTCGATAACGGCTGATGTGAAGAGTTTAATCAACATGGCATATTACCAATAAACAATTGAAAATATTAATCTAAACTTGAAACAGTCTTCATGAACAACTACTGATTTGATCTGTTGGTTTATTATGATCTCACAATTTCACTGTTCTTCAATAGCCTACTATAGTCTGTCCAAGCAAAGAAGACCCTCTGGCAAGATGGTAGAATGACTCCAGCTCGGTCAATATTTGTTCAAGAACTATAAATTTCAAATTGTAGATCAGAATATTTTCTACAATTTGAGACTAAATAGACAAATTTTTAACCAATATTGACCGAGTTGGAGTCATTTTCCCATCTTGCCAGAGGGTCTTCTTCGCTTTGTGTACCAAACATGAAGAAGAAGGCCGTAACAAATCAAATCAGCTAAAGTCTGGTTCAGCAAAGAAGACATTCTGGATTGGATCGCACTCTATGATTCTAGCTCGGTCAATATTGGTACAAAAATTACAAATTTGGTGTAAAATTGTAGAAAACATTCTGATCCTCAATTTGAGACCTTGTCTCGTTTGTTTTCTGCAATACGAGTTCAAATTTATGATTTTTGAACTAATATTAACCGAGCTGGAGTTATCATCTCTCTCATCTTGCCAGAATGTCTTCTTTGCTTGGACAGACTATGAAACATAGTGACACTATATTATTATATAGTATGTATTATTATAGTATATTATTACTATACTATTCATTGTGAGCATTGCACAAATTTATTGATAAAGAAGTTATGAAATTAAGTGGAAGCTCTATTGACGTTCCGTAATAATTGTGTGACCCACCATCAGGCAACCTGTGGGCCCAGAACTGGGACAACGTCATCGATCTGGTCGTGCCTGATCTGGCCCAGAAGTTCGATCTGGACGGTGTGATGCGCCGGGATAAACGGTGGACAGTTTTGGACATGGCGCGGCGAGCGGAGGCGTTCTACGCGTCGATGGGACTTCCTCCGATGACCGAAAAGTTTTGGAGTCGCTCCCGGCTGGAGAACAGTGATGGCCAACAGTGTCACGGAACGGCGGCTAACATGTTTGCGGATGACGATTACAGGTTGGTTCGGAGTTCACCTAAATGCGAACAGTTTTGGGCTGTAGTACCGGTACAACATGTTGTACTGTTAAATAACTAGTAGTTCTGTGAACAGTAGACCTCACGAAGTCACCCATGGATGGGGCATTATTCATGAAGGGAATACTCATAGTCCATTCACAATGGCTTGAGACGAGATAAACAAAAGCTCTGCATGTGTGTGTGTGCGATTGGAGTGACTTCGTTTTAGCCACGACATAAACAAGTCACAGCAATGCCAAAATCCCGAATTTTGTTGTAGGCTATTGAGAATAAGTATCTTTAAGTAATCTTTTCTATTGATACACATTGGCAAATTTGGACACATTGGCCTCGTTTCGGTTGTCTCTCGACTGCATGAACCTGATTTGAACAAACAATTATAATAAAAGTTTTTGTTTCAATGCTTAGGTTACAGTCCCGAAAACAAAATTCGGAATTTTGGCATTGCTGTGACTTGTTTATGTCGTGGCTAAAACAAAGCCACTCCATTCGCACACAAACACATGCAGAGCTTTTGTTTATCTCGTCTCAAGCCATCGTGAATGGACTATAGTTATGTTGAGTTTCATTAATTGCATGCGTCATTGCATGCAATTGATAATAAACTCGACAGCTGGTTAAGCATGAATAATTGTATAGTCAGAATTCTCCTATGTTCAGAAGTATAAATGTATATAGTGATTGAAAAATAAATGTAAATCAAATACCCTTTGTATAAATACCCTATGTTCAGAATTATAAATGTAAATAGTGATATTTTAGTATGGAGGATATTCCTTTTCCTTGCATATTATCCTTAAAATGCAATATTCCAAGAAACCTTACATATACATCGACGCGCAATTTCAAGAGGAACATTCCTGTCAAATTCCATCAGAATCTATTGCCGCGTTCTGTCGTAAATGCGGAACAAACATACATACAAACAAACAAACATAAAGAGAAATGCAAAATCGTCGTCTTGAATCTAGACCTCACTTACGTTCATCTACTAAATAAAAATAAATGGATCTGTAAGAAGATACCTGAAGTGTAGGGATATATCAGGGAAGGAAATTGTAATATTAGGTTGATGACGTGTAAAGGTTGTTTGGTTCGAAGTTCACATATAGAAGGATATGTATACTCTGGCCAAGCAAAGAAGAGCCTCTGGCAAGATGAGAAAATGACTGTAGCTCGGTCAATATTTGTTCAAAAATTATTGATTTAGTCTCAAATTGTAGATCAAAACGTTTCCTAAAATTTAGACCAAATCAATAATTTTTGAACCAATATTGACCGAGCTGGAGTCATTTTCTCATCTTGCCAGAGGCTCTTCTTTGCTTGGACAGAGTATAGTTATTAGGGATGGAGATGATAATATTAGAATTGTGATTGATTCCGAGTTCACGTAACTGATGTGAAGGTCTCTTTACACTGAGTTTTTCTGATAAAAAGTAGTTAGAGTTCAAAATTGATACAGGAAGGAAGCTCTTTGATACGAAACATTTCCAATGTTCATGGATCGCCACCATATTCCAATATGATGAGAATAATCTATTGAGAACATTTTGTGTTTTAATTTCACTTCGTGATTTGAATAAAATTATTATGTGTTTTTTCAGAATTCTAATGTGTGCCGAACCGAGCATGGAGGATTTCTATGTTCTTCACCATGAGATGGGCCACATTCAGTATTACATGGCCTATAAAGATCAACCAGCAATATTCCAGGTAAGAAAATCATTCCCAACATCTAAGTTCTAAGCAGCAATCCATACACACGTTTTTATAATAATTTATATATTTTTTATCCTATGTTCTATTCACTGAAACAAAACATGTCTCTAATGATATCCCTAATATGATACGGTTATTAATATTATCGTATTGTTCTGTGATGTTATTTGGCCTATTAAATTTGCAGGATGGTGCTAATTCAGCGTTCCACGAGTCTATTGGTGATGCAGTAATGTTTGGAGTTATGACACCTGGCCACCTCAAACGGTTGGGCCTTATTACTTCGGCTGAAGATCCCGGTGAGTACTATTCAATAATGTATGATAATCACGTAGACTAGGTAAAAACTATCAATTTAAAAAATTCTCATGTATTTGATATTCAGTAAAGTAGATACAACCTATCTTATATCATTCAATAATAAGCCCTATTTAAACAGTGGATTTCTGATACGCAGTAGTGCGATACAGAGTCCAAAATTGATACGCAATCGTACAGAAAGGAAGCTCATTGACAAAAAATATTTGTAACGTGAGCGCGGTTACCTCATGTTACAATGTCGAAAATTAGGGAAAAATAACTATTGGCTCTCTGAAACATTTTGTTTTATTATTATCTTTGTTAATTCAACTTGAAAAATATCTGAAATAAGTTTAAATGCATTCACAATGTGTAATCATTGAGAAATAGGATCAGCTTATTAAAACACTTGACATACACGTAACAAAGCAAAAAACAATGAAAAATAAATGAAAATCAAACACCCTTTTAAAAAAGCCCTAAGTTTTAAAGTTCAGTTTTCAAAAAACAATGGCTCAATTTTCTAATAAATCTGTGGTTTGACAATATCTTGTATTTTTATTTAACATGGATAACTACTACAATATCACCTTCACAACTAATCAACATTAAAATTTGCTTATTTCCAAAACAGCGGTAATCCATGAGCATTGAAAATGTCTCGTATGAAAGAGATTCCTTCCTGAATCACTACTGCTCAAGGTAGGTTTCTTTGGGATTTTTTAATTATACATTTTTTAATTTTCCAGATCTAGACATCTACTTGCTTCTGCGCTCAGCACTGAACAAACTGCCTCAACTGGGTTTCGGCCTGGCTTTGGAACAATGGCGCTGGAGCACTCAGTCGCAAAAACCGAATACTGTTTTTACACAGAATCAGAATACTGTTTCTAGCAACAGTCGCTGGAACACACTCTGGTGGCAGCTGCGGCAACTGCATCAGGGCATCCAACCTCCCACGCCGCGCCCCGATCCCGACTACTTTGATCCAGCCGCCAAGTTTCATATCATCGATAATACGCCTTATATCAGGTTTGGAGTTTTAAAAAGATTTAAAAATTATACTCGTATTGCTCAGGTTCAACCTCGCCAATGTGTACTTGGCCAAATACTGGTCACCAATCCAAGAGTGGTTCACGTGGTTCGTGACTCAACTTCACAATCACTAAGCAGCCACCTATTAAAAAGTTTCTAAACACCGTTATAAGCTTCTGGTAAACTCCATCTTTTTTGTTAAAAATCTGTGATTTGATAATAATTTCGAGTTTCATTATTCCATAGACTATGAATAACTAAAGCTGAAGCCACAAATGGAGGCTGTTGGCAAATAACTGTTATTAATAATTCTCAGATCAGAAAAGACCATTAGCGAGCTGTCTGCGAGGCTGAGGCCGCACTGCCGGTGGGAAGAGCCTGGAGGGTGAAGGGTAGTTGGTGAAACTATAGAACATACACACCATCCACAGTAATACATCGTATGAATGGTATGACGTCATTCTGTTTTTTGAGGTTATGTTGTCCATATTTAAGAATTTCAAGATGGCGGCTGAACACATACCATTCATACGATGTATTACTGTGGTTGGTGTGTATGTTCTATAGATTTACCAACTATCCTCCACCCTCCAGGCTCTACCCACCGGCAGTGCGGCCTCAGCCCGAGAGTACATCCGAATGAGAACAGTCCCAGCTGTACTAGTTCGCTGTCGAAAACAGCTCCATACTGTCCTGACAGAGCTAAACATTAATAACAGTCATTCACCAACCACCTTAATTTCCGGCACCATCTAAAACAGCTTACGTCAATTTCATACCTACATAACTACACCAAAAGTTATAAAAAAGTGGTAAAAAAGGCTAACTATATAGTCTGTCCAAGCAAAGAAGACCCTCTGGCAAGATGAGAAAATGACTCCAGCTTGGTCAATATTTGTTCAAAAATTGTCTATTTGGTCTCAAATTGTAGAAAACATTCTGATCTACAATTTGGAATCAAATTTATAATTCTTGAACAAATACTGACCGAGCTGGAGTCATTTTCTCATCTTGCCAGAGGGTCTTCTTTGCTTGGACAGACTATAGTAGGCTATTGAAGAACAGGGAAATTGTGAGATCATTTATCAAACCAACAGATCAAATCAGTAGTTCATAATGAAAGTTTCAAGTTTTGTTTGATATTTTCAATTGTTTATTGGTAATATACCTTGTAGATCAAACTTTTCACATCATCAGTTATCGACTTGTGGATAGCTTTCTCATTAGTAAATAAAAGAGTACAATATAATATCTATTCACAGACAGAAAATGCCTGTACTAGACTACTAAAGTAAATGTAAAAATTTGGGCAATTTTGTCTGCTCCTTTTGCGGTCTAACAGCTGATGTAATACAGCTAGCTATACCTCGATGATGTTTTTGAAATCAAAGAAGACAATGGATGCTTTACTTCAGTTAGTAGGTTACATCATGTACAAGAGACAGACTAGAACTAATTTTTTTCTCGTCAGCTATACAGGATGTTCCAGGAGGAATGTGCAATACTTCTCAGGCTGATTCCTCACACCAAGTAGACGAAAAAGTTCCATGGGACCAACCCCCCAAAAACGCTTTGTTACCGAGATAACAATGGCGGAAAATTGAGATTTTTCAAAATATATTAATTTTTCTAATTTTTTAGAGGCTTTAGTGAAGTTATAAAATAATCAATTCATATGTAAATTAGCTGAGGAGTTCAATGAAACCAGTTCCAAGTTTGTAACTTCAACGGTTATTGAGATAATTGGAAAAATATGCTAAAAAACGCCATTTTACAACAATAAAGGGTTATAACTGGATAAGGAATTATAAAATTGTATCTTTTATTAATGGAAGTTGAAGAGAGTCGGATTCTAAAGAAAAATTTGAATGGCGGCGATCATGTAAATCTTACCCAAATCCCAGAAATAGCAATCAAAAATCGCAAAATCGCTACTAAACACAAATTCATCACTTGTGCTATGTTTTGTAAATTTTGCGATTTTTGATCGCCATTTCTGAGCTTTGGGTAAGATTTACACAATCGCCGCCATTAACTTTTTCTTTAGAATCCGACTCTCTTCAACTTCCATTAATAAAAGATACAATTTTATGATTCCTTATCCAGTTATAACCCTTATTGTTAAAAACTGGCGTTTTATAGCATATTGTTCCAATTATCTCAATAACCGTTAGAATTTCAAACTTGGAACTGGTTTCATTGAATTCCTCAGCTAATTTTACATAGGAATTGATTATTTTATAACCTCACTAAAGCCTCTAAAAAATTAGAAAAATTAATATTTTTGGAAAATCTCAATTTTCCGCAATTTTTATCTCAATAAGAAAGCGTTTTTGGGGGTTGGTCCCATGGAACTTTTTTGTCTACTTGGTGTAAGGAATCAGCCTGAGAAGTATTGCATGTTCCTCCTGAAACACCCTGTATATTGTAATTTCTAATTTTCAATTTTATTCACACAGGTATGTGGTGGGAGGATTCCTTCAGATGCAGATATTTGAAGCGCTGTGTGAAAACTCTAAGCAGAAACACAATGATGAGCCATTACATCGTTGTGATATCTATAACTCCACAACTGCCGGGGCTAAACTAAGGTAATTTGAAAACTTATCAAAATTTATCTGGATTATTCATATTTTTTACTGCAAAGGCAACTTTTCACGACGGCTTACTGACACGTAGAAGAGATACAAATGTCCAAAATTGATACAGGAAGGAAGCTCGTTGTTACGATACATTTTTGTAATGCTCATAGATCGCTGTAGTCTGTCCAAGCAGGGAAGACCCTCTGGCAAGATGAGAAAATGACTCCAGCTCGGTCAATATTGGTTCAAAAAATATTGATTTGGTCTCAAAATGTTGATCAGAATGTTTCCCACAATTGAGGCCAAATCAATCATTTTGAACCAATATTGTGCGAGATGGAGTCATTTTCTCATCTGGCCATAGGGTAGACAATCCCAACTCTCCATAGACAACAAGATTTCCATTTATGAACAGCAAATTCTAAAACCCATCTGGATTTATGGAATTCAGTTGTGGGGCTGCTCTAAAATAGCAAACATCAATAGAATCCAAACCTTCCAAAATAAAGTACTGCGAAACATGGTAAATGCGCCCTGGTACATAAGGAATAGCGATTTGCATCGAGATCTTCACATTCCCTACGTAACCAGTGAGATAAGACGATTGGCAGCCCATCATGAGTCACGTCTTGACCAGCACGATAACATAGAGGTCATCCAACTCCTAGACAACACTCAACTCACAAGAAGACTGATATGAAGATAACAACGCCCTTTGAGTTAGTGTAGTGCTAGTGAAGTGAAAAAAATAAATCCATAAATATTGATACTAGTAACATCAGAACTGCTTGAGTAATCGATGGATGAACTGAAGCTTCTAAGTTTTTTTTTGAGGGTGATGCCCACATGGGCTCTTGGGCCTGTGCGTGGGTAATGGGAAGGATGATGATGAGAGATGAATGGACTTACTGCTTTAGGTGGGTTCCAAACCAGCGGGAAGCTATTTTTGAGGCTCATAAATTGAATCAGAGGAACCGGTCACCAGTACAACAGTGGTGGCAGAGGCAAGTCGCTTATCTATTACACGCTCCCTACCACTGGGACAAACCACTAGTCAACCGCTTGTAGACTAAAATTATTAACTGAAAATTGATGGTTTGTCTATTGAGACAAGTTTTAATAACATTTATAAAAATTTTTTAAAAATCTTGCCAGAGGGTCTTCTTTGCTTGAACAGACTATACAACGGAAAGGAACTTTCACAATCAAATTTACTATTGGACAACAACAAAAACTTTTATTGAAAGAATATTATAAATATAAATTTTCATGTAAAATAACACACATTCTCAATTTGTTCTTAAAATAATCAAGTTGTCAACAACAATACTTGCTTGCTATTGGTTACAATCGGTTCCCCCACGAAATGGCGTTTTATGACATCATCAGCCAATCACAAGGCGTTTAGTACTCGGTAAGAAAATGTAGGCTTGCCGTGCTTATTTGAAATTTTCAGAATGGCGGTGCGTCTAAATTTTTACCAGAGCTAGAATGATTCCAGAGCTTTAATTCGGCTCATTCAAATTTACGAAAGATATTTAAAAAAATTGTTTGTGTACAAAATAATGTACTTTTGAGACCTGTCTCTATTACATTACTATATAGATTAATATACAGTAATATTTTAGTTTTATATTATTACTATACTACATTACTGTAAAAATATTATTACTTGCTTATAAAAGGTCGGCCTGTAAAACCTATTCAAGAGGAAACAGAATCATTATTATTATGATTGTACTTTGTATCTTACTATAGGCTACATTTGCTACATTATTAAGGCCTTTTTACACGGCGAATGTTCCATATGCAGTAGTAATACAGAATCCAGAATTATTGATACGCAATTCTCCCAAAATGTTTAATCATTGAAACCAGCTCAGGTCCAATATGGATCGATCTATGAGCGTTATAAATGTCTCATAAGCTCCGTCTATGCTCTGATTAGCAGACGATATCGGTTCGAAAAGTTTTCAAATTCCACCAGTAGATGGCAGCAGTTGTCGGGTGATGTTTCAGATTTGACACAAGACACGCCTTCATGCCCCGCCTGCTCTTTTCTTATTGGTTGACAGTGGTTTGTGAGTTCTGCATTATAAAATGGCTGCTAGCCAGAAAATGGTGGATGAAGACGCCTTCATGCACCACTTGCTCTTTTCTTATCGGTTGACAGTGGTTCGTGAATTCTGCATTAGAAAATGGCTGCTAGCGAGAAAATGGTGGATTGTGTATTATTCTCACAACATAATGCAGATTCACTATTTACTTTCTTACGCTAGTATATTCTATTCATTTACTAAATTTAGAATGGTAATTGATTAAGTTAGTAGACTAATAATATTATTATAGTAGATACAGTGTTAGGCTACTTATTTTATCGTGTTACTAAGGCCAGTTCAAGTACTAGACTTTAATAATTTTATTCTGTATGATTTCAAATTTTCATATCCTATTATATTAAGCAAGCAATTTCTGTATGTATGTATGTATGTATGTATGTATGTATGTATGTATGTATGTATGTATGTATGTATGTATGTATGTATGTATGTATGTATGTATGTATGTATGTATGTATGTATGTATGTATGTATGTATGTATGTATGTTTGTGGAACCACGGATCTAGAAAACGGCTCCAACGATTTCCTCGAAATTTGAAATGTAATATAACCGTGATGGAAAAATAAGATTGCACCAGGTCTCATGTCCCGGAAAAATCTCTGGCAGGATTAATAAAAGAATAAAATATTCTTAATTCAGGCATAATTCCAAGTACGGCGTATAATGGCTGTTATCGTTAGCTATCCAGCTGGAGTGAATGGAGTTACATTCAAGTCTATAACACATGTTCATGACTGTCAAAAAATTGTGAGAGGTGATAATATTATCAATTTTGAATTTATTTTTTACATGGAGGTTCCTTGATTTTTTACAATAACATATTTATGTAATTCAACAGTTCGGCCGCAGCTTCAGAGCGAAGCTCGGTACCAGATATTGATACGTGATACCAGTACAATTCATTCAAGTTATTCCCTCTTACCTGTTATAGTCTGTCCAAGCAAACAAGACCCTCTGGCAAGATGAGAAAATGATTCCAGCTCGGTCAATATTGGTTCGAAAATTATTGATTTGGTCTCAATCGTAGTAAACATTCTGATCTATAATTTGATACAAAATAAATATTTTTCGAACCAATATTGACCGAGCTGGAGTCATTTTCTTATCTTGCCAGGGGGTCTTCTTTGCTTGGACTATATCAACGAGCTTCCTCCCTGTATCAATTTTGAACTCTGTATCACTACTGCGTATCAGAAATGGGTCGTATAAAGAGGGAATTAATTAGTTCTGGCGGCTCGTACTTACGAAACAGGTGAAGTGCCCGTATCTTTTACTGCACAGCACTTCACCTGTTTCGTGGGCACGAGCCGCCAGTGGTATTAATGTCAACTCATTTTCAATGGTAAAACTCGTGTTATTACTGTTAAATACTCCAGGTTCACATCAATTTTTTTCTAAATTTTTCAGGAAAATGATGAGTCTAGGAAGCAGCAAGCACTGGTCCATCGCACTTGATCTTCTAACTAACGGCAAAAATAATAACATTTCCAGCTCAGCCATTTTGAAATACTACCAACCTCTAGCTATCTGGTTGAAACAGCAAATAGCCAAACTCTCCATACCAGTGGGTTGGTAGAGTGTTGGAAATACATTGATTGATGAAGAAATTTGATGAAATCAAATAGCTATATTTTAGGAAAATATTTATGGAACTAAGAATCAAACCAGAAATTACTAGAATATGTAATTGCGAAATAATTAAGCTTTTCCTATTCATTTTGCAATGGTTAGCCAGATTTTAATGTACAGAGGTATAGTCTATCCAAGCAAAGAAGACTCCCTGGCAAGATGGGAAAATGACTCAAGCTCGGTCAATATTGGTTCAAAAATTATCAATTTGTTTTCAAATTGTAGGAAACAATCCGATCTACTACTAAGATCACATCTATAATTTTTGAACCAATATTGACCAAGCTGGAGTCATTTTCCCATCTTGCCAGAGGGTCTTCATTGCTTGGACAGACTATAATTTTCATTAATTTTCAATTTAAATTGATGTACAGGCTATTATTAGGATGGATATTGTAGTAACTCATAATTTATTTGTTCCTGATTTTTTTCATGTATTTGTTTGTAAATACTTATGACAAATAAAGCTATTGTTACTTGATTCTTGATATTGTTGGCTCGAAAAAAATATGAATATCATTATTCAATATCCTAATAATATAATTATACTATCATCCAAAGGCTATCTGATTGTAAAAGCCAGAAGCTAAGCTTTCCAATATGTCCATACCAGTTTTCTGTGCACAGAAAAATTGCTATAAAAGTTGGGCGGTTTCGTCTGTTGCTTGTGCGCTCCAACAGCTGATATTGTCATCAGAGTTGTCATTTAGCTATACTTAGATGGAGTTTTTGGAATAAAAAGAGATAATAGATGCTTTAAATCAGCTGTTTGTGGGCTATATCACTTACAAGAGACAGATAGAACCGTCTAAATTCTTAGAGTCAGCTATACAGTATATTACAGAATCATAATAATTCTGTTAATATAATGTATTATTTCTATGAAACTAATAAGTCAATGTAGGGAGACATGCAATTTAAAATAGATAAATCTCACAAGTATGTTAGCTAGAAGTATGCATAAATCCTATCTTGGAGATCTGCATCGATTGTTCCTCCTCCTCCTCCTCCTCCTCCTCCTCTCATCTTCTTCTTCTTCTTCTTCTCCTTCTTCCTCTTCTTCTCCTTCTACCATCATCTTCTTCTTGTTCTTGTTCTTGTTCTTGTACTTGTTCTTGTTCTTGTTCTTCTTCTTCTTCTTCTTCTTCTTCTTCTTCTTCTTCTTCTTCTTCTTCTTCTTCTTCTTCTTCTTCTTCTTCTTCTTCTTCTTCTTCTTCTTCTTCTTCTTCTTCTTCTTCTTCTTCTTCTTCTTCTTCTTCTTCTTCTTCTTCTTCTTCTTCTTCTTCTTCTTCTTCTTCTTCTTCTTCTTCTTCTTCTTCTTCTTCTTCTTCTTCTTCTTCTTCTTCTTCTTCTTCTTCTTCTTCTTCTTCTTCTTCTTCTTCTTCTTCTTCTTCTTATATAGCTGACTTCAAAAATAGGCTGTTTCGTCCGTCTCTTGTACATGATGTAACCTACTAACAGCTGATGTGAAGCATCAATTGTATCTTTCGATTTCGAAAACATAATCTAGGCATAGCTAAATAACAACTCTAATTGACAACAAGGAGCAGACGAAACCAATCGAACTTTTTGGCATCAGCTACAGAACTGAACACGAGCAAACAAGACCCTCTGGCAAACACAAATGACTCCAGCTCGGTACTATTGGTTCATAAACACAAACCAATAGATCAGAATTGAACCTACAATTTGAGATCAAATGAGAATTTGTACCGATATTGACCTAGCTGAGTACTTTTCTTCTTCCACTCATCCTCTATGCTGACGCAAAAAACCTGTTTCGTCTGACTTGTACATTGACTCCATGTGACCAAATTTCTACCTTATCGAAAACATGTTCTAATAACGAAAATAAATGAGATAAATTTATTTCTCCATCATAAATGATTGTAATTTTCAACTAATTATCTTTCAATTATGTGGTCATTGTTCAATTTTACGCAGATAGTTATATATTTATTAAAATGTAATTGAAATGAAGATGAGACTTCTGGGTTTTGAGTTCAAAATAACATTTTGGCTAGCGGTTTGTAATTTGATCAACTATAGAACTACTAATTAGAGCAAGATTAGAAAAACATATAGACAATAAAACACAGTCACGCTTTAGACAATTGACAATAAATTACAATAATATAACATTGGATAAGGAGCATTACGAAAAATGAATATACAGTAGCTATTACTTATATAAACGTCACAAGCTGAAAACATAGTAACATTATTCACCAAAATGTGGTCTCAATGAACGCAAATTATAGAAATTTGAGATCAAAATATTTCAATTGGCAATCTTCTAGCTGAATAATTGTCAGATAGAGGTCTTCTTTGCTTGGACAGACTAAACCTCTGCTATGGTGTGACTTGGAAATCGGCTCCACATTATCGACCAAATTCTCTACCTTATCAACAAACACTGTTCTAAAACTTGAGAGAGAATTAACTGAGATAAAGATTATCTCCCACTTTGATTTGCGAAGTGTTTGAACTTGCGGATTATCTTTCAATTAGATTCCGGATGAAGCTTTTCAATGTGAACGCAGATAGGCTTATAATTGGTTGAAAATGTAATTGAAAATGAAAAATGAGACTGTCCTGTGGGTAATTGAGACTAAAATAACACCCTGGTGTTGGCTAGCGGCTAAGCTTTGTTGATTTGGATCAAGCGAAGACAACTACTTGATGATTAGAGTAAGAGAGAGAGAGAGAATAGAAGAGAGAGAGAACTTAAGAATAGCTGCCTTTATATTAACATCCTGAGAGAGAGAAGTTAGGGCGCAGAGAGCCTCTTTCACTTAAAATAGAAGAGAGAGAGAGTGAGTGAGAGAGGGAGAGAGAGAGAGAGAGTGTGAGGGAGAGATAATTGAGGGATGGTAGGAGAGAGAATGATAGTTAGACAGTGAGTGAGAAGAGATTTCGAGCGAGTGTTTGAGTAAGGGTGAGAGTAGGAATGAGGAGTTTGAGGGATGGTAGGAGAGAGAAAAAGAGATAGAGAGAGAGAGAGTAGAGTAGAATAGAATAGAATGGCTGCCTTTATTTAATAACCTGGGAGGGCGAGAGAGTGAAAGAAAGAAAGAGAGAGAGTGAAAGAGTGATAGAGCGAAGGTGAGAGAGTTTAAAGAGTATTGAGGAGAGAGATTATTTGACAAGAAGAGTCTTGGCTTCCCAACTTGAGTGGGATTACGCTGTAATTTGATGCTGACTTGATTAAGTTTGTTCACTGATAAGAATAAAATCATCATACTGTTCTTCCTAATCACCATACCTCAATTTCCTGTCCTAATATTTTCAACTGAAAAAGTTTTTCTTGTTTGAAAAAAGCTTTAAATTGACATTTAATGAATTCAATTCAGATTCAGCCTTCATCAGCTTTAAAATTGATACAATTCAATCTTTACAATTCAATATACAGGGTGTTTCAGGAGGAATGAGCAATACTTCTCAAGCTGATTCCTTACACCAAGTAGACAAAAAAGTTCCATGGGACCAAACCCCAAAAACGCTTTGTTACCGAGATAACAATGGCGGAAAATTGAGATTTTTCAAAATATATTAATTTTTCTAATTTTTTAGAGGCTTTAGTGAGGTTCTAAAATAATCAATTCCTATGTAAAATTAGCTGAGGAATTCAATGAAACCAGTCTGAAGTCTGTAACTTCAACGGTTATTGAGATAATTGAAAAAATATGCTTAAAAACGCCATTTTTCAACAATAAGGGTTATAACTGGATAAGGAATCATAAATTTGTATTTTTTATTAATGGAAGTTGAAGAGAGTCGGATTCTAAAGAAAAAGTTAAATGGCAGCGATTGTGTAAATCTTACCCAAATCTCAGAAATAGCGATCAAAAATCGCAAAATCGCTACTAAATACAAATTTATCACTTGTGCTATGTTTTGCCGATTTTTGATCGCTATTTCTGAGATTTGGGTAAGATTTACACAATCGCTGCCATTTAACTTTCTCTTTAGAATCCGTCTCTCTTCAAAATCTCTCTTCAAAAATTAGAAAAATAAATATTTTTTGAAAAATCTCAATTTTCCGCCATTGTTATCTCGGTAACAAAGCGTTTTTGGGGTTGGTCCCATGGAACTTTTTGTCTACTTGGTGTAAGGAATTAGCCTGAGAAGTATTGCACATTCCTCCTGAAACACCCTGTATATTATTTGAGTACGATATCATGCTATTACATGTATTCAACACTGGTGGCTCGTTTTACGAGCATTACTGTTCAGCACTTCTCCTGTTTAGTGGGCACGAACCGCCAGTGCTGAAAAACTGTGCTTCAACTTCAACTGAAAAACGTTTACAGTTGAAAATATTAGGAAAGGGGGGTTGTGGTATGGTGAGTAGGAACAACAAATCTTTGCAATGTGAAAAGCTTGGATGTAGGGCCAAAAGAAAAAAACAATAATAATCATTGTTTGTTCAATAGGAAGGAATTATACCACTAATTTTAATTTTTATTTTATCAAAAACATGCAGCATAGTAGAAGAGAGAACAGACATAGTCTTATTAGTATTTCTAACATAATATTGATTAAAATATAGACATATTTAAATAAATACAAATTCGTTTATTCATCAATTTAACATTTTTACAAAAAAAAGGTGTTTCAGATTACATGAATATTCTCCCTGCGTGGATGATTAGTCCGTGTGCAGGGAGGAGTTGCATAAGTTGTCAGACAGAAGGTAAACACTAGTAATGAAAATTCACAATAAGTAATGGTAATATAGAAATAAAATAAAGTACCGGTAATGATATATAATATTAATAAAATGAAAATAAAATATACTTAATATCATAATAGGTAATGAACATTGAATGGCAAAAATAACATTTATTTCAGCTTGACGGCGTTCAAGGGCTGAGTTGGCAGTAGTCTAATGACTTTGTTAAATGATATTGTGTGAAGTATTTAATTTCGCGTAAATTGAAATATTTTATCTGTAAGGTGAGTGTAAAAGAGCCTCTTCAGCATCTGAACCGATGCAGAGCAGCCACCTGCTAACTCTTCGCTTATAGACGGCAATAATTTATTCAAGCTTTAAACATGAGAATGGTGGAAAATTAATAGTCATCCACTATTTAGGCTACTATCAGATGATGAAAGGCCTACTTGGGAGGCCTAGATAATTTTTTTCGAATTCAAAAGATACAATAGATGTTATAAATTGTTGTATTCTATTCTCTCTGAAACAAACATAAATTGTAATATTCTATTCTCTCCAGTAGGTTACATCACGTACAAGAGATATAGACTAATAATAAGCATTACTTTTTGGCGAACTTCCACATTCAGCGAGCGCTATTTATTGGTCAAAACTGGAACTCTTTCAAATTATTCAGAACGTCTGCTATTGGTTGAGCTCGAAGACACGCCTTCAAGTGGGAGGAACCATCTCCCACTGCTATAGGCTCAACCTCGTCCAATAGTAAGACAGCTACGAAGTGGGACTAAGAGAGGGAGCTATTTGTCAGCCATTTTGATTACCAAACTTCAGAAGAAAAGCATTACTAATTGTATTTTGCGTGATATTCAACTGATCTTCTTCAAACACATTTTGAGTTTGAAATTCAGGTTATTTATGGTGTGTGCTGCAGTATCTAGAGAGTACTTATTGAAAAATTATATTAATTGAACTGTTTTTCAGACTGCTGAAATCAAATTGGTATCTCATTGTATATAGACCCCCGCCAGTATCGGCAGTGTGAGTCAAAATGGCTCGCTTCGCTCGCCTGCAAAACCTCTACCAGTGTCAGCTGAGACAAGCAGGCTCGCTTCGCTCGCCTGCAAATTCCGTTCAAAAGGGGTTCGAAATTTATTGAACACAGCATTTATTGACCTAATCTAGACCTGTTTAACAAATTTCAATATTTTCTGCCAATTTGTTCTCGGTAAATCTAAGAAAAATTCCGAAAAATAGTAAAACGCTAATATTGAGCGTAACCTTGGGAAGTATATCGGACATTGTATGAAACTTGATTCAATATCTTCTTAATTACTCCATCTATAATCTCGCTGAACCATTGAATTTACACTGAGGATTGGTCGTATCAAGGCGGAAGATATGCAACCCGCAACACATCTACAATTTTGAAAAACTGATTACTGGCGTAATCTTGAACGGATTGCAAAAATATTCTAACACAACATTTCTAGACCTTATCTGACCTGCCCACCAAATATCAACATTTTCTACCGATTGGTTCTCGGAAAAATTTAGAAAACGCCGAAAAACTATAGAAAAACTCAAATATTTAGCGTATCCCTGAAAATTTTTTAAAATCCGTTCTTGGTGCGCGTCTAAACGTCTAACTAAACATGCCTGCCAAATTTGAACGCGCATTCGGTTGAGTGGATTTTTAGTTCTGGTGATGAATGAATGAATCAGTCAGTCAGTCAGTCAGTGCCATTTCGCTTATATAGATATAGAAGTAGCTACATTAGAAATATTGTCACTAAATTGTGCCCACAAAACAGGTGAAGTGCTGTACGGTGAAATATACGGGCACTTCACTTGTTTCGTGGGTACGAGCAGCCAGTTAAAATTGTAATAGACTAGAAAATAAAAGGGGAGGAAGAAGGCTCGAAATCTTGAAATCCTTCAATTTTAGAAACTGCTGTGATAAAGAGAGTGGCCTGAAAGTTAGTTTGAAAATCCTCAACAAGATTGAAGTATGAAATAAAAAATTAATTTTTCATCATAATAAGTTGGTGAACTCCTATCCTTTTAATTCTCTTTATCCAATCTCCTGTCACCTTATGATTTGTTTAGCTTAGGTCTACGCCAAAACATTCGACTGTTTCGTCTGCTCCTTGTGCGCTACAACAGCTGTTGATACCAATTATTAGAGTTGTAATCCAGCTATACCTAGATGATGTTTTTGAAATCGAACGAACAATTTAGATGCTTTACATCAGCTGTTAGTAGGTTACATCATGTACAAGAGACAGACGAAACCGCCCAACTTTTTGGCGTTAGCTATAATTATCTGAAATAACGATAACAATACGTTTTGAATGATAAGTTATGGGAGCTTCAAGACAAATACATATTTGACGGTTCTATTGTGTTATTGAGATTTTCAAATGATTTTCTTTCCTTACTTTGTGTTCTCAATTATTATAATTTATTGTATTGTATTTATTATGGCAAATTAACAGGAAACATTGTGTCTATTTAAAATCAAATTACAGGAAATGGAATGGAAACTATCGTGTATTGGAATTATCTGTACCTATAATCTATTGGTAATTATTTGGTAACAATCGTTTTCAGTTTGTATACGGTTCAAGTCTGGTTTGAGTTCAGTTCGAGTTTGGTTCATGTTCAGTTTGAGTTTGGTTTGTGTTTGGTTTGTATTTGGTTCAAGTTCGGTTTGTATTTCATAGTACGGTCTGTGGTCAGTTTGTGTTTGGTTAGTGTTCAGATTGTGTTTAGTTCGTGTTCAGTTCGAGTTTGGTTTGTGCTCGGTTTGTATTCTTTTTGTGTTAAAGTACGAGTTCAGTTTGTGTTTGGTTCGTGTTCAATTTATGTTCAGTTTGAGTTCAGTTTGTGTTCGGTTTGAGTTCAGTTTGAGTTTGGTTTGAGTTTGGTTTGTGTTCAGTATGAGTTCAGTTTGTGTTTGGTTTGTGTTCAGTATGAGTTCGGTTTGTATTAGGTTCAAGTTTGGTTGTGTTTGGTTCAAGTTCAGTTCAACACATTTCGGTTCATGTTAATAATGCTCATAAGAAAAAAGTATTATAACAAGAAGCGGAAGACGGATGGTAAATATCTGAATTCTTATGATTAGATCTGTCATGACAGTCGGTGACCAGTCTGCTAGAGCATATTGATATTGAGTCAAGAGGGACCTCGACTAATTACGCTCTTGCAGATCTCAGACTATTCTGATTGATCTGAGAAAAAGAAACAGATATTTGACAAAAGGTGGATATTCAATTGATATTTCAATAATATTCAAATGATCTGAATGATATCGGTGAAATAAGGGATATGGAGAAAATGGAAGGATGAAGAGGGAGGATTGAAGAAGAAGAAGAAGAAGAAGAAGAAGAAGAAGAAGAAGAAGAAGAAGAAGAAGAAGAAAAAGAAGAAGAAGAAGAAGTGAATTATACAAAAGTGAAATAAGAGATACCGATGTGAGTATTGGGACAGGAAAGGACCACTGAAACCAGTGTGAAACAGACGCATATTTTGTCTCATTATCGAACAGTCTGGTCGAGCAAAGAAGACATTCTGGCAAGATGGAAAAATGACTCCAGCTCGATCAATATTGGTTCAAAAATTATGAATTTGGTCTCAAATTGTAGAAAACATTCACCTCTACAATTTGAGACCAAATTTATAATTGTTGAACCAATATTGATCGAGCTGGAGTCATTTCTCCATCTGGCCAGAATGTCTTCTCAGCTCGACCCAACTCTATATTCGTATGCTGTTGTTGTAAATGACGCGCCATATGAAAGACAAATGAGGACCATTCAAACGTGAGCGTGCGTGTGCGTGCGGCGGTGTGTCACCATCCTATCGGAAAGAGTTTTTTGACTCTTTCTCTCCTTCCGTACCTGACAGTTCGGACTGTTTTTTCACTCTTTTTTCAACTCTTTCTCTACCTGACAGCCGGTAGCAGCAGCGGTTGCAGTAGAGGCGCGCCCTCTACCCGTATAGCATAGGACGTTGCAGTTTAGTTTTGTCTCTTCTGTAATGATAGTAACGCTCGCAGCTTGGTATATTGAGGAAGTTGTACGCACCTCAACAAAAACGTAAGTAGGTACCCAGTTAAATATTATTATTAAAAACGATTATTCAATTTGTTATGTAAGGCTACTAATATATACATACTAGATTAGATTTTTATTTCGATTTGTGAATTCGATTTTTACACCAATAATATATACTTTATTTATACAGTATAATAGGCCTATAAATACTTTTATAATTATGTGAGGCTACATGTATACTACAATCATTGGATTTCATTCCATTGAAATATTATACTTTTTTTAAAAGAAAAGAGTTTTTTTTCTTTGAAAACTATATAATTATAGCCTAATTTTATTATTGATTTAACTGGATGTTTAATAAAAAAGACATCAGCAAATTTGATGAAGTTCAATATTATTAACGCGTTTTATCTTCAGCTTAATTAGATTTTCATTTTATTAAAATATTTTTCAACGAGTATTTAAAAAAGATTCGCTCCGGCAGCTGGCGGTCGGAAAGAGTGCATTTCAAATGCAATTCTATGATGGCTCAAATCATATGACTTATAATGAGCTATTCAGGGTATGAATTCAAAGGCGCCGTTTTCGAAAAACACAATTTTCGGCATATTATTCGCCATTTTCTCCGCTATTTTTGATTGGATTTTTTTCGTTGATGGCTCAAATTGTAGGGAATAATAAGAGTATTATACCCACCAATTTTCAAAACGATCACGTTATTGGTCGATTTGTAGTTATTTTTCAAAATTTTCATCCCCTAATTTCACCCCCTACCCTTTGACCAATTTGGCTGGTTAACGAACTTGACCGAGATATTAACACTAATGATTTTTGTGCAAAATTTGGTCGCTCTCCGACAAGCCCTTCGGGAGTTATCGTCTTAACAAGAATCTGTACATATATATGAATAGAGATATATGAATTTGAACGGACATCAGATTCGTGTTCTGGGGGCTCGGAAACGTGTAAAAAATATATCATATATTTGCGATTATCCGGTCAAGACCAATAGTGCATTTTTTTAAAATGAAATGCACTAAAAGGACACCACTAAATCTGATGAAATACATTAATTCCCGGATGGAATAAATATTTTTCTATTTTTCTTAGAAAAGTAGATTGTTTGCACTACTGAAATCTTTATGGGGCTAAATTAGATCATGAAGATTAATAAAAATAAGTTATTGTTTTGGAATAACGAATGAAGCCGAACATACCAATACACCTTAAAAGACACAGATAACATACTGGGAAAACGTTGATTTCCTATGAAAGTCACGAACACTGTGGACTGCTCTTGGATGGGTGACCGGTGACCGTAAGGGTCTCCCCACCAATAAAAGCCATAAGTTTATTTTATATTTTTACCAACAAAAACACAGATAACATACTGGTATAACATTGATTCATGTAAATTACGTACAAGAAACTACAGTACTCGTGACTGAGGGATCCTCATACATAAAAGATGGTTTTTATTAAGAATAAATAGCTTTTACCCGTAGATTCCATCCCGTAATTAAACATACATCTATTCAATTGTAAATATAACACAATTAAATAGATGACGATGGCAATGCGTTAAATTTATTGATTAGTCTAATAGTTCTAATAGATCATATTTTGAAGAAAACTATTTAGAAAATAAAATAATGCATCATAAAACTTTCAAGTTCGTTCGTTTTGAAACATTCATTTTCTACGTGACAGTGACGATGGGCTCACTGCTATGGTCTGTCCAATCAAAGAACACATTCTGACAAGATGGGAAAATGGCTCCAGCTCGATCAATAATATTAGTTCAAGAATTATAAATTAAATCTCAAATTGTTCATCAGAATGTTTTCAAATTTTAGGATACGTTCTGATCTACAATTTGATCCAAATGTATAATTTTTGAACCAATAATGACCGAGCTGGAGTCTTTTTCACATCTTACCAGAATGTCTTCTTTGCTTGGACAGACTATGCGTGATGGTTCATTCTGCTTATAAGTTCACAATTCTGAATTGTCAAAATTTCAATATATTTTAGAAAGAGAGAAGAAAATCAGAAAATAGCTAGGCCTACTACATGTAGTACAATCAGGGCTGATTGAACAATAAATTTTCAGAAATTTTATAAGCTTCTGTTGAATCGGCCAATAAATTCTCATTAAAAAATTTTCCCACTCATGAGATGATAGCTTAATAAGGCCCATTCTAGACGAGCGTCAAAAACGCGTTGTTTTCGACGCGTCGGGGACGCGCGCTCAACAGAAACCATATCGTGTTAAATGTGTGCGCGTTTATCTCATTCGTGTACACAACGCCGCGTTTTCGACGCTCATCTAGAATGGGCCTAATAGAGCAGATACAATAACTAATGTAGTTGGTAACAAACATCCGTGATAAAATAAGGCCAAGTTAATAAGTGAAATATCCAAGAATAGATTAGATGAAAGTAAATGAGGTTTAAATAAATGGATAAAAAGGTAATGTGATCAGTTTCAAATATTTGAGCAGGTCTATTAGCCCTTAATTCTTCCTGTAAAACGAGTAGACAATCCTATTCTATTATTTGATAAAATGTTGACTGAAAACGGCATTAATAGAATTCCATTTACCTCAAATAGATTAGGGCTTTGATTAGCAGATACAGAGAAAATGGAAGTATTGGAAATCAGGGAAATTCTATTTAATGAAATAAATTGGTTTTAAATGGAGGGTTTTGAGTCTATTTTACCGAGAGATTATCAAAATGGTGCAAAGAATATTTGACATTTTTCTTCTTGAATAACTCCATCCATGCTCAAACACCTTGCGAGCTTAAATCATTTGTTTTAGAGAAGAGAGTGTCTCGATTGAGTTTTGAATCAAATTCAAAGATTATCAAGAATATAATATGAGTTATTAAGAATCTTATACAGGGTGTTTCAGGAGGAATGTGCAAAACTTCTCAGGCTTATTCCTTACGCAGTGTAAGTAGACGAAAACAGTTCCATGGGAACAACCCCAAAAACGCTCTCAGTTACCGAGACAAACAGGCTCGCTTGAGATTTTTCAAAATATACTAATTTTCTAATTTTTAGAGGCTTTAATAAGGTTCTAAAATGATCAACATTTCTATAAAACTAGCTGAGGAATTCAATGAAACCTGTTCCAATTTCAACATTTTCTGCCAATTATTAAGATAATTAGAAAAATATGCCAAAAATACGCCATTTTTTCAACAATAAGGGCTATAACTTGATAAGGAATCATAAAATTGTATTTTTTATTAATGGAAGTTGAAAAGAGTTGATTCTAATGAAAATAGTTTGAAACTTGATTCAACATCTTCCAAATTTGGAAATTCATCAAAAATCGCAAAATCGCTACTAAACACAAATTCATCACTTGTGCTATGTTTTGTCAATTTTGCGATTTTCAATCGCCATTTCCGGGGGAAGATATGCAACCCGCAACACATCTACAATTTTGAAAACCTTATTACTGGCGTAATCTTGAACGGATTGCAAAAATACAATTTTAACATAACACTTCTAGCCCTTATTTGAACCTGCCCACCAAATATCAACATTTTCTACCGATTGGTTCTCGAAATAAAAACATAGGAATTGATCATTTTAGAACCTTACTAAAGCCTCTAAAAAATTAGAAAAATTAATATATTTTGAAAAATCTAAATTTTCCGCCATTGTTTTCTCGGTAACAAAGCGTTTGAATTGGGGGTTGGTTCAGTGGAACGTTTTTGTCTACTGGTGATGAATAATGAATGAATCAGTGCCTGAGAAGTATTGCACATTCCTCCTGAAACATCCTGTATTTCAAGGTACTGTAGGTAAAACACGTATTAGACTATGTATGTATGTATCTTAATGTATGTATTCTATCTCTTGTGCCTGAACTTCACTCACAACATCTATATTATGTACAATTACGTAAGCCTACTGAGAGGAAGAATAAAATACATTTATCTTCCTATCTATTCATGTTTGTAGTTAAAAATCATCATTTTCAAGGGCGATGTCATCATGTGCTCAAGCCTTGTGCTTGGAAAATGACGAGAAGGGTGATGATGAAAGATAACGACTAATTTTGAGGCAGTTGGGACCGACGGCTCAACGTTTCCTTCGAAAAAAACCTTTCATTTACATTTTGTGTAACAAAACTCATGTAAATCATTATTAGGGTATTTGTTATCAGTTTGTGAAAACTTTTACAAAAAAAAAATTGTTTGACAGTGAAGAGTGGATAGAAAATCAAATTTATTGAGCTTTACAATACTATTGCGGCAGGTTCAATACTAAGAGCAATAAATCACTGGCGGCTCGTGCCTACGAAACAGGTGAAGTGCTATACCGTAGAAGATACAGGCACTTCACCTCTTTCGTTGGCACCAGCCGCCAGTGCAATAAATTTCAGTAATTTTAAGAAATATTTTCAAATACTATATCGCGTTGAAGGTTTAAAATAAAATACGAGAACGTAATAAGTATCATTAATTTTAAGAAATATTTTAAAACACTATCTCGTTGAAAGTTTGAAAGGAAATAGGAGAGCGATAAATTTCAGTAATTTTAAGAAATTTTTATCAGATTCACAGAGTTCTACATGAGGAAACATGATAAGGATGAAAAACGATAATTACTTTTGAGTGTTTTAAACGGTCTCTTATCAACAATGTCTTTAAACATGACCCGGCCAGGTGTGGTTCGCGCAGGGTGAGAAGGCACGCCGTTACAATGCACTTTGTATTGGGTTGGCGTGTCTTCTCAACTTATTTAGGCTAAGTTACAACCTATATAGCTGTAACTCGATAATATAACTTGTACGTTAGTACCAATTAACATGTGAATGATGCTATACACTCCTATGTTAAACGTTAAACGTATTCGGCCTTAAAACGTACGTAAATCATGTGAGTCCCAAATATTTAACTTGTAGCTGTTGCCAAAAATTTAGGCGGTTTACTAACTGATGTAACCTACTAACAACTGATGTGAAGTATCTCTATTGTATTTTTTAGTGCATTTCATTCAAAAAAATGCACTATTGGTCTTGCCCTGACAATCGAAAATTTATGATGTGATATATTTTTTACACGTTTCCGAGCCCCTAGAACACGAATTTGATGTCCGTTCAAATTCATATATCTCTATATATATAAATTTATATATTTATGTATTTATATATTTATGTATTTATATATTTAAATATGTACAGATTCTTGTGAACACGATAACTCCCGAAGGGCTTGTCGGAGAGCGACCAAATTTTGCACAAAAATCATTAGTGGTTATATCTCGGTCAAGTTCGTTAACCAGCCAAATTGGTTCAAGTGTAGTGGTTGAAATTGAGGGATTAAAATTTTAAAAAATCACTACAAATCGACCAATAACTTGATCGTTTTGAAAATTGGTGTGTATAATACCCTTATTATGCCCTACAATTTGAGCCATCAACGAAGAAAATCCAATCAGAAATGGCGGAGAAAATGGCGAATAATATGCCAAAAACGGTGTTTTTGGAAAACGGCACCTTTGAATTCATACCCTGAATAGCTCATTATAAGTCATAAGATTTAAGCTATCATAGAATTGCATTTGAAATGCACTCTTTCCGACCGCCAGCTGCCGGAGAGAATTTTTTATTATAAAAACTTCATGGTGACATAGCTGAATGATGACAACTGTATTAGACAACATCAGCTGTTGGAGCGCACAAGGAGCAGACGAAACCGACCAAATTTTTGGTGTCAGCTATATTTGTCTGGAATAAAACAGCAATTTTTTATAGCCGTTGAATTTAGTATACTCGTAGTCTGTCCATGTCCAAGAAAAGAAGACATTCTGGCGAGATGGGAAATCAACTCTAGGTTGGTCAATATTGGTTTAAAATTTCTAAAATTTGTCTCAAATTGTAGAAAACGTTCTGATCTTCAATTGGGGGCAAAATTTTTAATATTTGAGCCAATATTGACCAAGCTGGAGTCATTTTCCAATCATGCCAGAATGTCTTCTCTGCTTGGACAGACTATATCTCCGGATTATTTCCTTTTTTAATATCGGCTGACATATTGTGTCCCTTCTTGTCAATGTCAAAAGGACTTTCATAACCGTCTGCATCTTCTTCTTCTTCTTCTTCTTCTTCCAACTTCTTCTTCTTCCAACTTCTTCTTCTTCCAACTTCTTCTTTTTTTTTGCTTCTTCACCAATCCTCCCCTCATCATCCTTCCATTCTCGATCCATATCCCAAAATGTCATCATTAGGTGAGCGATTGTGTCCCATAGAAAAAACAACGCAAGATATATCATGCCTTCCTACAAATCATAGCTCAATTTCTTTACAAAATTATATCTAATCTGATTAAAAAAGATTAAGAAATACGGGTTTTTAATATTAGCCCACAACTATTCCACCGATATCAGAAACAAATACTATTTTAATTCCAATAATTTGAATATTATTGAAATATTTATTGAATTCAAAAAATAAATAAGTCTGTGAACCTCTGAAACGGCAACCGCTCTAGTAGCCTAGCTTAGTTTCCACCTAAATTTGTGGAATATCTGTTTCTTTTTCTCAGATCAATCAGAACAGTCTGAGAGCGGTCTACAAGAGCGTAACGAATAGTCGAGGTCGCTCTTGACTAAATATCAATATGCTCTAGCAGACTGCTCGCCGACTGTCATGACAGATCTGATCATAAGATTCAGATATTTACTATCCGATGGAATTTGCTATCATAGGTGGTTTTCTATTAGCATAATCATAATAAACCGAAATGTGAAGAATAATAGACATTAATCGTAATGGGTATAGTCTGTCCAAGTAAAGAAGACCCTCTGGCAAGATGGGAAAATGACTTAAGCTCGGTCAATATTCGTTCAAAAATTATCGATTCGATCTACTACTAAGACCATGTTTATAATTCTTGAACAAATATTGACCAAGCTGGAGTCATTTTCCCATTTTGCTTGGACAGACTATAGGTAGGTAGGCCTTTAATATGTCCAAGCAAAGAAGACATTCTGGCAAGATGGGAAATGACTCCAGCTCGATCAATATTGGTTTAAAAATTATAAATATGGTTTCAAGTTGTAAAAACCATTTTTCTCAACAATTTGAGACCAAATTCATAATTTTTGATCCAATATTGACCGAGCTGGAGTCATTCTCTCATCTTGCCAGAATGTCTTCTTTGCTTGGACAGACTATAGGTACCGTACCTAATCTTGTAGAATTTGGGTTTGAGATTTGTTGGAAGAAAATTAAATATCAAATTAAATTTAACCGTCGTAGAATGACGTCATCCAACAACAAACCGCAATGAACTTTAATATAAGCTGACTTTATTCTATATGGTGGTTTAAATTCCATGCAACTGAACATTACGGCATTATTATGCTAATACAGTAACTATATTTATTTTCTCTCAGGCCACTGTATTCGTTAAAACTTTGAATAATTAAAATTAAAATACCCTTTTTATAAAAATATTTTTAAAAAAAGGTTACTTTGATTTTAATTATTTAATGTTTTACAGTAACTATAGGCCTATATAAAGTACTTAGCTAATAATAAATCTAAAAGCCCATTATGTATTTTAGTGACACTTTATTCATGTATTTTATGATGCGGCTGGCTTGTAACTTCCGGTCGGTGGTTAGTATTCATCAGAGTTGCAGTGACCGGCCCAGGCTCCCTCACGTGGTCACGTGGTCTCCGAGGGGCCCACCCAATGTCTACGTGTTTGGAATAGTGAGGGATTCGTCACTTCCTCTGTGAGGAATTTTCGGAAAGCTAGACAATATTATGGCTCGCATACGCATCATACGGTATTCGTTGAGACTACCTAAGTTCATTTGAACAATAGTTTCAACTTAGTATAGGCCTACCCACAGAGAATACCTTCTGGTATACATCAGAGAAGGTAACTTATAGTCTGTCCAAGCAAAGAAGACCCTCTGGTAAGATGAGAAAATAACTCCAGCACGATCAATATTGGTTCTAAAATTATTGATTTGATCTCAAATTGTAGATCAAAATGTTTCCTACAATTGAGATCAAATCAATAATTTTTGAACTAATATTGACCGAGCTGGAGTCATTTTCCCATCTTGCCAGAGGGTCTTCTTTGCTTAGACAGACTATAATGGTGCAGCAACCTATTTAAACAATAGTTAAAACTTGATTAAACAGAGATTGAAGTGATAATGGTGTAGCAACAGAAACCGGTATCTCGATGGTTAATAAATCTGTGGTTTGATAATATTTTAAATTTTTATTTGAAACTTAGTTTCATTTTAACGTGGATTGAACGAAGACGGTGCATTTAATAGAGATTGAACTAGGATAGTATTTCAAAATTATCGGTAAATATTGTACTGGCAATTGGTCTCTCGGTGAGGGTGATCTATCGGTGAACGTGATGTTAAGTCACGAACACTGTGGACTGCACTTGGATGGGTGACCGGTTCTGGCCAATTACACATTGGTGAGGTGGAACTACCCGCAAGGGTCTCCCCAAAATTAAAAGCCATAAGAATATTTATTATCTAATATTTATATCATAAATATTGTCTGTGAATATTTAAAGACTAGTATAGAATGTACTGTGTACCACTCAATAAAGAATATAAGATAAAGTATTTTCGAAATGATGATGATGATGATTGGTTTTTTGATGCCGAAACCAAGCAAAACAGACATTCTGGCAATATGAGAAAATGACTAAAGCTCGGTCAATATTGATTCGAAAATTATAAATTAGTGTTTCCTACAATTTGAGACCGAATTTATAATTTTTGAACAAATATTGACTGAGCTGGAGACATTTTCCTATCTTGCGAGAATGTCTTCTCTGCTTGGACAGACTGTATTATATTCCTGACAGGCAAACTTAATTTGTAGGTTTACTCTTCAATTTCCGTTCAAACAATTATTAAACGAAAAAAATAGATTAAATGGAACAATCATATTGAAAGATCTTTCATAATTGATTATGATTCTTTTGCTTGGAATATCCATTACACGTGAGAAAGGAGATTAGAAATTTTTCACAGAAAAATATTAGGAATCATCATAATATTGCATTTCACTGAAAATACACATGTTCTGACAAAACAATCGACCAGTTCTCTTGAGAAAAACATTCAAAATTGTTCCGAATTCAGCCTGCAGATGGCAGTAGCCATCGACTTTCAACTTTGGACAATGGACACGCCTCTAAGCTTCGCCTACGCTCTGATTAGCAGACGATATCGGTTCGAAAAGTTTTCAAATTCTACCAGTAGATGCCGGCAGTTGTCGGGTGATGTTTCAGATTTGACACAAGACACGCCTTCTTGCCCCACCTGCTCTTTTCTGATTGGTTGACAGTGTTTTGTGAGTTCTGTGTAAAATGGCTGCTGGCAAGAAAATGGTGGATTGTGAATCATTCTCACAAAATAATGCTATTAACTATTTACTATCCTATCTTACCTACGCTAATATATTTTATTCTAAAGTTTACTAAAGTTAGAATAGTAATTGAATAAATTAGTAGACTAATTATTCAGTGTTACTTCAGTGTTAATAATTGTTCAGTGTTAATTCAGTGTTACTTATTATTTTATCGTGTCAACACGGCCAGTTCAAGTATTAGACTTAGAAGTTTTAGTTTTTAGTTCAATAGTTTTATTCTGTATGATTTCGAATTTTCATTTGATACGTGATACCATAGTAAGTTACTCATTCAAGTTATTCTCTCATCTCATAAGCTGCCTAACAGCTTAGGCTATCTCAATTCGAACGAAACCATGAATAGGCTACATCGAAATCAAATATTTTTGATCTTCTACCGTCCTAATTTCGGTAAATTATTTGAAAAGCTACCGTACAAAAATTCAGTAGAAATATTACGGAAAAGTTTCAATTGAATTTTAATAATAGCCTGATAAATCGGAAATTGACAACATTCAAAGCATTGATTAGATTGGGTTTGAAATTCATCAAAGAATCGTCATTAATTTGTTTGAGAGTTATCTTATTCATACATCCCAATTAATGAATCATTTTTTGAGATTTTTACATAGTTTGCACCTCCTTTGGGAGATCCCTTATCATTAGTAAATATAGTCAGACGATTTCCCGTCTCTAGTAATTGTTGCATTACACTCTGATTAACTGGATGTTATTCAGAGGTGTTCTTCGTCACTTGGTAACAAAAGCTAACTTATGGTTGAGATGATCAATGTGCTCACAACTCGTTATCTCTATCCTGGTTGATGATTATTCTCATCTGCTGTATAGTGGAGTGAATATGAAACTGGCAACCAGCTGGTATAGGCCTGAACCCCTCTTATCAGATTATTACTATAGAAATATATAATAAAGGATTATTTAATACAAGGATTGTTAAACACAAGTTCAATAATAACCTAGTTTACAATAGGAAAAAAGATTACTTTAAGATGTTTTTGTATGTAGGGGTAGGGGAAAAGAACCTACAGAGCTACAGAACTTTTCCAGAACATCCCAGGATTTGAGACAAATCTACCACACCAAAGTGAGCCTACCAGAACTTCAAAAAGTACCCTGAAACCACAGTACAGAGAAGGCAAGATGTCGGCATGTCTGATTTTTGAACGAAGTTATTCCGACATGCGATGTCATGCCAACTTTTACTGTTGGAAATCTTCTGGCAAAAAAATCAACAGTGCGAGGCTAGGAGTCGGAGAACAGTGGACACCCTTCATGAGGCTAGTGGTTAATATGAGGCGATCATCAATAATAATTTTATTATTATCATATTATTATTATGTAGGTATATTGTAAAAGCTGTGGCTTCAATAATTTAACAATTATTATTATTATACTTGTGGTTGTTTTGAATTAGCCAAAGTTAAACAATCAAATCATTGGTTTTACATTGTTGTGATGCATTTTGTGAAGGCCTAATATAGGCATAGTAGGCTATTCTTAAAATATTAATCTTTGCAATAATAGTAAGTTTGATTTGTTTATTTCATGATAATGTTTTTGTTTGGAGAAAATAAATACGCTTATTCATTCATTCATGAAGCTGTGAATTCATTCATTCATTCATGATTCATTCACTCCTCTCAAGCTGTAGTCGGTCCAAGCAAAGAAGAGCCTCTGTCAAGACGAGAGAATATTAATATTTTAAATATTTTTATAATGAGATCAATTCATTGAAGAAGAATTCTGATGTACATGGATATTCGACTGGAAATAGAAACCCATTTATCCCCAATTATTTAAACCCATACATCACCATAAATTAAGATTCTCTGATAAATCTAGTCCTACTGTATTAATTGGTATGAGACTTTTAAGAAAGTTCAAAATGTCTGTTTACCTCTCCAAGAAATTTTAAGCATGAACTATATAGGTATTTAGTAAATAAGGAATATTATAGTATAGATGAATTTTTAAACGATACTTGACTTCTGTGTTGACTAAAATTTTTACCATGTTGTTATGTGCTAACTTTTCAATTAACCTACATTGTTCTTGATGTTTTTGACTTGACCTGTGTGTTATGATCTTATGTTTGGCTCAATAAAGAGAATTTGAATTTGAATAGAATGACTCTAGCTCGATCAATATTGGTTCAAACATTATTGATTTGGTCTCAAATTGTAAATCGGAATTTTTCCTACAACTGAGACCAAATCGATATTGTTTGAACCAATATTGACCGAGCTAGGTCATTATCTCTTGCCAGAGGCTCTTCTTTGAGCTTGGACAGACTATAAGTGTCAACGGTTCAATTTCATTTCAAGACGATACATGTATCAAATGACACAATCTAATTGAAAAGTCTTGTATCATTATTGATACGTAGGATTTGTAGTCTCAATTGATTATCTATATGATTTATATTTACATTATTCTCAGTTTTACTGTAGATATAAGATTACTTGATACCTTATGCTCTGTGAGTTTTTGTTTCAATACGCTTAAGCCTAAAAACTATTATCAACCTGTCAAATAAATAAATTTGATACTTGATACAATTATATTGTACAATCTTCTGTATCTTCTTGAAAGAAAATTCGATTGTAGGCATAGGAGTTTTCATTTCCTTGAATAAATAATTGATTTTTGATTGAATTCTTAAGGATGAAAATAAGGATACTCAGTTCAAAGAGTATAAACAGTCCAATTTATTCAATATTTTGTATTGCCATATAGATTATAAGTCATAAATATATATATTTATACATAAAAATTTTCCAACTTAAAACTAATTTCAACAATATATTATAAATATTCTGTAATCGTTTTTTTTTCAAATAGGATGTCCTGCTTCATGAATTACTCAAATTCTAACATTAATATTAGAAATTATATCATTTATCATTTCCAAGGAAATCACCATTCATTCACATAACAGGCAGTAGAAATCAGTACTCTCACGGATTCTCTACTTTATTCAATGAGAGTTTGGAGTGAATTAAATTCACACTGTGGCCTTCTGATACGCAGTAGTGATACAAAAGTTCCAAATTGATACGAAATCGTACAGGAAGGAAGCTCATTGACACTATTTGTAACGTGGGGTGCAAAGTGAGTTTAGCTCATTTAACAAAGCCGAAAATTGAGGAAAATTACTATAGGATCTTTGAAACTTGATGTTTTACAAAGTCAATTTAAAAAGTACTTGGTGTTTCTTTTATTAATTCAACTCGAAAAAGACCCAAACAAAGTTTTAATGATCTCAAAATGTCCAATCATTAAGAAATAGAATCAGCTTATTTCCAATATGGCGGCAATTCATGAGCATTGCAAATGTCTCGTATCAACGAGCTTACTTCTTGTATCTATTTTGCACACTGTATCACTATACTTGGCTCAAGGCCAAGTGTTAATGGAAAGGATATCCTTATTATCCTTTCCCAAGAATGGACATATTTATGTCTAAACTTCGCCTTTTCACTTAGATAACTTACACTCCTTATTCATTTTGCAGAACCTCGAATTAAATTTGTATAAATTTTGCATTCATTACTTCACCGTTTTATCGTATTTTCACTAGAAGTTTCTATTTTGTGAAATTAATAGGATAATTTTGTTTTACTCATTTATTATATTACAATGTAGAATCTAAGCCGAATTTTGTTATCTATTTGAATAAAGTAATCTAATCTAAAATATACTGCGTATCAAAAATCCGCCTGGTAAACAGGGCTTTTGGCGTTTTAGATAGATAAGTTGAGGATAGTGAAAATAATAAAATAAAAAAGAGTTAATAGTGGAGTTAGTGAGAATAGCGTAAATATATAGTAATAGTCACTAGAATAATCTAGTATATCCGTTGTAATAGTAAATCAAGAAATGTTTTAAAACATTGCATGATATTTATTTAAAGTATTTGTGTATTGAATTAAAATATCGATTTTAGCTGACAATATTCTATTATTATAAGAAAGGCACAATATCAACTAGAAAGCGAATAAGTATCCTATAGAGATAAGTAAATCATTCAATTATACTTTATAACAATGAGATCTATACACAGTAAACTTATTCTAATTTGAATAAACTTACATTATCTATTAGGATGTCTTTCTTTATATACTTGAATGAACTTATGTATTTGGAGGAAAGATTTCCCAACTTGTAAGGATTATTATTGAAGGATATGTATGATTTTAATCGATTAAATATAGTTATACTTAAGCCAATGCAATTTAAACGCTTCAAAATTATGTAATTAAACATAAAAATGCAACGAAATCACTATTAAAATCCGTAAATTCACATAATTTAATACATGATAAACAATGAAACAATATTTTTTTCATGTAATTTGCCTCAAATCTGTTCATAACACGAGATTCTCATAAATTGATTTCATTACATGAAAAATAGACACATCTCATAGTGCATACCTGATTTATTGAATTAAAAACCTTTCCCAAATCCTAAAATAAGTGAAATATGACAAATTGAGCTGATAATATTAACCCGTGAATCTCCATCCACCTTAAATAAACTAAAACGAAAAAAATAAAAGTTTTATGAAACAAAATTGGTGAATGAAGTATGTGAAATGAAGATAATCACAGGAACATCGTTGTAAAGTCTGTCCAAGCAAAGAAGACCCTCTGGCAAGATGAGAAAATGACTCCAGCTTGCTCAATATTGGTTCAAAAGTTGTAAATTTAGTCTCAAATTGTAGGAAACATTCTGATCTACAATTTGAGACCAAATCAATAAGTTTTGAACCAATATTGACTGACCTGGTATCATTTTCTCATCTGCCAGAGGGTATTCTTTGCTTGGACAGACTATAACTAACAGACCAGGGATGTGTTAATGGAAATCAGATTCTATAATACAGGAAAAACAATATAGGATGATACGACACTGCTTTTTTTTAATAATTATCAAAAAAATATTTTTCCAATCCATTTCATGTTTCAACTAATTATAGTAATTTTGTATATGACTAGGTTAGTTGAAACATGTAGTGCATTGAAAAAATAATTCAAAAAGGGTACTTTGAAAATTATTTAAAATAAAAAAACAGTGATAAAAGTAGCCCTGAGATTAAGGAAACAGTGATATGGCAATATTGATGTTGTGGAACTTTCCCATAATGAATCGCTTCATGCAAAAAAGGCATCATTAAAAGAATCAAATTTTGGGTTTGACCAAATTCAAATTTAAAAAAATTAAAGGACTGATACCCTTTTAGTGCTGAAATCTGTGAAAACCAGACTTATACTCAGTTATAGGTTTAGAATTCTCAGAGTATTAGCACCAATAATACAAGTGCCGTTTCTGCAGAAACCTTTGTAGAATACTGAATAAAAGATAGAAACATACAACAATGCTTCCAATTTAAAAAAAATGAACAAATTCCTTTTTTGCATGAAACGATTTTCAAAGAATTTTGAGAAATTGTCAATTCCACTTTCTTCCCAATAAGATTTATTTGAAATAGAAAAGAATAAAAATATAGGTTTATGATTGTAATCAATAAAATTTATTGGAAATGAAACAGGAATTGACAATGTCTCAAGTTTCTTTAAAACCACTAGTGTTCACACACCACTGGCGGCTCGTGCCCACGAAACAGGTGAAGTGCCCGTATCTTTTACTGTACTGCACTTCACCTGATTCGTGGGCACGATCCGCCAGTGACACACACTAGACAATACAAAATTATTATTTGTTACGTTAAGCTATTCAAGACTAGTATTTTCCCTGTAATACAGGTCTAAAAAATTTTCATTTAACACACCCTAGATCTATAAGTGGAGAGGACAATCATAATAAACACACTGTAAACTAGAAATGCAAGTTTCAAACTTGAAAAAAATTGAAACCACATAAATACATAGCAGACCAAACGGTAAATGTTTGGAGATAAGTTGAGTGACATTTTAACATTTAATTTGTCGAGCGACATATTGGAATCTATACTCTATTCACGATCACTTGAGACGGAATAAACAAACTTTTTGTGTGTGCGTGTAATGGAAGGTCTTCTTCTATGCGAAACATTCGGCCACAGACCAACAGCTGTAGCCAATCACAGCCCATGACAACAGTTTTGAGACAAGACAAGTCGGACTGTATCCAACCACAGCTCCAGACAAGAGTCAGCTGTTCGACTGCAGCTGTCTGTTTCGCATAGAAGAAGACCTTCCAATACACGCACACACACGCAAAAGGTTTGTTTATTCCGTCTCAAGTGATCGTGAATGGACTATAGTAATTATGTACAAATTATATTGATATAAAATCAACTGTAAGTAATTGTGTTTTCCTTTAAATAATGTTCGGAACAGCACTATTCTTTTATGATGACCGTGTATTGAAAAGCTGCATCATTGCATCTATAGTCTCTGTCCATGCAAAGAAGACATTCATGCAAGATGGGAAAATGATTCCAGCTCGGTCAATATTGGTTCAAAAATTATGAATTTTATTTAAAATTGTAGATCAGAATGTTTACTACAATTTGAGACCAAATTTATAATTTTTGAACCAATATTGATTGAGCTGAAATCATTCTCCCATCTTGCCAGAATGTCTTCTTTGCTTGGCAGTTGTAGTCATTCGTATTGTCAAACTTGAAGGCTTCATTTTTAAATTTATTGAATCATATTATTGTGACGTTATTCAACTGTAATATATTTACATGTTTTGTTGAATAAATGTATAATCTTTTTGTTTTTCACCCAGAAGTCATCTCTCGGGGAAAATTCCATGCGATGAATATTATAATGCACTGCATTTGTTACATGATGTTTTTGTGGAATAAATTTAATTTGAATTTCAAACAGCATGGAGTTCTTCAGTCTATAGTCTGCCCAAGCAAAGAAGACCCTCTGACAAGATGGGAGAATGACTGCAGCTTGGTCAATATTGGTTCAAAAATTATTGATTTGGTCTCAAATTGAAGATCAGAATGTTTTCTACAATTGAGATCAAATTTATCATTTTTTGAACAAATATTGACCGAGCTAGAGTCATTTTCCCATCTTTCCAGAGGGTCTTCTTTGCTTGGACAGACTATACAACAACGCCAGTCATAACAGATCAAAAACTGCATTTCAAAGAGGGTTGAATGACTTTGATGCCGGGTTTTTCCATAACCATCTATCATTTCTCAATTGTAGAGTGATTGAAGGTTATGGTTTTCCAAGCACACTCAAGCAAAAAAGACATTCGTAAAGTTTACATTCAAAAGTTTACATTTTCTATACTCAGCATAGGAAATGTCAGCTGTTCTATTATAATTTGAGGGTCCCTCAAATTTGAGTGTGCTTGGAAAAACCGGGCATTAGTGTCCTTATAATATGTAAAACTCCAACTCAGGTGACGGTGGTGAAAGACTGTTACTTTACTCATGCTCTTTTAGGACAGTCGACGAGCTGTTTGCGACAGGATAGAGTCGAGAATGACCGCATCTAAGCCCATATGCTCTCACAGACCGCTTTCAGACTGTTCTGACCGAGTCGATGATCAATAACACACACTCGCTATCCACCAGCTTGGTTAGTCTACTGTAAATCTCAACATAATAATTTATTAGATTAGATTATTTTATTGTATTCAATTTATTAAAATAATTTGAGCAGTATTTGGACAAAACAACATATTTATGTAGTAATTTTTCAGTCATTAAACTAACAATATAATATTATAAAGAATCGATAACTTGAAAAGATCATTTAAAAATTTATAGTAGACCAAAATTTAATAAACTTACATGCAGATTCGATGGTTTTTATAATTAATTTGGTTTAAACTGCATTAATCATGGTAACTTCAACCGTATCAGTTTAATATAGTATATCCAAGCAAAGAAGACCCTCTGGCAAGATGGAAGAATGACTCAAGCTCAGTAAATATTGGTTCAAAAATTATCAATTTGAACTCAAATTTTAGGAAACAATATGATCTACAATAAACACCACATTTATAATTCTTGAACAAATATTGATCAAGCTGGAGTCATTCTCCCATCTTGCCAGAGGGTCTTCTTTGCTTGGACAGACTATACAAGTAATGCCCTTAGGAAAAGGATGGTTTTTATTTATCTGAATGATAATCTCTCTCTGACTAAGGTTATATTACACAAACATATACATAGTATAGTTGTGTCCAGAAGAGAAGAGCCTCTTGCAAGATGGGAAATTGACTCCAGCTCGGTCAATATTGGTTCAAAAATTGTAAATTTGGTCTCAAATTGTAGGTAATATTCTGATATACAATTTGAAACTAAATTTATAATTTTTGAACCAATATTGACCGAGCTGGAGTCAATTTCTCGTATTGCCAGAGGCTCTTCTCTTCTTGACACAACAATACTACTTGCAAGTTTCTGCATCTAGCTTGGGGACAAGTTAAAAGTCTGCTTTTAATATTTAATTTTATGATACCATAATTAATTTAATTGTCATCCCGAGAAATATCACGTAAAGATAGGTTTGGAGTGTTCCAATCATGTTAAACTAGAAAGTACACTGAGCCAAGCTCAGAAACATGTAAATTATAAAGGTAGAAAATTTATTGATAAATCAGTACCAAACCAATGAATATAGTAAATAAATTTTGATAAAAGTATCATAGAGCACACAGTATGCTCGGATTGATATAGATACAAAATTATAAGATATAATATAAGATAGTTTCGTTGTCACTAACACAACAAAAATCTAGGTAAAGCTAAATTACCACTCTAATTGACATCAGCTGTTGGAGCGCACAAGGAGCAGACAAACCGACTAAATTCTTGGCGTCAACTATGAAATTTTTGCCATACTGTAGTGCAGATTGGTGTACAAATACACCGAATAAAAGTAGATATTGATGATATTGTAAGTTTGTAGCACAAATTCAGCTATGACAGAATACATAGAACTTTTATATAGCTATCAATTATAGCTACAAGGTTATTAAAGGTTTTGTAATAACCTTGTTATAGCTATCGCAAAGAAGGCAGTTCCCTCGCTAATGTATACTCTGTCCAAGCAGAGAAGACCCTCTGGCAAGATGAGAAAATGACTCCAGCTCGGTCAATATTGGTCCAAAAATTATTGATTTGGTCTCAAGTTTAGGAAACATTTTGATCTACAATTTGAGACCAAATCAATAGTTTTTGAACAAATATTGTCCGAGCTAGAGTCATTTTCTCATCTTGCCAGAGGCTCTTCTTTGCTTGGCCAGACTATAACAGCTGTTTCTACTAATCCCCCTTGTTCCATACTAATCACGCCTTACTTACTTTTTGACGTCAGTTTTAGAAAGATGCCATTGTAAGCTAACCAAGCAGAATTGAATAATTTTCTTCAATATAAACAAACTAAAATATATTATTTTGAATCAATAATCTATAAATATAATTAATAAAAAAACATGCACCAACAACAATTAATGACTGAAGATATTTATAAAAAATACAACACAAATATTGTGTAGTCTGTTCGTGCAAAAAAGACATTCTGACAAGATGGGAAAATGACTCCAGCTCGGTCAATATTGGTTCAAAAATTATAAATTTGGCCTCAAATTGTAGAGAATGTTTTGCTCTACAAATTGAGACCAAATTTATAATTTTTGAACCAATACTGACCGAGCTGGAGTCATTTCCCCATTATGCCAGAATGTCTTTTTTGCAAGACCAGACTACAGTTGAACCAAAAACAATTAAAGTACTCTAATTGTAATGAAAGAGTGATAGAGTAGAAAATCAATGTTTCAACAAAAGTGCAGATTGGTATAAAAATTCAAATTCACACAAAAAAGTTAGCTCAGACAATTTGTCGCACACTAAGGGAAAAGCACCAGTAGTGGCCACTTGAATGTTTTTTCTTTGAAATACGATCTTGATGCCTTCAAATAAGTTCTAAACCTGCTAGAGACTTAACTCATACTATTTAGCAGCTAAATAGTTCAAGTAGGAGCTCTTAGAGTATCATCAGAGATTTCTGAGAGAAATTTATTGTCGCCATTTCACTCGAATACTTTGTTTCAGTAAGAAGTTCAGTTTTTTCTTAGACGTTTTAGTAAGAAGGCATGTCTAAAAATTGTTGTATTATGACTAGAAAGTATGTAAATTTCGCAATTTCTGGTGTTATAATCATTTCCTAGAATGTCTAGATGTTGTTAAGAAGGTTTCTAGCCAAATATAGCTGATATTTTGGCGTAAAAGCAGACTGGCCACTACTAGTACAAGAAACCGTGGATAATCTAGTAGTGGCCACCCAATAGATATTGTTGTAGATATTAGAGTAAAAGTTGATGTTATTCGAATTTATGTTCTCCTTAGACTGTTTCAAATAGGTTACATAGAGAAAATAACTTAAAAACGTCTATTTTATGGTTTAACCTCACTTTTCTAGTGGCTTGTAACCAACAACAATGCATTACCAATTCAACTCATTTTAATATAATCTATTATTATTTCTGGCGTTATTATCACGTTCTGGGATGTAGAATTAGCTTACTTAAATGATTGCAACAAGCAGCTTAAGAGATTGAATTTTAAATAAGCATAGAACATCATGTGGCCACTATAGAATCATTATTCCTGAATCATAGTGGCCACTTTAGAATCAAAATCGAGTTCCACAAAAAGTTGAATAATAATTTTTTGAATTGAGATATCAGCCATTTTAAGTAACGAGACGATCAAGAAGGATCTGGGCTACATGTTCATTGAGTTTGAGATGGGATAAAATTATGGAATGGACTCACAATTCTGCATAAACTATGAAAAATTCCTTAAACATGGCCACTACTGGTGCTTTTACCTTATTTCGTGGGGAACATTATCATAGAAATTAGAGTAACAAACAGTAGTAGGTGGGTGGTGAGTTGAGATCGTGCAACTGTTGCACGACTGTAGCGCGTGTCGGGTCAGAACACGTACGACCTGTAGACGGCCGTCCAACCGGAAGTGACCGTCCAGGGCGGAAATTGCGCCAGGAAGCGTCGCAAACGCACCGACGTCTGATGCGCGCCGTGGATGAAATGACCGCACAGCGCCACATCCACTAGGTCACTGCTGCCCGCTTCCACCTGTCAAATTACAATAACTGTACTATTACAATAATTAAAATAACAATAACTGTAACTTAAATTACAATAACTGTATTCCGATAATAATTAAAGCCTCCTGTACACGGGGTTAACAGTGGCGGCCAGTCGAATAGCTTTAGCCAATCACAGCGTTTGAGTTAAACAACAAGAGCTGTGATTGGCTACAGCTATATTCGACTGGCCGCCACTACTAACCCCGTGTACAGGAGGCTTAATGATCTTAACGATTCAAGTGTTTCATTTTCATGTATTATTTTTAAATGAACTAGAGAATATAAATAAAGTTCAACACAACTAAAGTGAACACAATTGGGGAAGTCTGATCCCACTAGACGTCAAACCTGCAATCATACGACAGTAGAAATCTGAAAAAATCAAACAAACTTCAGGAAACCTGTTGCTGTTTTAAGCCGCGTATCGACAGCGCGAGTCATGTGCCGCGAATGCCTCAAGGTACAATCTGTTCACGCAAAGAAGTCTTACTACAGTCTCCAGCTCGGTCAATATTGGTTAAAAAATTATTGATTTGGTCTTAGATTGAAGATCAAAATGTTTCCTATAATTGAGACCAGATCAATAACGTTCAATACGTTATCGGTCAATATAGCATCTCGGTCAATATTGGTTAAAAAATGATTGATTTGGTCGTAGATTGAAGATCAAAATGTTTCCTATAATTGCGACCAGATCAATAACATTTGAACCAATATTGACCGAGCTGGAGACTGGAGTAAGACTCTTCTTTGCGTGAACAGACTGTACCTTGAGGCATTCGCGGCACATGCCTTCACTTGTTTTACTTTACTTGTATGATTGTCAAAGTGGCAAAAATTAGATTTGTAAAAATCATAATTCATTAATAGACATGTCATTCACAGATTGACTGTTGTTTCTATTTGAAAAATTTAGCATCTTTTCTTTTCAATAGGCTAATCGTAACGTGCTCGATTGAGCACTAGTCTCTCCAAGCAAAGAAGACCCTCTGGCAAGATGGGAAAATGACTCCACCTCGGTCAATATTTGTTCAAGAATTATAAATGTGGTTTTACTAATAGATCAAATTGATTATTTTTTAACCATAACTGACCGAGCTTGAGTCATTTTCGCATCTTGCCGAAGGCGAAGGGTCTTCTTTGCTTGGACAGACTATAACCTTTGGTTAGCACGTTTATCCTCCCAACTTTTGTATTATATACTCAATGTTATAAATAGGTAACTCATCGATTAATCTATTTATTTTGAAAGTGGAAATTTGTAATTATCATAAAAGTGAACTTGAATATGACTTTCATTGGTAATATTTTTATCAAGATTAGGATACAAGAGGTTTCGGACATGTGTCTGTGTTTTCATTATTATTGTGATATCTAATTTTTTTATCCATCTATTTGAGAAATTACAGTGAAGGGTAAAAACACAGTCATTGAATAAATAAATACAAAAATTTATTAAATAAATATATAAAATTTATTGAATAAATAAATTATAAAATTGAATAATTTTATAATTCGAATGTGTTTTCTAACCTTGAAATCGATCCAAAATCGCCAGGGCTCCGGGTCCGAGGCACACGAATAGTAGACGAAATAGGTGTGACGACCCTTCCAGCGCGGCCCCGCCAACGGCTTGGACGGATCCAGGCTCCAGCCCGCCAACTCAACGCCCTCCCTCGGTGACACAATCAGTGTCATGTGATCGGGCCCTTGACAACAACACAAGAAATAAGATTAGATAGATTAATACATGTACGAATACATTCCTTTTCTTCCTCAAACAAACAAACTTATTTGATTTCTTCTTGTAGTTTCTTCTTGTATTTATACTTTTGATTTTTATTGCATTTATTTTTTTTTCACTTTGCATATTTATATTGTTTTGTATTTTGCTGGTGACGTGGTTAAGTGGTAGAGTGGACATTGCTGTCCAAACTTCGCCACGTCATTAAAATAAAGAAGTCATTCTATTCTATTCTATTCTAAAATAATACAAAAACAATACATAATAAAATTTAATTCACTTGAAATATTATAAATTACAAAAAAAATTGTTACCAGCAGAATCTTATTGGTCCGTGTGCTGGCGACGACTAACATAACAGTTCGAATCGTATCGTACGGTATAGTCTGTCCACGCAAAGAAGACATTCTGACAAGAAGGAGAAATGACTTCAGCTCAATCGATATTGGTTCAAATATTATAAATTTGTTTTCAAATTGTAGGAAACATTCTGCTCTACAGTTTGAGACCAAATTTCAAGTTTTTGAACTGATATTGACCGAGCTGGAGTCATTTTTCCAGCTTGCCAGAATGTCATCTTTGCTTGGACAGACTATAACCTACTTATTAGGCTTTAAAAATGATTATAATCAGAGTATCCTTTTAAAAATATTTTTTATTTCACACACAACATGTTTCGGCTAATTTGCCATTTTCAAGTGTAAATAATAATTTTAATTTTAATTATTATTTACTAGCTGGCAGGCTCGCTTCGCTCGCCTTCTCCGCCTGGACCCCCGACAGTATAGGCAGTGTGAGTCAAACAGGCTCGCTTCGCTCGCCTGCTAATTCCGTTCAGTAGGGGTTTGAAATTTATTGAGCACAGCATTTCTACACCTAATCTGGGCCTGTTTACCTAATTGCAACATTTTCTGCCAATTTGTTCTAGAAAAATCTAAGAAAAACTCCGAAAATTCAAAAAAATAGTAAAACGCTAATATTAAGTGTAACCTTGGGAAGTATATCGGACATAGTTTGAAACTTGATTCAATATCTTCCAAATTAATTCATCAATAATCTCGCTGAACCATTCAATTTACAGTTATGGTCGTATCAAGGCGGAAGATATGCAACCCGCAACACATCTCCAATTTTGAAAACCTGATTACTGGCGTAATCTTGAACGGATTGCAAAAATATTTCAACACAAAATTTCTAGACCTCATTTGAACCTGCCCACCAAATATTAACATTTTCTACCGATTGGTTCTCGAAAAAATGAGGAAAACGCTGAAGAACTGTAGAAAAACTAAAATATTTGGTGTATCCTTGAAAAGTTTTTGAAATCTTTTCTTAGCGCGCGTCTAAACGTCCAACTGAACATGTCTGCCAAATTTGAACGCATTCGCTTCAGTGGATTTTTAGTTCTGGTGATGAATTAATCAGTCAGTGAATGAATCAGTGGTGATGAATTAATCAGTCAGTGAATGAATCAGTCAGTGCCATTTCGCTTATATTGATATAGATTATGGAAACTGGCTACAACATATTCCACAGAGAATTTAGCAGGTGCCAAAAATTAAGACAGTTGGCGAATTCTCAGCTCTGTCAGAACAGTCTGCGACGAGCTGTCTGCGAGAGTACATCATAATGAGAACGAGCCCTGCTACACTGATTCACTCTTGAAGACAGCTTCAGAATGTCCTTACAGAGCTGAGCATTCATAACAATCATTCACCAACTGCAAATATAGTTGAAATCTGCTATACTAAAAACCATTGTAATCTTATTCAAAGCTCATCAGAGACAATAGAATTGAAAAGTTTTTGAGTCAAAATTATCGGCGGTTTCGTCTGCTCCAACCTCTAATGTTGTCAATTACAGTGGTCATTTAGCTATGGCTGGATCTCGATGATGTTAATAAAATCAAAAGAGACAATAGATACTTTACATCAGCTGTTAGAAGGTTACATCACGTAGGCTACAAGAGCCAGGCGAAACCGCCTAATTTTTTCGTCAGCTGTATACACCATCCAGAGGTTACATTAATTAATAAGTATAAAGGACAGACGAAACCGCCTAACTTTCGCGACATCTAACTCTCTACTCACCCACAGCTTCGAATGTTAACCTATGAATATTTTGAGGCCTGACTTCTCTATGTAACAGACTTAATTCGGTAGGAATCGAAATAATGGGCGATGGTCCTGTTATCCAATGCGTTTGCCTGCAAAACAAAATCAATTTATTTAAAAAGAAAACAAGAAAAAGTCATTTCATAAGAAGATAGATGGATAAATGGTTTCATTTTACAACACTTTGTAAAAGTTTTAAAAACTTTTGTGGGCGAAGTTGAGGCCCCCTCTTCCACTTGAACCACAAAAAATTGATAATTTTTTATAAGAAGTTGAGAATAATAATCGTTTATAGTATAAAAGTTTATAATAGTAAATCGTACATCGAATAATATAGTCTGTCCAAGCAAAGAAGACCCTCTGGCAAGATGGGAAAATAACTTCAGCTCCGTCAATATTGATTCAAAAATTATAATTTTGCTCTTAAATCGTAGAGTAGAATGTTTCCTACAATTTGAAATTAATTTTCTTGTTTTTGAACCAATATTAACCGAGCTGGAGTCATTTTTCCATCTTACTAGAGGGTCTTCTTTGCTTGGACAGACTATACTTGAATAATCATAATGTTACAACTGACACATACTTTGGAATGACTTTGAATTTTAAGCACTGTCTATTGAATAATGTTTCTTTCTGCTACTCCAAACTTAAGTTTCAATTAAAAATATAGTTTCACTTGTTCAGCTTGATTAGCTTCTACCACTCTTTGGCTGAGGCCGCACTGCCGGTGGGTAGAGCCTGGTGGGTGGAGGGTAGTTGGTAAATCTATAGAACATACACACCATCCACAGTAATACATCGTATGTGTTCAGCCGCCATCTTGAAATTCTTAAATATGGACAACATAACCTCAAAAAACAGAATGACGTCATACCATTCATACGATGTATTGCTGTGGATGGTGTGTATGTTCTATAGATTTACCAACTACCCTCCACCCTCCAGGCTCTACCCACCGGCAGTGCGGCCTCAGCCTTTGAGTTGTTGTGAAAGTGATATTGTGGCATTGTCCATCTTGAATGAAAATACAAGATACTGTCAAACCACTAATTTATTAAAAATCAAGATACCGATTTTGTCTTGTGTATTATGAGGTTGAATATTTTGTTCCACTTGTCTAGGCTACTATTTATGATAATTTTTTCATCAATCAAAATGTATTCCTATTCCATTTTCATACATATAGTCTATAACATTTAATCAAAATTGGTGTAGAAGAAGTTTTGGGCTAACACCTGTTTTTTCTCTCCTTTACTGTATTATTTTGATGAAATAAATAAATGAATAAATAAATATTATCTGTTTTTTATTTTAAATAAGAATCGCAGTACACTTTTCAAACGAAAAGGGTACTGCGATTCTTATTTGAAATAAAACACAGTGATAAAATAGCCCTAAAATAGATAAAATAGAGTATTACTTATGTATTATTAGTTATGTATCAAAATTTGGGGAAAGACGATTTGGACTTTGTTTTCTGTGTTTCAAATCTTTATTGTAATTCATCTACAGAATAAATAAATTAATCTACTTGGTTTTGCTGGTAGGTACTTACTTTAGTATGATGCAGTCCAGGTGGACTACTAAAAATAATCCATCAAAATTTTCTATCTCTGTAAAGTTGATCTACAATATTATTATTCATGTAAAAACACTAAAATCGAAAACATGTTGTAAAATATTTTTGAATTGCTTGTAATCTTCAATCTTTTGTGGACTAAATGTTACTAATGATCGAGAGCCTATAGTCTGTCCAAGCGAATGAGACATTCTGGCAAGATGGGAAAATGACTCCAGCTCTGTCAATACTGGGTCAAACATTATTTATTTGGTCTCAAATTGTAGAGCAGAATGTTTTCTACAATTCAGGACCAAATTTATAACTTTTGAACCAAATTTGACCGAGCTGAAGTTATTTTCCCATCTTGACAGAATGTCTTCTTTGCTTGGACAGACCACTTGTGTTTCTATTTTAGACATTCCAATTACACTACCTTCTATTATAATTGTTTACTTGAAAAATGTCCACTGACCATATAAACGTTTGCACCGGTATAATATAGGGCAGCCCGCAGTAGAGGCGCTGTTGGCAGTCTTCCTCAATCAGCTGTGCACGCGACATCTCGGGCACGAGCGCGCTGACCGACCGCGGACTGTTCACGTCCAAATTGATTACCCAGAAGCCAGCGCGCTGCTCCTCCACCTCGCCACGCACGTTGTGGAACGTACGATCCACGTGCTAAACAACAAAAATTATAATACAAATATAACAATGTAGACATAAAAATAGAAATCGAAATAAGAATAGAAAAATAGCAATAGTTGAAGTTTTACCATTTGACGATTGAAAAAACACTTGAGGCCTCTTCACTTTTCAAAGAAGAATTTCTGATACGCGTTAGTGATACGGAAGTTTGAAAGTGATACGGAAGTTTGAAAGAGATACGGAAGTTTGAAAGTGATACGGAAGTTTGAAATTGATACGCAATCATACAGGAAGGAAGCTCATTGACATTGACACAATTGTTTTGCAACGTTGGGTTACAAAGTGAGGTTTGCTCATTTGAAAATGCCAAAAATTGGGGGAAAATAACTATTGTATCTCTGAAACTTGTATTGTTGTATTTTTCGTATTCAACTAATAATTACCTAGACGAAGATTAAATACTACAGCATGTATTGACAATTTATTCCTGGCTATATAACATCATCCCTGATTTGAGAACAATATGTTAACCTAACAGTCGTTTCAGTTCATCTTATTATAAGCATAGAAACCTCTGTAACAGTAATATGATCATGTTTTCGACATTTCCAACAGTATTCCTACACAATTGAATGGGAAAGCAATCATTAGTTCTCCTATTTCCAGTCTATTCCTTGCTATGTAGCATCATCCAGGCTGTGAGACGTACATGTTAACCTGACAATCGTTTCAGCTCCTCTAATTATGCAAATAGCTTCCTCTGTAAGGATGAAATGGTCAGGTTTTTAGCATTTCCAACAATATTCCTACCCAATTGAATAAGAATACACGCTTTTTGTGATAATACACAAATTTTTGTGAAATTTGACAACATCTTAGTTTTCTTATTAAGAATACACGCATTTGTTCTCCTATTTCCAGTTCATTAATTGCTATGTAGCATCATTAATGCAGTGAGAGGAACCAGTCAACCTGACTGTCATGTCAGCTCATCTTATTCTGAGCTTAGCTTCCTCTGTAAGCATGAAATGGTCAATTATTCAGCAGTTTTGACAACATTTCTACCCAATTGAATGAGGAAACACGTATTTTTTCTTCTATTTCCAGTTTATTCTTTGCTAAGTAGCATCATCCAGAGATCAAGTAGCATCAAGCAGAGAGAGCACCAGTCAACTTGACTGGTGTGTTAGCTCATCTAATTCTGAGCACAGTTTCCTCTATAAGGATAAAACGGTCGGGTTCATAGCATTTTCAACAATATTTCTACACAATTGAAAGAGGAAACACGCATTCGTTCTCCTATTTCTAGTTCATTCATTGCTATGTAGCATCATCCATGCAGTGAGAGGCACCAGTCAACCTGACTGTCATGTCAGCTCAACTAATTCTGAGCATAGCATCCTCTGTAACAATAATATGATGATTTTTCCGGAATTACCAACAATATTTCTACTTAATTGAATGAAAAAACACGCATTAGTCCTCCTATTCACAGTTTATTCCTTAATATGTAGCATTGTCACTTCTGTGAGATGTACATGTCAATCTGACAGTTGTATCAGCCTACCTAATTATGAGCATAGCATTCTCTGTAACAATAAAATGATGAAGTTTTCGGCATTTTTTAAAATATTCCTACCCATTTCAATGAGAAAACACGCATTAGTCCTTCTATTTCCAGTTAATTCCTTCCTATGTAGCATTAGCATCACGTGAGAAGCATAATTATGTCAACCTGACCATCGTGTCAACTCATCTTATTATAAACATTGCTTCCTCTGTAAAAAGAAGGTCATTCCTCTGGCATTTACAACAATATTTCCACCCATTTTAATAAGAAATCACTCAAATGTCCTCCTGTTTCCAATTAATTTTCCGCTATGTAGCACCATCCCTCCTACTGTGAGCGTCAACTGTCATCAGTTCTGTCAGCTATTCAATTTTGAGGATAGCATTTCGGCCTTCACTGATCGAGTCGTCTAAAATGTTCAAGCCACTGTTGTCAGTAATACCAACATGATTTCAAGAGCATATACACTTTTTGGCCTGAACGTTTCACAAAACTGATATTAAATTGCAAGCCTGCAGTCCACAAAAAGAATTTTCTACACTAGAGCAGAAAAGTAAAGCTTTGGGTATTGTAATCAATGCAGAAAGAGCAACTTTCAGTTTTTTCAGTTTTTTTTAGGTCTTCGCCGCAGTCATAAGACCGGGGAATTGTCAAACTTTCTAACGTAGCTGTAGGAAAAATAGTTCTTCATTCAAATGAAACAGTACAGTAGAATAATAATTAATTAGAATCTCAATTTATTGTTATATAAATAGACACAGGACTTCTGCAACTGCAAATATTGACCAAGGTACTAAATAGTAGGCGAGAGCACTCGAGACTTCAAATGAAGTAGATGCGTCAAACCCATTGATTTTTTAAAATTTCATTTCATTTTCATCTTGCCAGAATGTCTTCTGTGCTTGGACAGACTATACTTAAACTACTACAACTGACCAGTATCATGTGTCGCTGGGGCGCAGGCGCGTTGGGATCCGACGAATAGGGAAATCCGAGTGGAGTCAAAACGAGAGCCAAAACAGCTATCAGGTAGAGGGCGCTCAGTAGACTCACCACTCGTCTAGCGGTTTGCACCAGCAGTATGCCAGGTACCTGCAAAAATTGAATTTCATTTATTTATTTACAAAAAAAGAAAACAATCGATCAATCAATAAAATTTCATTCATTTGTTACGAACACATACAAGCATACAATGTACAATCACATACAAATCATACATAATAAAATATGATTCACACTTGAAAATAGTTCTAAAGAGCAGAAACATGTTGTGTTGGAATAATAAATTATCTAAAGGGTATAGTCTTATATATTAGCAGACTTTTTAGAATTCAGAGACAGGCTATCAGAATCAGACAGATGTGTGGCCTACCCAAGCGATCGCGGTGTGAAGAGCAGTTTAAGCTTCTGGGAATATTGACTCTGCCTTCAATGTTTGTTCAACAAAGCTCAATTTATGTTAAGGAGAATTTGGAGCAGTTTGTGGAACAGGGGGTAATCCACAGTCATTACACTAGAAATAGAGGCAACTTGAGTACTTATAAACCTAATATACCTATAAACCTTATAAACCTATAAACCTTATATTTACCTTATAAACCTAATATACCTATTCTAGTACACAAGAAACATTTCTATTCTTTTCCATCAATTTGTTCAATTCACTTCCAGAAAACCTCAGGAATATGGAGAATAGAACGTTAAAACCACAAATCAAACGTTTTTTGCTACCACCCCTTTGTACTACAACCCTTTAGCTAAGAATATGTAGGTTATATTAAGTTATAAGTTGAAAATTCAAGTGATTTAGGATACTGATAGCTTATTGACACTAATATCTTTGTACTTTGTATGAAATGTTGTGTTTGTATATTTGACGCTTGTATTTTATCTGATGCCCTCAGATTTCTATTCTATTCTAGTCTGTCCAAGCAAAGAAGAAATTCTGGCAAGATGGGAAAATGACTCCAGCTCGGTCAATATTGATTCTTTAATAATAATTTAGCCTCAAATTGTAAAGCAGAATTTTCTCTAGATGTTGAGTCCAAATTTATGATTTTTGAACCAATATTGACCGATCTGGAGTCATTTTCCCATCTCGCCAGTATGTCTTCTTTGCTTCGATAGACTATAGTTACACTCTCGCTTCAGTCGACAATTTTGAAAGAAAATCTTCATGCTTGACTATACTACACATAGACCATAAGCTATAGTCTGTCCAAGCAAAGAAGACCCTCTGGCAAGATGAGAAAATGACTCCAGCTCTGACAATTTTGGTTCAAAAATCATAAATTTAGTCTCAAATTGTAGATCAGAATGTTTCCTACAATAGAGACCAGATTAATATTTTTTTTAAACAATATTGACCGAGCTGGAGTCATAATCGCATCTTCTCAGAGAGTCTTCTTTGCTTGGACAGACTATATAACTCAGAGTTTCATCTCGACATGAATGAATATCTTGATTATCACACTCCATAATTTATTAATTATGCATACGATTATACTTACAAGAAAACTCAGTAACAATGCGAACATAGCCGAAGATATCATTCCGAGCACGATTTCGGCATGATTGCCGGAGCCCGAGCGTCCCATTATGGGTATGATCAGCTGTAGCGAGCCATTAATCATGTAGGCGCACTCAATGTAGGGCAGCACCAAACAGCCAACATACAGCACCAGTATTCTCCAGTCTGAAAATAATTTAATCGATATTAAACTGGTACGATCATAAATTTCCCACATTATGATTGGAGAGTAAATAATCATAATTTCTCAACATCTCGTATCACTAGTATAGTCTGGTCACGCTTAAGCGCCTTGTACCAATACCTACTAATACTAATGTATTAGTAGGTATAGCTTGTATACGGGTCGGCCAATTGAATATCTGTAGCCAATCACAGCTGTTGTTGTTTGACTCAATGACAAGACAAAGGCTGTGATTGGCTACAGATAGTCAACTGGCCGACACTACAATCCCCGTGTACTGGGCGCTTCCGTTGTATTATATGTCAATGGCTCAACAGCCCATGAAGGGCTTAGGCCTACCAGATGGTTGCCAGTTTCATATTCACTCCACTATAATACAGCAGAGGTGAATAATCATCAACCAGAGGTAACATGTGGTTAGCACGTTGATCCTCTCAACCATAAGCTAGCTTCTGTAATCAAGTGACGGCGCAGAACACATCTTAATAAAATCCAGTTAATCAGTTATCTATTTATTTGATTACAATTATACAATAAAAAGAATGAAAATACAGACATTCGCCCAAAATTTCTTCTATTCCAATTTAGCTTTCAGTGTCTAAATTCAGGTTATGTTTCTTTAAAATATTCACTCACACAATTTTTACTCTAAAAAACACATTTATGAAAAAATTATCGATTTAAAAACCAGGATTTGAAAGCCAAATTAACACTTTTAAATCGAAAATATTTCTGAATATTCATCAAAACTTTAAAAATTTGAATCAAAATGTTTTCTTGATGCTATGAGCTGCTATCACCTAGTTAGAGTGTAAAGCAACAATTATTACTATTCCTCCAGTGATGGAAAACGACTGACTATCTTTACTAACGACAAGCCAATGAAATGAAATGAAAATATCCTTTATTAGGCGGAGTTAGGACTAGGAAGTCCTTTCTACCACTCAACCTTACGTAAGCCAATCTCCCAAAGGAGGGGACAAGTCCGCCATACTTTTGCAAATTCCCATAAGAATAATATTGGAAAAATAGTTACGCGAATCATATGTTATGTTGACTGTTCTCATAGCTTCCTTTAATAGAAGGCCATGGCCTTAAAACTGGCAACTATGTAGAGTAGGAAATTGGGTCCATTTAAAAGCATTGAATTCATTTTTCAATCAGCTGTTCCAACGGATGCGTTTCTTGTGTGCGTTTTCACATTTGACTCGCTACAAATCATAAGCTATTTTAATCAATAATTGTCTATTCTTCATCATTCTTGCTAATCTCTATCACAACCTATTACAAAAACCACACAAGGAATTCTATACAAAGAGTTACATGAACGTTTTTCATAGAAATTGAGTTCAAAGAGAGAAAAACCTAGTCAACATGCATGATTTGTATCTGTACTTAATGCTTTCATATGGAAAGACTGTGTCTACGGTGCGACGTTGCCATATTATTAGGGCAGGGCCTTCTATTAAAGGAAGCTATGCTGTTCTTCATAGAAAACAGTCAAGCGTTGGTCTAGTCAGCTGATTCATACGCCAGACGCCAGTTGTGATCTCTACATACCTTTCCAATGTGCGAACACACGTTCGCGCAGCACACTGCTGATACAGCTGAAGAACAGCCACATGGCCGGCACAAAGCCCGACCTTATCCTGAACAGCAGACAGATCAGTGTCATCGTCGTGTAGAGGATTTGGTTGGCATCGCAGTACAGTCGAAACAGCGTCCACGGAGACCTGATTACCTGTAAATTAATTAGAGAGTTATGAAATTTTGGTGATAAAATAGAAAGCCATGAGTAGTATACCCTATTGTTGTTTAAACTTAAGGACACAACAACGACAAGAGCTGAAATTGACTGCAGCTGTTCGACTGTGGCCGAACACACTCGCAAAAAGTTTGTTTATTCCGTCTCAAGTGATCGTGAATGGGGTGAGAGTTCCATAGAGGTTATAGTCTGTCCAAGCAAAGAAGACATTCTGGCAAGATGGGAGAATGACTCCAGCTCGGGCAATATTGGTTCAAAAATTATCAATTTGATCTCAAATTGTAGACCAGAATGTTTCCTACAATTTGAGAACAAATTGATAATTTTTGAACCAATATTGACCAAGCTGGAGTCATTTTCCCATCTTGCTAGAATGTCTTCTTTGCTTGGACAGACTATACTACATATTATAATTCCATTACTACTATTGAAGTTCATTAATAAATTAAATTTCTTTAATAAAGAGCGGATGACAATATTTTAGAAAATAAAAATGATTGATGCTCAGTCATGCTTGTCAAAACTGTCTCGACCATAGCTTATCAAATAGGGAGCGACCCCAGCTAGCTCTTGCAAACCGCTCACAGACTCTTCTGACAGAGCCACCTTCTAATTCCAAATGTAAATTTCAAGTTTTTGAGTTTACAACAAAAGTTGAGGAAATTTTCTAACTTCCTTGTCCGTTTCGGACCAGCTGACTAGAGTATATTCGTATATTCACTTTGATAATAGAGCTACTAATTGATAAATAAAATTAAAAAATAAAATACCCTTTTAAAACTTTAAAGTAATATTATTCACAGACATGTTTCGAGACTGAGCCAATTTAAAAAATAAAAATAATAATAGCCCTAAGTTTAAAGTTTAATTTTCAAATAGGGCTACTAATGTTTAATGAATAAGATAAAAAAATCACAGTACCTTCAAAAATATGTTTATTTTAATAATACGACTGGTTTCCTACAACTTAAAGTGAAACTTACTTCCACTTACCTCCCAGTACGGAACTAGAGGTGTTGAAATAACAAGATTTTCAAGGCTAGGGTGATTTGTATTTCATCAATTATTTTTGCAGCTCTATTCTGTAGTCACCTGTCGTGTACGCAACTCAGATGTAATCTACAGGGTCTTTCAGAAGGAATGTGCAATACTTCTCAGGCTGATTCCTTACACCAAGTAGACAAAAAAGTTCCATGGGACCAACCCCCAAAAACGCTTTGTTACCGAGATAACAATGGCGGAAAATTGAGATTTTTCAAAATATATTAATTTTTCCAATTTTTTTAAGGCTCTAGTGAGGTTCTAAAATAATCAATTCCTAGGTAAAATTAGCTGTGGAATTCAATGAAATCAGTTTGAAGTTTGTAACGTCAATGTTTATTTAGATAATTGGAAAAATATGCTAGAAAACGCCATTTTTCAACAATAAGGGTTATAACTGGACAAGGAATAATAAAAAAGAATAGCAAAATTGACAAAAAATAGCACAAGTGATGAATTTGTATTTAGTAGCGATTTTGCGTTTTTTTGATCGCCATTTCTGAGATTTGGGTAAGATTTACACAATCACCGCCATTTAACTTTTTCTTTAGAATCCGACTCTCTTCAACTACCATTAATAAAAAATACAATTTTATTATTCCTCACCCAGTTATAACCCTTATTGTTGAAAAATGGTGGTTTCTAGCATATTTTTTCAATTATCTCAATAACCGTTAAAGTTACAAACTTGGAACTGGTTTCATTGAAACCCTCAGCTAATTTTACATAGGAATTGATTATTTGAGAACCTCACTAAAGCCTCTACAAAATTAATATTTTTTTTTAAATCTAAATTTTCCGCCATTGTTTTCTCGGTAACAAAGCGTTTTTGGGGGTTGATCCCATGGAACTTTTTTGTCTACTTGGAGTAAGGAATCAGCCTGAAAAGTATTGCATATTCCTCCTGAAACACCCTGTATATAATATTACAATATCTTATATTATAAGCAGTAGGAACGCACAAGGAACCGACGAAACGTCCTTCATGTCCATTAACTCTCCTTTAACTCTACATTATGTATAATTCATAATTTTAGTAAATATATAATGCAATAAATTTAGAATACTCTGACTAGCTTATTTATTCATTTATATACCCTAACTAGCCTATTTCATTACCCTTTGTTCTATATTTTTATTAAAACTGTGTAAAGTATTTAAATTTCTGTTTAAGAGTGGGCAGTAGTAGTCGGCAAACTGCCCAACGGCAGAATTATGTCGCATAAGAACAATGTAATTTTCATCAATCTCTTTGGCTGAGGCCGCACTGCCGGTGGGTAGAGCCTGGAGGGTGGAGGGTAGGTGGTAAATCTATAGGACATACACACCATCCACAGTAATACATTGTATGAATGGTATGACGTCATTCTGTTTTTTGAGGTTATGTTGTCCATATTTAAGAATTTCAAGATGGCGACTGAACACATACCATTAATACGATGTTTTACTGTGGGTGATGTGTATGTTCTATAGATTTACCAACTACCCTCTACCCTCCAGGCTCTACCCACCAGCAGTGCAGCCTCAGCCTTTGAGCAGATAGAGCCTCTATTTATGGACAGAATTTCACGTTCTTTACGTCATTGGAAAGATAATTAAATTCTTCAGGGGCTTGACTTTTTACTTTTTCGATTCCACATTTATTTCAATAATTAGAGTTCAATACTTTTTTAGTTCATTAATTATACAATAATTATCAAAATAAACTTAAAATCAAAAAAAGTAAAAAGTAACGCCCCTGGAGAAAAGAATTCTCTTTCCAATGAGATAAAGAACGTAAAACTCTGTCCATAAATAGAGGCTCTATCTGCTCTAAGGCTGAGGCCGCACTGCCGGTGGGTAGAGCGTGGAGGGTAGATGGTAAATCTATAGAACATACACACCATCAACAGTAATACATCGTATGATAGTATATACATTGTTCTTATGGGGCTTGATTTTGCCGTTCGGCAGTTTGCCGTCCACTACCATCCACTCTTAAATAAACCTTGTGGATTTGTTTTCACTTACCTAAATTATGGATAAGTTCCACAACATCTCTGATAAACGTGTAAATTTTGTAAATAAACTGTTCCATTTACAGGAAACTTTGATAAGTACATTAGACCTAATAGAAAGGAAGTATTCTAAACGATATGTATTTTCTGTACACAACCCACCAGCCGCTGTTTCCTAGCGGCCAACAGCGTAACCACAGCGGGCACCAGGAACGAAGGCACCGTGTAGAGGAAGAATACCCAGACGGGACGCGCGAACCAGCTCATGCTGCGGTTGAGCATAGTGAGTGCGGCGGCGGTGAGTGCGGAAGTGAGCAGCGACAACACCCACGAGCACACAATCACGCCCACGCACAGAAACAGCTGGCGCATGTACAGGCGTTTCGGCACGTCTGAAAAACCAATAAATTATGTTAGAAACCTATTGGGATTAATTTTCCTATTAGGGTGAATATACATGCTAATACAGTATTTCAGGAGTTTTGGCAAGTCTGAAAAACCAAAAAATTACATTAGAAACCTATTGGGATTAATTTTCCTATTAGGGTGAATACAGTATTTCTATCCACAGAAATACAAATTATGCAACGTCATTGATGAACTCAAAGTTTGCAACAATAAGTTGTTATTTGATTTTGTGAGATCAAGTCACAAACACTACAGTCTGCTTTAAGATGGCAAGTACAGAGACCGTATACTCTATTATACAGTCTCTATAGAGACTGTATAACCATAGTGTGGACATTGATTGTGTCGTTTTTTATTGGTTAGCTTCGTCAGGTCCGACATATTTATGCCAAGTCTCATAAGATCAAGGAGGTTCATGCATAAGATCTACATTGAAAAGACACGTGAATCATCGGTTATGTTGAAGTGAAAATTTGCAATATAGAATTCGCCTACGCCGTTTTGCCAGTACTATTTTCTTTCGAATTTGAAAATTAAAAATAATACTAGAAGTAACGAGACAATGTACAGTTCCAGAGAACTGATTTACAGTGTCATTTCTCTTTAAAAAAACGTTCGATAAATGAAGAAATATTTCAAATCTTAAAATTTTTCAAAATCAGAAAATTTTTTCATCTCAATATACTGTTATGAAACTTCTCATACCAATAGTCACACTATGACTATACAGCCTCTATAGTGGCAACCGTGTAAAGTAGGAAGTTTGATACATTTAAAAGCATTGACATCAATTTTGAATCAGCTGTTTCAACGGATACGTCTCATGTATGTTTTCTCACATTTACTAACTTGTTCTTCAAATTATACTTGTTACAAATCATTGCCAACTTTATAAATAAACTATTTGTCTAATTTCAATCTTTTCTGCTAATTTCTATCACAATCCATTACAGATGCACAAAAGGATTTTTTTTCAATAAGAAAATGTTCTTCTATTTATTAAAACTATCAAAATTAGAGACCAAATTTGTTAATTAAATTAAGTTTTATAGAAAATTAAAATTCTATAAGAAAATGTTTATGATCATATTTCATAGAAATTATTCTCGAAAGAGAGAAAAACTAAGTCAACGTGTAAGATTTGTAACTTCACTCTATGCTTTAGCGTTGTACCTATAGTGGGACGTTGCCATTTTATTAGGGAAAAACCATTCATTAAAAGGAAGCTATGATTTAATGCGACCATATCAACTATCGGTTAATCAAGTTTGGATTAAACTGATATCCAAGTATGATACTGTCTGTCCAAGCAAAGAAGACATTCTTGCAAGATGGGGAAACGACTCCAGCTCGGTCATTATTGGTTCAAAAATCATAAACTTGGTCTCAAATAGTAGAAATCAATCTAATATACAATTAAATTGATAATGTTTGTTTGTTTGTTTGTTTATGAGGGTGAAGCCCACATGAGCTCATAGGCTTGTGCGTGGGTAATGAAATGGATGATAGATGACGACTTTTTAGATAGTCGGGACCGACGGCTTATCGTCTCCTCCGAAAGACGGGGTGGTCGTATCTATGTGATTGTGCTGTGGTCAAAAATTGTTCTCCGCTTGGGATTTGAACCAGGGTCCACCTGGTTATCAGACCGGCGCTTTATCACTCCTCCAACGAGCCACCCAATATTAACCAATATTAACCGAGCAGGAGTCATTTTCCCATCTTGCCAGAATGTCTTCTTTGCTTGGACAGATACTATAGCCATTCATCTACTTTTATTTATTCATTTTACAGAAACAAGTAAACTTATTGGTTAAGAACACAGACTATTGAAGCCTTGAGCACAGTGAACAGAATTATAGTATGCTTTTAATTTAAAAAAAAACTATGCTTAATAAAATAAGAAAATGCGCCTTGTACAATAAGAGAGGTTTCAACTCTAATAGTACTACTGTATTTTACTCAAGTTTTATCATCATTTTCATTTGTATACAATGTATTTTTGGCAATAAATTAAATTCAATTCAACTAACCTTCTCTGACAGACTTCCCAACATTCCCGTTAAGCGTGTACAGGCTAGCAACCAACAACGCTGCGTTGACCAGTTGACCGACCATCTCCGACCAGTACACGATGAACGCGCCAATCACGTCGAAGAACACAATTTTGCCCGACTTACTGCTGCTGGAGACCAACTCGTCAGCTGACGCCAGTTTCAAGGTCAACGACAGAATGTTGTCGCCGGTACGCTGCAGGGTGCCCAGCGGTATTTGCGCCGCGTTATCCAGACGCGTGTGATACACGTAGCCGTTGGTCGACCAGGCAAAGTCAAGACCTGCGAAAAGTTCGAAATAGTATCTATTCATTCTTCAAAACATTAGAGATCCAATGGAATCAAGTACAAAATTTAGAGTAGAAATAATATGTATATTCTTATGGCTTTTAATAGTGGGGAGACCCTTACGGGTAGTTCCACCTCGCTAATGTGTACTTGGCCAAATACCGGTCACCCAGACAAGATCAGTCCTCTTAACATAACGTTAACCGGTAAATCACCCTCACCGAAAGACCAACACCCAGAGTAGAAATGAATCACAATTGAACAAATGAATCATAATATATAAAAATCAGAATCACACCACCCTTTTAGTACTTTTCATTCAAACACAACATGTTCGCTCTCCTAAGAGGCATTTTCAAGTGTGTGTTTGTATTATTTGACTTGAGAATGTCTCTTAAGAGAGCGAAACATCTTGTGTTAAAACAGAAACATCTTGTGAAAAAAGGATAGGCTACTTGATTTCTATCTATCAAACCACATTGATATAGTCTGTCCAAGCAAAGAAGAGCCTCTGGCAAGATGCGAAAATGACTCCAGCTCGGTCAATATTGGTTCAAAAGATATTGATTTGGTCTCAAATTGTGGATCAGGATGTTTCCCAAGATTAAGACCAAATTAATATTTTTTGAAACAATATTGACCGCGCTGGAGTCATTTTCTCATCTTGCCAGAGGCTCTTCTTTGCTTGGACAGACTATAGTAGTACTGGGCAATAAGGAAACATTGAAAATGGAACTTAAGTATGGAAATTAATTTATCACAGTCAAGCCATCTCTGGATAATGGATTTTTTATACGCATTAGTGATACAGAATCGAAAATAGATACAGAAAGGAAGCTCGTTGATACGAGACATTTGCAATGCTCATGGATCACCGCCAAATTGGAAATAAGCTTTCATTTCTCAATTATAAAAAATTTTGGAGGCATTAAAACTCAAGTTTGAGTAACTTATGTCTCAAGTTCAATTAATTGATAGTAAATCACTAAGCTTCAGAGAGAGCCAATAGTAAGTTTGCCCTGATTTTCGGTATTGTCAAATAAGCCAAATACAATTTGCAACGCCTTGTTGCAAATATTTTGTGTCAATGAGCTTCCTTCCAGTAAGATTGTGTATCAACTCTTTATATCAACTCTTCTTGTACGATTGTGGACTCTTTATCATTAATGCGCATCAAAAATCCGCCATCTGAAAAGGGCTTTAAACAATTATAATATTAGTATGCAAATCAAAATTCAATATTCCTTTTTTGGCTTCATCCTACTTAAGAACCAACAACGACGGACCTAAAATCATTTCATTAATTAGACTTTGTCCAAAAGTCTGTATGTACATTACGACAGTACTAACTATTGTACATTACATTACTAAGTATGTACATACACTAGGCTGTATGTACAAGATTCAGTTTACAACTACGAATGAAATGAATTGGGATCTAATAGAATGTCAGAGTGAGGTTTCAGAAAATAATTGAAAACCTACCGGATATATGGCCAAAATCGCGGAATATCCTGAAATCCGTGTCGCCAGGAATAATTCCGCTCTCGAACACCTCTTGCGCCAAAGATGAAGCCAGAGGATAGGGAACCGTTTCAGCATACGCCTGTAATAATGAGAATATTTTTTTCAGTACATGATCATAATGATAAATTCATTCATTTTGCATGAAAAATTATTCACATTTGATAAGAGCTTTCATTGATCGCAAATACATTATTACATGTTTCAGCATAATATGAGTGTTACAGCATATGCTTTTTACGTAGCATGTAAATAATTGTAGTACTCAAACATAAAGATGAATTTATTAATAATAATAATAATATTCGTGTAACCTGGCTGGCTCAGGTCTGGTGTCAGAGTTTTCAGGTCGCTCCTGATTAATTTCAGGACCTCTGACATGACTTAACGACTGTTTTTGCCAAAATTCATTAATTTTGCCAAAACATACAAAATGATGAGAGATTCACGAAAATGTTCCATCGACAATCTCAGTCATTAGAATGTTATCATCCAATCTTGCAGGATTCAAGACTTGCAGAAATCAATCTTGCTCCAATCACCATGCACTGTTTCTCATACGTGATTTAACATGCCAACAGTTGATGTAAAGCATCTATTCTTTCAACTTCAAAAACAGCATCCAGGCATAGCTAGATGTCAACTTTGATTGACAAAATCAGCTGTTGTAACGCACAAGGAGCAGACGAAACAGCCCAACTTTTTTGTATCCATGATGATGACAATTAGAATTGTCATTTAGCTATGCCTAGATGATTTTTTCATCAAAAGAGACAATAGATGCTTTACATCAGCTGTTGATAGGTTACATCACGTAAGTGGAATTGACAATGTCTCAAGTCTTCATTATGTAAAGGTTCCACAGCATCAATATTCACTCTACAATTTTTTACCATTGAAATAATTTGTATCATTATTTTAAAAAAAACACGATGATAATTGGAACTTATAATTAGAATTATAAAACTCATCTTAGAATAATAAAACTCTATCTTCCTTTTAAATTTTATGACATTTGGAAAAAGTATGATGGATTTGACCGAGCTGACCAATCACAAGAAGTGTGACACACAATGGCCACACTGTGAGTGGTAGATAGTCTGTCCAAGCAAAGAAGAAATTCTGGCAAAATGGGAAAATGACTCCAGCTCGGTCAATATCGGTTAAGACATTTCAAATTCGGTCGCGAATAGTAGGAAACATTCTGATCTACAATTTGAAACTAAATTCATGATTGTACTACTAATATTAACCGAGCTGAAGTCATTTTTCCATCTTGCCTGAATGTCTTCTTTGCTTGGAATTTAGAAAGACTTTAAAACAAGTATAGACAAACCTGCATCAACCAAGGATGCTCGGGCCCGGCCTGAAACAGTATCTCCCTTCCGCCCGCACCGCACGCCTCTAGATTGATGAACGCACGCACCTCCTTGCGCCACCTACAAAAAAAAAAAAAACAAATTTGCACAATTATTCATTTTCGAAAACAACCTTTGTTAATTGTATAAGCACATTATATAAATTGTATAAATTAAGCACATCAAAATAAATCAATAATAGCCACAAGATTTACTAAAGATCGAGAATCCTATTACTATACCTGTTACTATATACTGCTACCTATTATAGTCCGACCAAGCAAAGAAGAGCCTCTGGCAAGATGGAAAAATGACTCCAGCTTGGTCAATATTTGTTGAAGAATAATAAATGTGGTCTTAATAGTAGATCAAATCGTTCCCTACAATTTGAGTTCAAATTGATAATTTTAAAATCAATATTGACCAAGCTGGAGTCATTTTCCCATCATGCAAGAGGCTCTTCTTTGCTTGGTCAGACTATACCTATTATATTATAATTATAGTTATTACCTATTATTGTAATGTTACCTGTTACCTATCCTGTTACTAAACGGTTGCTACACCATTATCAATCTCTGGTAAAAAAAACATGTTATCAATCTGGAATCTATTTCATTTGCACTAATAATACAGTTAATAGTAAGTACAACCCACCTCAAATAAGTACCTAATCTATAATACTTACATTGAAACTATTAGAAGACAACTTTTCTTTTCTCTCTCCTTCTCTCTCTCTTTCTCTTTTTCTTTGACCTTTTCTTCTCTCAATCTTCTCATCTCTTTCTCTACTTTTTTGCAATATAATTATTGTCTTGAAGGTTTTTTATAATTTGTTTTTATATAAAACTTTAGCAACTCTCACCTGCGCACAGGATTTTTCCTTGCAGGTGATTTGGTTTTATAGTTAAGCTAAAAGTTTTAATTGTAATATGTTTTGTTTTCTAAAACCTCAATAAATTTGATTTGATTTGATTTGAACTCATATATTTAAGCACTAAAATTATAAATAAAATTCCTGAACAAATTATTAGCTGAGCCAAGATAACAAAGAGAGTAAAACAAGATACAAATGCATGGATCAAAATTAACTACTTCTTCTACCTTTGACAACTAGAATAAGTTAGCAGAAAACTTTCTGATTAGTGCGCTTACCTTCCCTACTTGTGCTCCATCACACCCTTTCCCAATCCTTCCCAAAAATTCCAAGGATCAAAAGCCTTCCTACCTGACATGGATAGCCATAGTTGGAAGAACTTTTGATCCTCTACCCTTCTTCACCACATAACATGTATGAATTGCCTTCTAATATTGTCATGTGTTCTCATATTTAAGTTAATTATTTCATATTGTAGCCTAATGTTTTTTTATTTTATTGATGTAATCAATTGTTTTTTAATATTGTTGAATCTTAAGTTTGTATGAATAAATAAATTTAATTTAAATTGGAAACAAAAATTTTTGTATATCTAGCTCTTTCAAGCAACTTAATTGTAAATAACATTAGTTAACACTCCTATTTGCATGCGATAAGCATCATGCTTACAGCAAGTAGTATTACTATTCTGATTTATTAATTTATGTACGAATTGCGTATGAAATGTATAAAATGTGTATGAATTGGAATAAAACAATTTGAATTTGGAAAGAAAAATCTCTGGTGGTCTGGTCGAGAAAATTAGACATTGAAGCAAGATGAAAAATTGACTCCGACTCTATCAACATTGGTTCAATAGGTAGCCTAATACACTTAGGAGAAACAGAGCATTGAAATATGCAAGACTTAACAAAGACACACTCTTCTAGATTATTATAGCATACGGTTCGCCAAAACGTTTAACATTTGAAATAGCATATTATTTTCTCTAGATTTTGCTTTGAAAGCTATGAAATAATTACAACTGACACTGGCAGAGGCAAATTGTAGGGGAAGAGTTAATATATGTTGAGATAACATATGATTTGCATTTCAATGGAATCTTTTGAAAAGTACAATACAATATATATTGATTGTGGTAGGTGAGTATTGGATTTGACTGAAACAAAAAATAAAACTCATCTATTTTGTTTTCCATCACGAACTGCTAGTAATGCAGTCTATGGAGCATTGATTTAAAGGTAGCATGTTTGTGTTGGATTGGGTGATTTGATGTTTGGTGAATGAGGGTGTCTGACATTATAAATATTGAAAGTATGTTTGTTGTTTGGAGTGAGGTCCAGAAAGTTCAGTCTATTGTTTGTTTCATACTCCCAAGTTTTGTAAGAATATTTCGGCAAATATGCTGACTGTTGTTTTATTATTTTGTTTTCCATCACGAACTGCTAGTAAATATTTCACTCTGAATTATTTTACACGACTCTGCAGTCAAACATTTCAGGATGTTTTTTGTTTTATTTTTTGTTTGAAAAGCAATGTTGTACCAGCTTTTTTGAATTTTGTTGCCATGCTGTATGATTTGGAGTTTTCATTTTCCTGTTTTATTTTTCATTTTTTGGTGGAGTCTGTCAATTAGGTTTGGCTCATATCCGTTGGCTTGTGCTAGGTATTTTATAGTGTTGAGTTCTGTGTTGTAGTCTGTGGTTGATAAGGGGATGGTGTTCAGTCTATGGAGCATTGATTTAAAGGCAGCATGTTTGTGTTGGATTGGGTGATTTGATGTTTGGTGAATGAGGGTGTCTGACATTGTTGGTTTTCTATAAATATTGAAAGTATGTTTGTTGTTTGGGGTCTTTGAAATTGTGAGGTCCAGAAAGTTCAGTCTATTGTTTGTTTCATACTCTGCTGTGAATTGGATGTTTCTGTTTATTTTATTTGTATATGTACGAAGAATTTCACATTGTCTTTTGTTGCCTCTGTACAGCATTACTACATCATCTACATATCGGAACCAATATATTATGTTTTTTGAATATTTACTGTTGAGTAAAATAAAACAAAAAACATCCTCACAAAAAAACAACAAAAAACAAATAAATTTGAGAATCCAGGTGTCTACAAATTGAAATGCACTAACTGCCCAAAATATTATGTAGGGCAGACCGGTAGATCCTTCAATAAAAGATACAGAGAACACATCACCAATCCAGATTCAACCTATGCATTACACCTTATAGAAAACAATCATACCTACACAAACATCAACAACAATTTGCAAATAATACACATAAAAACAAAAGGACCAGAACTCAACACTCTAGAACAATATGAAATATATAAACATAAAAACCGACCCCAAAACATCCTAAATGAACATCTAAACTTCAAATCCCATAGACTTTTTGACACACTAATAAATTCAAACAAAACCGCCAACTATTCGTCATAATAAATTTAAATAGTACCGCCAACACCAATGCTTCCTAGACCAATCAGTGACAACGAAATGAAGGCAGTGTTGAAAATGGATTAACATCCGAAAGCGCTCCACATGTGAGTAGAAGTTTATTTAAACTTATATTCAAAAATGTTTGACTGCAGAGTCGTGTAAAATAATTCAGAGTGAAAAATAAAAATGTTTGCCACTCAATGGTCACATTGTGAATATAGATTAGGCCAAAATGTTGACTGTTCGAAGGCGATTTCGTATGTTCCTTGTGCGCTCCAACAGCTGATGTTGACAATTGCAATTGTCATTTAGCTATGCCTAAATGATGTTTTTGAAATCAAAAGCGACAATAGATGTCTTAACATCGGCTTACAGTATGTTACAAATCATTTTTTTTTTTTTTTTTTTTATTGCGGATGATGCTCACATAAGCATTTTAGCTTGTGCGTGGGTAATGGTTCATGAGTGCGAAGATGATTGATGAGGTGATTTTATTACACAATTCAATACAATAAATGAAGTCTGTCCAAGCAAACAAGACATTCGGGCAAGACGGGAAAATTACTCTAGCTCGGTCAATATTGGTTCAAAAATTGCAAATTTGTTCTCAAATTGTAGTAAACATCCTGATCTACAATTTGAGACTAAATTTATAATTTTTGAAACGATATTGACCGAGCTGGAGTCATTTCCCCATCTTGCCAGAATGCCTTTTTTGCTCCACCAGACAATTATACCTATGCTGCGTGATGAAGCCGTGCGACGCCTGCAGCAGATTCTCTTCGGCGCCGTTGAACAGCATGATGACGTTGTGGCGCAGCGCAACGTCGCGCTGCGACATCACGCGCAGCATTTCCAGCATCACTGCGCAGCTGGCTCCATCGTCGCTGCCACCTTGAAACAAAAGAAAATATTTTTACCCTGAAAGAATTACTAATTCACAAAAGTTGAAGCACATCTTCCATTAATAAAACGCCTTACTCTAATAAAATGGCAACGTAGCACAGTAGGTAACGTCTTTAGTCTGACAAGATCCTCTGGCAAGATGAGAAAATGACTCCAGCTCGGTTAATATTGGTTCAAAAATTAAAAATTTGGTCTCAATAGGAAACATTCTGACCCGGAGGGTCTTGCTCCGGCAAGATGAGAAAATGACTCCAGCTCGGTTAATATTGGTTCAAAAATTAAAAATTTGGTCTCAATAGGAAACATTCTGACCCGGAGGGTCTTGCTCCGGCAAGATGAGAAAATGACTCCAGCTCGGTTAATATTGGTTCAAAAATTGTAAATTTGGTCTCAAATTTCAGAATGAACCAATACTAACCGAGTTGGAGTCATTTTATCATCCTGCCAGAGGGTTTTCTTTGCTTGTACTGACTATACTCGTATGTAAACATAAAAAACAGTTACAAATCATGCATGTTGAATAAATTTTTCTCTCTTTTAAACTTAATTTTCATGACATATAATCATGAAACTTTTCTTATAGAATTCTTCTTGTGCTTTCTGTACTGGTTTGCGATAGAATTCAGCAGAATATATTGAAAAAATACAATTATATCTTAAGATAGCAATAATCTGCAGCAAGTCAAACGAGAGAACGCACACAAGAAACGCATCCGCTAAAACAGCTGATTTGAAATTATTTCAAATGGACCCGCTTTCCCACTCTACATGGTTGCCACTTTCAAGGCCATTGCCTTATTTTAAAGGAAGCTATTGTTGAAGTCGTTCGATACTAATTTCATCACTTTTATTTATTTATCTATTTATTTATTTATTTATTTATTAATTAATTAATTTATTTATTTATTTATTTATTTATTTATTTATTTAGTTATTTATTTATTTATTTATTTATTAATTAATTAATTTATTTATTTATTTATTTATTTATTTATTTATTTAGTTATTTATTTATTTATTTATTTATTTACTTTTAGAATCATAACTATCATAATTTTCTTCACAAACAATTCTCTTCTCTCAAATAATACTCTGCTATTACTATTATCAATTACTACTATCAACTATTACTATCACTCTCCCTTCATGACGTTGTACTCGTTATGGTCATAAAAATGGCATTGAATAGATAAATGGATATTTTATTACAGCAACCAAAGCATCAGAACGTCAGTACCTACATCAAATGCATTACAACGTAATTGTAAAAGTGAAATTGTAGACTTGTTGGTAATGAATTATCTCTTTTTAGTAGGACTATTGATATTAGGACTGGTCCAAACCTTTTCAAACTATAAGTATGATTTTTTCATAAAATAGGCATAATGTTTGATCCCTTTTAATCCATTTTTTGTCAATGGCTCAACAGCCCATGAAGGGCCTACGCCTACCAGCTGGTTGCCAGTTTCATATTCACTCCACTATACAGCCGAGGTGAATAATCATCAACCAGTATAGTCGTTTCCCGTCTCTGGAGGAATAGCAATTGTTGCATTTCACTCTCACTGATTAACTGATTATTCAGAGGTGTACTGCGCCGTCACTTGTTACGGAAACTAGCTCATGGTTGAGAGGATCAACGTGTTAACCACACGTTTTAGTCTGTCCAAGCAAAGAACACCCTCTGGCAAGATGGGAAAATGGCTCCATCTCGGTCAATATTGGTTCAAAAATTATCAATTTGATCTCAAATTGTAGGAAACAATTTGTTCTACTACTAAGACTACTACATTTATAGTTCTTGAACAAATATTGAGCAAGCTGGAGTCATTTTCTCATCTTGCCAGAGGGTCTTCTTTGCTTGGACAGACTAGAACGTGTGGTTAACACGTTGATCCTCTCAACCATAAGCTAGTTTCCGTAACAAGTGACGTCGCAGAACACCTCTGAATAACATGCAGTTAATCAGTGAGAGTGAAATGCAACAATTGCTATTCCTCCAGAGACGGGAAACGACTTACTATCTTTACTAACGACAGCCAATCTCCTAATCCATTACTGTACAAAAGTTTATGGCATATAACAAATAGCATATACTTGACATTTAATTTATTAGGCCTACCGATCGTATTTTCAACCGTGCAATCTTTGTGAAAACATTGAATGAATCATGAATTAATGTCTGGTATAGTCTGCCCAAGCAAAAAAAACATTCTGACAAGATGGGAAAATGACTCCAGCTCGGTCAATATTTGTTAAAAAAATATAAATTTGGACTCCAATTGTAGGAAACATTCTGCTCTACTAATTGATATGAAATTTTCAATTTTTAAACCATTATTGACCGATCATTTCCCATCTTGCCAGAATGTCTTCTTTGCTTAGACAGACTATACACACCAACTTTGGTTCACCAACAAGTGACAAATCATTGTAAATAGGTTTTACGAGATTATTATTAGATAGTCAAATACAGCACTGTCTTCATGTACAGCTTGCCTCTATTGCGTTATCTCTATTGTTTAAATTTAAACTTTAAGCAGCAGTGAGGTCGAACAATAACTAGTATAATCAAAACACAATGATTCATTTAAAACTAGGAAATGACCACATTCAATGAACATAACTGGTGAACACGCATACAGTCTGTCCAAGCAACGAAGACACTCTGGCAAGATGAGAAAATGACTCCAGCTCGATCAATATTAGTTGAAAGATTTTTCATTTAATCTTAAATTGTAGATCAGAATCTTTCCTACTATTCGCGACCAAATTTAAACATTTTGATCAAATATTGACCGATCTGGATTCATTTTCCCATCTTGCCAGAACGTCTTCTTTGCTTGGAAAGACTATAATCGAGTTGGTGCCAAAAATTAAGGCGGTTGGCGAACGACTGTTATTAATGCTCAGCTCTGTCAGGACAGTCTGAAGCTGTCTTCGACAGCGAATTAGTGTAGCTGGGGTCGCTCTCGGTTCAATGAACACTTGCAGACAGCTAGCCGACTGTCCTGACAGAGCTGAGAATTGGTAACAGGCGTTCGCCAACCGCCTTAATTTTTGGCTCCAGCTCTAACAATGATTTCAGGCTTATCAACTGCCAGCTATCGTTGGGAATTTGGAGAACAATACACTTTATTACTGGACAAAGAAAATTAGTATAATTGAATAAATACCAGATAAACTATGATAAATCATCTACAAAAGACTGAGCAATTAAGTTAACTATGTTATATTCAATGGTAAGTAAATATGCTTACTCTTATTTGAATACTTTAAGCAATGATATCCTTCTTAATATCCAACCCTACGCAGTTCTTTATTAGATTATAGCGAACGCCAAGAAGTTGGGCGGATCGACTGTCTCTTGTACCAGAGACAATGTATTATTATAATATATTATAATAATAATACATTGTCTCTGCTTGTACGTGGTGTAATCAACTAACAGGACCCTATTTCACAACGTAACAAGTCTTGTCACTAACCATGATTTATAACAAATTTACTAATCCAGCTGATTACAGGCGTTTCACGAACGCACAATTGTAGACTTGTGATAACAAGTGAATTTTAACAATTTTACAAGCGTTCCGCCGGTTATGAGAAGTCTTTCACGAACGTTGGCATGGTAACGAACAAGTCTTGTCAAAAAACTTGTAATTAACCGTGAAATTTCTACCTATGAATAGACCTAAGTAAGTAAGTTACAAGTGTTAATAAAGATGCTTTTCAAGGCTTCAATATTATATTATTTTCAATGATTAAAACTATTTTATATTGTTTCTTTGTACATTTTATTATGCCCAATAGGAGTCAAAAAATTTAATTAAATAAATTAGAAAAATCATCAGTACCAGTAGAATATAGGCTATGTTTATAACATGTGAGATGAGGGGAGACTACTCCAAGCTCACTGTAATATATATTTTTTCAGTTTAAGTAATAAATCTAAATGGATTGAAAATGTCTCATCAATTTATTATTATTTTTAATCCAAATGAGGGTTCAACGATTTGGATTTCTAATGATTGATTTATTCTCAAAATCAATTTTATCAATCTATCTTTACCACAAATAATTCAAATTTCAACCAAAACTATATCAGTGCAAACTATAGAAAGTATCAAAAACCGATACAGATGGCACTGATGGGTGGGAACACTTGTCAAATTGTAGAATTGTAAACTTGTAGCTCATTTCCTTTGTGAAACGCCTGTAATTAACAACTTGTTATCACAAGTACTTGTCAGTAACCATGGTTAATAACAAGACTTGTTGCTTTGTGAAATTGGGCCCAGCTGATGTTAAACAACTATTTTTTCATTCAGTTACTAACAAATATTACAAGGTGGCAAGGTTCAACAGACTCAAGTCCAAAACTGTCTCTTTTCCAATTTAGAATATACAATCCTAATGTAGGTTATAATTTTTGCTTATTTATTGTATCTCTTGATCACTCTTAATTTAAAAACATCATCTACCGTCAACTACGTTGACAATTCTAATTGACATCAGCTGTTGGAGCGCAAAAGGAGCAGACGAAACTGCCCAACTTTTTTGTGTCAGCTATACAGAAGACTAAACAGTTGACAATGTTGTATTTAATTGCAAACAAATATTATTATTTGAATATAATTATATCCTTTTTAATATCCAACCCTATGCAGTTCTTTATAGTTTTACAATAATTCAATTTCAGTTTTCGGCTTCAATAGTTTATTTTTTTGATCAACAGAAACAAGTAGGATGAAGAGAGAAATGCGTTTTTTTCTTCGAAATAATTATTAAATTAATTTCAATCGAATTGAGAGAATTGTGTGTTGGAAAACTAATAAATAAATCAATTCTACTCAAAACCATTTTTATGTAATTCCAAGATTTTTCACTTTTGGATAGAAAATCAAGGAAACAGAGAAAGAAATTAATAGTTTGTCGACACCAGTTCACCTATCTTTGCAATATATATTCAAACAAAATTCCGATAAAATTCATTAATTCGAAAATTACTAGAGCACTAATCAGGGAAATAAATTTATGGGTTGGGAAAAATATATATTCTACAATACCTAAATGTTAATAAGTCTGTTCATGATTTATTTGAGTTTTGAATGTCTTTCTATCTTCTATATTTACTTTTAAAAATTAATTAAGCACTGGAATGTGCTCATAACTGAAAATTTATTATTTTTGTATTTTTATTCATTAATTTTCATTTGGGAGAATAAACATGATTTGTTCTTGGTTATCACCGGTATATTGATCTCAACACGAAATTATTCAAATTTTATCATTGTATTATTTATAATACGCATTATTATTGCAATTATCTTCATTTATTTTAAGTCTTGTTTTTTTTTCATTTTTGGGTATTGCTTTACTTTGTGCTGTTCGCTTTATGAACTCGCAGCTAGCGCACAAGTTTTCTTTGCTGGCTGTGCCAAATCATTTAGATATATTTTAATTTAAATTTATTATGCATTTTGTATGTATCATTCATATTTTGTAATTAACTACTGTATGTAATTTTTGGCGAAATAAAATATATTATATATTATATTATATTAATTACTCAAGATTTCAAATATTATCAATGTGAATTGAGTAATTAATATTCATAAACAGGTAATGGATTGACAAAAGGTCTACAGACCTTGGATTGACATAATCTATGTGATATTTTGATTATTTTTTTAATATCGATGTAATAAAATCCAAAACACATGTCTATTAGGCTATACTAACACAGCTGTAATTACACAGTTTTCAATTTATAAACATCAAACCTCAATCAACAGGGTTTGTGGTGTCGAAAAGTGAATTGGGAGACAAAATTTATCAGTTTTGAAATTTGGTTCAACAAATTTCTAGTTCAATAGCAGTGAGGTGAAAGTCAAAATTTGTTTGTTTCCAAACACAATTCAACAAATCAAATTCAATAAATGAATTCCACAATAGAACAAGGTATACATAGATCTGATTCAAATTGAAAATTTCTGATTCTACTTGAGTTATTTGGCAACTAAGTTTTGAAGAGTATTCTGATGTCCAATTGAATAAGGTACAGTCACTTTGAATTCAAAATTATTAATGTCTAGAAGATTTTGATAACAAGCTTCCAAGAAAAAATATTCAACACCAAGAATAGCAAACATAAATAATAAGAAAGAAGAGAGTTGCTGACAAAACCACAGCTGAGGAAAAGAAGCCTACATATGATTACTCACATTTGAGTGAAAAGTTACTCAAATCTATTAACTGAATCTAAATAGGCCTATTTTGACGTTCAAAAAAAGACTTTTAAAAGAAAAATTATCTGTCAGTATTAAGTTAAAACTGATAAAAAATTGATTAACTTCAACAAATAAAAACAAAATCATTCTGGAAAAGCAACACTAGCGACCAAAATAAGAGATTTTACAAACTTCAACAAATAAAAACCAGATATTTTTGCAAGAAACAACATTAGCGACTAAAAAAAACATTCAGCCAACGATTTTACAATAAAAAATCAACAAAAAAACCTAAATTTCCCAGCAAAATTTAGCGACATTAGCATACGAAAATGGTGGGTACTGAAGACAAGTTCAACAAGGAGATGCGACTGTTCGCAAATGACGCACTGGTCAAAATGACCGCGGGCGCACTGATCGGCGGCCTGGCCTGTCTGCTGTTTATGCGCAAACGCCGCTGGCCCATGCTGTTGGGCGCCACCTATGGGCTGGCACATGCGGCCAAAAACTGTGAAACGGCCATTGGAGAACTGGTGTGCGAGAAAAAAGAAGTAAGGGAACAGGGTAAAGAAGAGACGGGGGCTAAGAAGGAAGAAAATGGTGCTAAGAAGGGAGAGACTGGGAATAAGAAGGAAGAAGGGAAGAAATGATAGTTTACAAAGAGATGAAAAGGAATAAGAAGGAAGAGATGGGGACGAATGGGAAGAAAGAGGGAAAGTTATAAACAGAATTCATACCAGTACTGTATTATGAATCTACTTACAAAATACATAGGACAAGGTAGAGAAATAGCTAATTCAGGAGAAGGAAGAGACTGGGAGGAATAAGAAGGAATATGAAACTTTATTTAGGAAGACATAGAAGACATGAGACATAGAGAAAGGTAAAAAAAGAGGAATAGTTAACAGAAAATGTTGATGACAGAAGAATGTGAACAGGAAGTACCTAATCTAACACGAGATAAGGAAACAATAGTTAACTAAAACATGATTGTTTTGTGCAACGAAAAGATGCAATGAACAAAGACAAGGAAAAAATCTTAAAAAAGAACTAAAGCAGGAGAATAAAGGGATGGGATCTAAGAAGGAAAAGGGGAAGAAACAATAATTTACAACAAAATACATGAAACAAGGTAGACAAGGGATAAAATTAAACACTGAATGCCTTCTATAACACAACAAAATATTGTAATTTTTTTAATGTACTGTTTGATAATAAAACTAATTTTTTAAGTGAACCTATGCGTTTCCGCTCTTTTTTATGTTAGTTAAAAGACATGAGTAAAAGTTTTATTATTGATGTTTTTTATTAATGCCCACATAAGTATGCCCACATAGTCGGCCATTTGCCTAACAGCAGAATCATTTCTCATAAGAACAATTCAATTTTTATCAATTTCTTGTAGAAATTAGCACCGTTATAAATGGGCAAAAATTTATGTTTAATATGTCATTGAGAAGAGAATTCAATTCTCCAGAAGTTCTACTTTATATTTTGATTATAATATAATTTTTAAAACATAGCCCTTGGAGTATTTTAAATTCAGTATGAGTTAATGTATAAAATAACATTTAAATAATTATTTCAGGCCCAATAAAAAAGTAAAGATTAGAGCTCCTGGAGAATTTCATTATCTTCCTGATAGCAATTAAATTGAAATTAATTAAATTGATAAAAATTAAATTGTTCTTATGGGAAATGATTCTAGTGTTGGGCGAATGGCCAACTACTGTACTACAACAAAGGAATTATAAAAGTATCATTATATATCATTCCTCTATGCAACTACAGCATTTCTTCTATGAGTAGGAATTTGAGAAAAAATCAACTCACCAGGACTGTCAGTGACGGTGTCAAAGTGGCAATTGATCAGCAAACTGTGCGCCGACTCTTCCCGACCGCTGATCCTAACCACCACATTCTGCACATTACGGTACACGTTGGTCATCCCATCCAAAAACTTCAACGGAAAAGATCCGCTCGTTTTCTGCACGTCCAACACAATTCTATGCACTTTTTTCGCCTTCGAAATTATCAAATTAATCTCTTTCGACAAGAAATTAACGGCCAAAACTTCATTCTCAAAACTGCCCGTCGGTCGCGGACCTAAACTTGTCAAGTTGACGACATGGTTTTTCGCACGCTCGGCAATAAAACGTCCCGGGTTGTCGGGCTCGTCGGCGATAAGGAGAGGTGGGGGCAGCACTTTTTCGAGTTGTTCGATGACGACAAAGATGAGGACAAAGGAGACTAGGATGGTGGTGTAGCAGAGGGTAGAGGCGGGTTGTAGTTGCCGAAAGGCGGTTTTCTGATCGGTGTAGTGTTTGGGGAGAATGTTCTCGTGGCGCTGTTTGGCGCGGTAGCGGATTTCGCTCTTGTCGCTCTGAAACGAAATAATTAAATTATATAAGTTAATCTTCATTCATTAGAAAATAATTACAATAATATTAATACGGTATTCACAGGTTTCATGGTTAATTACTTTCCGTGTCCAACATCTAACAACTGTCCAAACAACTAAACAACTATTATTTCCCATGTAGTCTTTGCAAGCAAAGAAGACATTCTGGCGATATTGGAAAATGACATCATCTCGATCAATACTGGTTGAAAATTTAAAAAATTTGGTCTCAAATTGTAGATCAGAATGTTTCCTACAAATTTATAATTTTTGAAGGAACATTGCCCGAGCTGTACTTAGTAAGTTATTTTCGCATCTTGACAGAATGTCTTCTTTGTTTAGACACACTATAATAGGCAGGTAGAGCTTGAGAGAAGAAAGATATGGAGAGGGGTAATTGAACAGCAAAATGTATAGAAAAAAATAAGAGTAAATAACAATTTCAAGAGTGAATAATGGTAAGTACTTTTTTGTACAGCTATTTCAATTTCATAGTTTTTTATTGTTGTTATTTTGACATCTAAACAGTTTCTCTATTATTCACTAAATTGGACAATTGGACAAGAAGACAAATATTCTTGATTAAGCTGACTTGACTCAAAAACGACTAGGTGTGAAAGAGCCATAACAAATTAAGTCGAACTATGCTAATTAAACCCATTAAACATATAACTTAAATAATGGTTTGAGTTGATTCAATTGAAAAGTCCCTCATTCAGTGGTCCAAAATTAATTTGACCCTGAACGTTGATGTTTTAAATTCAACATTGTTAAAATATCATATCATGTTCGATAACTCAATTCTTCAAAGAATTAAAAGTTCATCTGATTGGAGGTTGACTGACTGGATGAATAAAGAACTTTATTTAGAAGGTAAGAAGTTTCAGCGCAGAAAAAATAATTAATTTTATTACAATAAAATAAAATACGCTACTGTTTATTCCTTGCTACTTATGTTCTAAATTGAATCATGCTAATTAATTCTCGAATTCATTATCACTTCCATTGTTTCAACAATATTATTTCTTTGTTGAAAAACAATGACAAGTAAAAATCAACAAATAACAGTGTAAAGCAAAAAATAGTTTAGAGCTTTGAATATGATGTTATCTTTAATATGAAGTGTTTTATATGATATTTGGGCTATAAAAATTGTAAAATGCAAATTTCATCAATGCTATAAACAAAACTAGAATCATTGTCAAAGAAACATAACCTCAAACTTACCTTAATTCTATTGAGCATGATGAGGGTATTTTGTAATCAACAAAAGAAACTTTCAGAATTGAATGAAATAATAAGGCACTTTGAACAATGTCATTATCTGGTCATGTAGTTCAAACTAGCAATTGAGACATGGAATAATTAATTTTATGAACTTGGAAATCACTATCAGTCAGCTGAATTGAGTTTACTTTGGTTTCGGTTCGGACTCGGACTCGAAGATATTTTTGTCGACTTCGATATATCGAAGTTACAACCCTCGATTTCACTTTTCGTCGATAGGGCAGCTGAAGAAACGCGGGAAGCTCGACCAGTATACAAAACGAGAATTAATTTCCATAGATTTCTGATTAGAAGCGTTTTATTTTTTATCCTGGTATAATCTTGTAATCGAATTTATTTAATCACAAATAAACATTGAGTTTTATACTTAATGTAATGTACAAAGTGGAAAATAAAGACATTTATCTGTCTATCTTACTAGATAGCCGCTCTTGCCCACGAAACAGGTGAAGTGCTGTACAGTAAAGATACCGGCACTTCACCTAATTCGTGGGCACAGCGGCTGACAGCCGAGTGTCATCTCATGTCACGCATCTGTCTCTTGGGGCAGCAGATGTTCGCTGGAGATTGATCCGTTGCCCTCTGTCTCTATGTCAATTATATGAATCAATTCTGGACTTCCATTCCATCCATGTTAACATCCATTCATTCTTTCATTTAGAGAACGTTTTCAAGGATTTCAAAAAGATATCAGAGATCAGACATGTTAAATAGTAAAAAAAATCTTATTTACAAAACTATACATTAAAATTGTAGAACTTTGAGTTTGAATAAAATTGTAAACAAATCGATTCTCAAGTCGGGAGGTTTTTACTGATACTCCTTATTTGATCTTTAAACGTTTTCAGAGTTTTTGAATCCAAATCCATTTTTAATTTTGCCACTTCATACGACAATCGAACCACCTGAAAACAATAAAAAAATAAAGAAATTCGTAATATAAAAATTTTTTAACGAGCTAAGAAAAATTGAGAGAAAACAGATATTTCATGAGACCTTCACATGTTATAACTAGTTACAAAACCATTCATGTTATTGCATATCATCCTCTAGTCCAAGCAAAGAAGACCCTCCGGCAAGATGAGTAAATGGCTCCATCTCGGTCAAAATTTATTCAAAAATTATCAATTTTGTCTCAATTAGTAGGAAACATTCTGATCTACAATTTGAGATCAAATCAATTTTTTTCAACCAATATTGACCGAGCTGGAGTCGTTTTCTCATCTTGCCAGATGGTCTTCTTTGCTTGGACAGACTATATCTACTGGACTCAACACTATTCTCATTATTACATAAATCATCCTATCCATTAAACTAAGAGCATCCAACCACCATCCATTACTTAAGCTATAGGCTACATAAAAAACCATAAATTTCAAATTTACATGGAAAATTATCATCTTCAACTCACATTTTTGAGCCGATACTCATTTCATATAATATTTATGAAAGAACAACGTTACAAACATTTGATATTCACATGTGAACTGTTCTTTAGTAAACCGGCAGGCCAATCGTTGGACTGTAGATTGTGAAGGATCAAACTGCCAGTGGTCTACATCCACTGTCTGTTTGGACTGTGACAGTTTGATTCGGACTGACAGTTCGATCATTCACAATCAACAGTCCAACGATTGGCCTGCCGGTTTATGGCTATTTTAGATTGCTGGTTACCCCATCGACTTACAGTGGGTTGGAGCCCTAGGCCATAACCTTCTATCATTCTAATGATAGAAATTTTTTTTGAATTTGAAATATCTTTATTTGTCCAAAATAATATAACATTTATAAAATATATACAGTACAAAATACAAAATAATATAATACAAAATCATATAGCCTAACGCATAAAAGATCATTGGAGCAAATAAAGCCCAAGGTAAAATACCTGTATGGAAATGATAGAAATGATAGATGGTTATGCCTAGGCAAAACATTTTATGATTTACTGTACTGTTGTAGGCCTACACGAATTAGTTGGGTGTTGAAATCTAACTATCCTGAAATTGCTCTGTAATCGAACGAAATAGAGGACAATAACATTTCGGTACAATAAAATTTTTCATTAACATTCAGAGATCAACACGCAAGCGCATGATAAAGATTGATGCCCGGTTTTTCCAAGCACACTCAAATTTGAGGGACCCTCAAGTTTACTACACTTTACTAAATTTCCTATACTTATCATAGAAAATGTCAGCTGTTCATCAAAATTTGAGGGTCCCTCAACTTTGAGTGTGTTTGGAAAAACCGGGCATTAATCATGAGATCGTGATGTTGAGTCACAAACGCTCTTGGATGGGTGACCCGTATTTGGCCAAGTACACATTGGAGAGGTGGAACCCACCATTAAAAGAATACTTTTTTATGAAGATTTAATATATTCAGTAAATTATTATTTGCGACAATTATTCTATGATATTGCCAAATTATTAGAATAAAGAGAATAAACTAAATAGGAGATGTACGCCTTAAGGTACGATTTGGTTTGTGCGTAACGTGACGACCGTCGGTCGTAGTCGATCAGCTGTAGCCAATCACAGCTCTTGTATTGTTTTGTATTGTCCTTTAGATTTGATAAGAAGAGCTGTGATTAGCTACAGCTGATCGACCACGACCGACGGATACATTAAGCACAAACCAAATCGTAACGTTATTGAACCAAAGCAAAGTATTGAATTTGATAGAATAGACATTTTGTATCAATTGGTACGAACTAATAAATTATTCTACAGATCTTTAAATTCTCAAATATTATTCAGAATTGGTTCTAATTCAACTGATTAAACAATACAAACCTCGGCATCAACATAAACCTTTTCGTCAAGGCTCACATCCATATTACTAATTATTCTTGAAAGAATCGCCTGTTTCACAAGATGACAAGTCTCCATATTACTGGAACTGATTTTCAGTGATCTAGAAGTTTTATCTAGTTTTATGAAAACCGAATCATCTCCAATTGTCGCATTCACCGATGTGGTAGTGTTGTCTGAGATGAGAAGAAAAATATTTATTAAAACATTTATTAAAAATCAATTATTAATTAATGAAGCAGCTTTAATCTTCAACTAAAATTGAGAAGAAGAGACGTTTTGGACGTTGTCTGTGTTTCAATCCTTACAATCTTGTTAATAAATAATTAACTAATCGATTCATTTACAATACTGTATAGATGACGCCAAAAAGTTAGGCGGTTTCGTCTGTCTCTTGTAAGTGATGTAAACTACTTTCACTTTTTTAAACTACTTTCAATTTTTTTAAATTACTTTCGTTCTTTAACTAGAGCAGAGAAAAGATATCCTTATATTAAAAAAAAAACTATTTTCGGGGAAAATGGTCTCCAAAAGAAATTTATACCTTCTTGTATTGAGATTTTCTTTAATATAGTTGTGCCAAGAACAGAAGAGCCTCTTGCAAGATGATGGAGGGAAATGAGAGTGTAACTACGCATGCGCAGAACTTAGAACCAGGGTAAAATCACTTCAGCCAACCTACCGTTTTCACACTAATCGTAATCATATTGATTTCAAGATTAAAAATATTTTCTTTTTCATTTACTTATTCAATTATTGATATACGATAGCACAAATCATAACATAATTATAAACTGAGACAGAAAAAATAGTCTAAGCCTATAGCCTACTATTTCTTCCTAAATTGGGTTACGCTAGAACAATTTTCATTTCGACTACTGGCAGCAGTGAATGGCAGCCATGTTGCCAAAAGCTCTTCTCTTCTTGACACAACTCTAATAGTTTCTGATAAAAATTTTCCAATATGGTGGCCAAAAAAACAACTTTCCGACACGAGTTGAGAGTGGGAGTTTTTACACGTTGAATAGGAAGGTATCAGCTACCATTTCCACCATAAAACATCTTTGTTGCAATATTAGTTCCAGGTTGACCCCTTTTTAGAGCTAGAATGACTCAACTATATAATTTGAGATCAAATTGATAATTTTTGAACCAATATTGACCGAGATTGAGTCATTCTTCCATTTTGCCAGAGGGTCTTCTTTGCTTGGACAGTTTTGCCAAACAATTTTCTGATAGTGTGATCATAACCTAAAAATTTGGAAAATATTTTAATGAAAATTGTGATAGAAATACCAAGGGTATGGTTGTCCTTTCTTCCCAATTTATCTTTGTCATTAAATAAATAAATCAGCTGTCGATGAGCGTTTAAATATGGTCAAATAATTATTCATTTTATTTATTTAAATTGTTTCTTTTGATAAATAAATTAATAAATGAATATTCTGGAACACCTTATTGTTTATCTTCTTGAATGTTATTTGAGCCGCGGTCACCTATATCTTAACAGGATACGTTTCATCCTACCTTTTAAGCTTATCCACTGGTCCTTAAGCATACGGTGTGATGAATTGAAGAATATTTTTGGAAATAATAATTCATCATCCAGTACAGACGGACTGAGTGTTAACGTTAGCATGGTATCGACTTGTTGATTGGTATCACACGAAGATAGAATCGATTTTGACAACGAATCACCTCTTGGCTTTGGAACTTGATTGACGACGTTCAAAAGATAACCAGCGTCAATTTTAACCTGGAATTTGAAAACGAAAATTAGAAGCAAAAAAGTGATTCAATCACCCAATGCACTCTTCATCTCGTGAATTTAAATTTGAGGCATTGAAAGATATCATTATGGAAATTAGGAAATTTCCTAATGATTATATTCATGATGGAATATTGGAAAATTTGGAAAAATTAGAGCTAATGGACTAATAGAAATCAATTACAATTTATTTTATTGCGGATGATATGGATGATGGGTAATGGATGTTGAGTGCGAAGGTGATTGATGAGGTTAAAAACAGCCATGCCTACTGGGACTCGAACCCAGACCAGGCAGTGAAGGTTGTGATGCCCCAGCCCACTGTGCCAATCCGACCAGCTTATTAATGGAATTTATTATGAAATTTGAGTATACTAAGAATTTTGTTAGGAATTTGAAATTAATCCAACTTGAGAGGCATGAAATAAGGAAAAGAGCAAAATGACAATAAAACGGAAAATATCAATTGAAATGTTAAATAAATAAAGTTTGTGGGATGTGCATGGTATTTTTATGATAATTATCATTGAATAAAAACTAGAATATGAATTAAAATGACATACGAGGGCAGTCCAGAAAGTCTGTCACGTTTTGCGTTGTAGCCGCTAGGGGCGGAGCTATAACAGCCGTCTTGGCGTCAGGGTGTTCCTCCATTCACTAGCTATCCAGCCGTGCTAGCGGGAGGTTTGTGTTACTCTTCGTTCTTTTTCAATAACAATTTAAAATGTGTGCCGCAATTCAAAATCCCGCAAGTTGTGATGAACGGTCGGTAATACAAGTTTAGTTGGCTAGAAACAATAAACCAATTGAGATTCATCACCAAATCTGTCAAGTTTATGGGAACAATGTTTACAGAAAATTAAGAAAAGCAATCCAAAACAAGCGCAGAGGAAAGTTGACTTCAAAAATTGTCTTTGTTCACGACAACGCCCGACCACATACGGCAAATTGAACATGAGAAGTCCTGGATGCTTTCAAATGGGAGGTTTACCCACATCCGCCATACAGTCCAGACCTTGCACCCAGCGATTATCACTTGTTTCCGGTAATGAAGACATGGCTTGCTACGCAGCGCTTTGACGACGACGACGACTTGGAGCTGCAGGAGGGAGTGACCAACTGGTTAAAGTTACAGGCGGCAAACTTTTATGACGCCGGCATTTCCAAATTAGTTCACCGCTATGATAAGTGTCTCAATTTGTTTGGTGATTATGTTGAAAAATAGTATTTTAGTTGTACTTTCAAAAGTATGTAATGCAAATTTTTCCTTGCACTTACTTCTTCTTTTATATCAAAACGTGACAGACTTTCTGGACTGCCCTTGTAGATGATACAGATTTATTCAACTATCTCTTCAAATAGGCACACTTGCCAAAATGAATAGGAAATGTGATTATAAAAGGGAAGACATACTTCTTTTCTTCTAGTGCTACTGTATTTTTTTGAAACTTTAAAAAATGAGTATAATCAGAGTAGTAATCAGTAGTGAGTGAAATAAAAAAAAAAAAATTTGAAAGGGTAGCCTACTCTGATTATAATCATTTTTTAAAGTTTCAAAAAAGGGAAGACATGTATTTTATTATCAGATTACATTTTACACTGGAATATTTTTGAGAATCACAAACATCATTATTTGATAATAACATATTATTATAACAGCTAGTTTATCTAATTCTCTATAAAATGAGTTTGTCCTATACTCTGAAGCATATCGTGACGTCCAAAACCAGATGAAAGAGTGAAAGAAATAAGCATATTTTTGTAAATAAATAACTAATGGAGAATAATTTTTAAACCATACCTTGCCAATCGGAAACGTGAGCCATGGTAGATCTGCTTCTATAGAAGTCAGCATGCCACACCGAATTTCGGCGCCGACTCCAATCGCGCCGATTTCCATCTCGCAAACCAAGGGATTGTCGCAGTTGAACGATTTTTCCAACTTTTTCAACATCACTTCAGATTTGCCGCCTTGGGGAGACACAACCGTCATCTCCAGGCGCCAAACTTGGTGCGAGAAATCGACAAAGTCGCACGTTGTTTCCAATCGGACTTTGATTTTGTCGTTGGACTGCCTTGAACCTGTCACAAATTATTTATAAAAAGACTGTAAATTAGTGCATTTCAACAATATAATTGAGACATTCTGACAAGATGGGAAAATGACTCCAGCTCGGTCAACATTGGTTCAAAAATTATAAATTTGGTATCAAATTGTAGAAAACATTCTGATCTACAAGTTGAGACAAAATTTATAATTTTTGAACCAATGTTCACTGAACTGGAGTCATTTTCCCAGATTTCTTTATTTGCAAAGAAGACTCTCTGAGAAGATAAGAAAATTACTCCAGCTCGGTCAATATTGGTTATAAAATATTGATTTGGTCTTAATCAATATTGGTATTTTTACGCATTCAACTCAAGGATCGACCCTGCGCATGTGAGGATGTAAATGAACTTACATCTGTGAGAGTGCAATGGGAATGCTCAGCAATGTTGCAAAATGTAATATTTCATTCATATAGTTTGTCCAAGCAAGGAAGGCATTGTGTCAAGTTGGGAAATTGACTCCAGCTTGGTCAATATTTGTTCAAGAATTATAAATGTGGTCGTAATAGTAGGACCAAATTGATCAATTAGTAAAGCTGTGGACGCTCTCGCCACGATTTACTCTCGCAGACAGCTCGCCGACTGTCCTGGCAGAGGTGATAATTGATAATAGTCATTCTCCCGCCGCTTATTTCGTAGAGAGTCAGCTAAAGTCTGTCCAAGCAAAGAAAACCCTCTGGCAAGATGGGAAAATAACTCTAGTTTGGTCAATATTCGTTCAAGAATTATAAATTGGATATTTATAGTAGATCGAATTATTTCGTACAATTTTAGATCAAATTTATAATTTTTGAACCAATATTGATTGAGCTTGAGTCATTTTCTCACCTTGCCAGAGGGTCTTCTTTGCTTGGACAGACTATATATATAGTCTATATAACCGCGTTGTATCCACGGATTAATTTACAGTCAAGATAACATTTAATAAAATTATCAAAATTATTATTTGATGTATATATATAGTCAAAGAAGACATTCCTTAAAAATGGCCGATTGTAAGACTCTATGGCTTGTTACACTCAATGGCAAGAGTGTAACTGTGCATGCGCAGATCTGAAAATCTTAGTTTAAAATCACTTCTTCCAACCTACAGATGGTGAGAGTGTGACTACTTTTATTTCGACTGCTGGCAGCATTGAACAGCTTCCATTTTGAATGAATGACTTCTGTGCTCGACAAGACTGTACACTGAAAAAATGGTCTTCTTCATGGTAATTAGAATAGAATAATTATCTATTCTAATCACCTTTGTCTTCTTCATCAGTTTTATTATGATTTTCATTCATATTAATAGAAATTATAATTGTACAATTGAAAATTAATAATAGAAATTACAATTCTAATTGTACAATTCATGATATTTATTGAAAATCTTGACTCAATACAGTTAACGAAATGAACTCAACAATATTAGATTGTTATATTATTCTCTAACTCACTTACCAGCATACACTTTGGCGAAAATTCTAAAGTACTTTTGCATACTTTGAGCACGTTTCGCCAGCGCCACAGCCCTTATAACAGCGTCTTCCTTCTCCATTTGCTGGCAGATGTTTTCCAAACAGACAGTAGACGCAAGCAGTGCGTCCAGCAGCCGATCGTCGGGCATTTCAAATTCGGCGGCATCTCCCACAGCGGGTAGTGACACATTCAGCCAGTAGATGGCTCTGTGCGCGGTGCCCACTAGCAGCAGTTTGGTGTTGGGCAGTTTGCACATTGATCTGATGCCTGGAAATACAATTAAAATTTATTAATTTTCCATCAATTTCAATTTTCTCTTTAATTTCCAGGTTGTTTGCTGGCTTGCCATATTACAGTTTACAGTTATAATATGACTTTGCCAGTGGCGATCGGTGCTGTAGAAAGTTAGTGAAGCACTAAGTTTTATAGTTGGAGGGGCGGGTGTGTTGGTTGGATGGTTGGTTGTGGTTTGTGGGTAATTTCCCTGAATATGACTGTGTGAAGTGTGATAATAATATGTGTAATTTTCCGTTTTACACATTATTTTTTTATTGACGCATAATCTCACAGTAGACTAACAAAAGATTCGATTCTAAACTTGACATGACATAAAAACTCTGCATTACAATTCATTATTATCAAGAGGTATTTCCAAGAAATATAATAAAACACTCACCAAATTTGATCAAGTATGTAAGTTAGTCATGTATTTAGTTATGTATTTACTTATACACTTAACAAAATATCAACTCATTCTTATAATAATATATTATTCGATTTACAACCGTTGCAACAGATAATAGATAAACAAACTTCATCACAGCATTACAAACGTACAGACGACAGACGTAAAGTTTGAAAATTGCCAATGCCAACTGAACTGAACTTGGACAGAAATGAGAACTGTTTCAGATGTTTGTGCTCATCGTGATTTTAAATTTTTTGGTATATGAATTCATCTTTATTGTTAGAATAAATTATTCATTTAGACATTGTCTGTTAGTGAATATTATTATTTAAAATAAGTTGGCTTTGCGCTGTCAATTTGTCAGGTTGGCAATGGTCGGAAACTGAAATTACATTCGGCCAAGATCGGCTATCTTCGTAGCCAGGCCCTGCTAGCTTCTTTCGCAGCTTTATTGCAATGCTTACCACTCCCACTCCCCCAACCTTTGTTCTCCAAACCGTAGCAAGAGCATATGAAGCAGGTCGAGCTCCGCTTCCTTCCACCTTTCAACCAATCAGCAGCTAGGCGGTGAGCGGTGAGGCGCTGACATTCAAATCAAAGCAGTCGATAATCATTGATATTAAGCATTTATACTTGAGTAATATTCCAATAATTGATATTATACTATTAATAATAATTATTTTATCATAATTTTTAATAATAATTCGCACGACTTAAATTAATTTTTTGGGGTTTTTGTTAGTGAAGCAGTGCTTCACTTGCTTCATATGACCGCTCGCCACTGGACTTTGCCATAGCCATATTATAATTGTAAATGTCATGAAATGTTGTATTTTTTGCCAAATTCCAGGTATAGTTTGTTCAAGCAAACTATAGTTGGCGCAATGTAAGTTGACTATTTCCCCCTCCAACCGAGCAATAGCTACATTGTCAGATTGTGTGAAATTGAAACTACTTCAAATGCATACACATTCAACTGAATGTTAAAAGTGACAGCGTAGCTTCGGAAAAATCATGCGGTGTTGTGAAACTCACTATTTTTTATGACAAACCAGCTGTTTGCAGCTCGAAAATTTAAGTCGATTAGCTTCAATAACTCCAATTCTCTCAATCTTTAACATACAATGATTCATGCGTAAACCGCTCTCCTTACTTTGAAGCTCTTGAGAGGCCAAATTACGATCTTCCGACTATTTTTGACACTTGGAAAAATAATTTCAATTGTTTTTGAACAAATTTCTCGCTTTCACCACCCACTTAAACAAAAAGTTTCTAGATTGTCGAAAATTTCATTTCAATTTGATACGTGTATAATTTTTATTATTTTTTCCAATGTAGCCTAATTATTGTCAAATATCTTGTCAGTAAATTAAACATTGAAATATGTATGACTGTTGTCAATGCCAACTTATGTATGGCCAATGATATTTACAGGTCAATAAGTTTACAGTATGAGGATAGTACATTATGCCACAAGCCCGGGAAGGAAAAGTTTACAATATGAGGATAGTTCCGAATGCTGTAAAAAACTTCCTGGGCGAGTTATGTATAATTTTTTTTGCTACACTTCAAATAAATATTATCAATCTAATTTCATGAATGAACAAAACAAATACGATTAATGAAATCTAAGAACAGCTAAGACCAGATAACTTACTATACTAGCTTCGGCTGAGCTGAATCTGGAGTAAGCTGAACTGCCAAGTATTGAAAGTTTGCATCACAAGTTTATTGATTTAATCAATTGGATATTACTTAAAAACTATCAGAATACTCGATTTTCTTAGTCCAGAAACGTTTAAGCTCATGAAAGTTTTTGTACGATCATCCTAAATTGTACAATAGCAATACAAAGTTTCTTGTTTTTGACAAATTCCTGGCAGTTTCACAGAAAGAGAATGTCCATTGTAGTTGTATTTTCTCTCGCTAGATGGCGCCAGCTGTCCACGCTTGGAAAGGGATGGTCCTTGCATGGAAAGGACTTCTTTCCGCTCGAGGACAACAGCTGATTGATTATGTATGTAAATGACGACTTCCTAGTCTAAATAGGGACTGGTAAGCAGCTTATTTCCGTGAAGTGTAGCGAAAATAAATTTAAATTTAGACATGGATATTTACCTTTTAAAGGCGATACACTACACTCATACGTGAAGTCTTCTTCGTCTCTCGCCTGCAGTTTGGTTATCACACAATCTATTCCGTCACTTGTGGCATAGGCCATACACGATGAGTTAAACAGCGATTTGTAAACTGGTCCAGCCAAATACAGAATCTGCGATCCGTTCTCATGTAGGAGCATTGCGGCTCCGTGCAGATATTGCACCAGCACTGCTGTGCTAATTTGCCTGGATTCGTCTGAAAAAATACAGTAGATTGATGAGGATTATAATAATTGGCCTATAAATTCCCAGAACATGACAATATTTTAAAAGAAATAGTGTGAAAAATTTGGTGAATTGTTCCATTTTGGATATCCTATAGCTCTAAGTTCAAAATTTTTATAATACGGAATTTTTCCTGGACTATAAATTCTTTATTAAAGTGCTGCGAAAATATATAACCTAGTTTTGAACTTATTAATCAAAATTTGGTATAAAGACGTTTTGGACAACAGTCTGTGTTTTTAACCAATAAGTTTACTTTTTCTGTAAAATGAATAAATAAATAAATATTCAGATTTTTCAATAAGTAGATAGTCAGAGTGTCACTAAGTTTTTGTTAACTTACGTGTGTGCGAACTTAGTCTAGTTGTATCTGAGATAATTATTTTCAAATGAAAGCTCCTGTACATGTTTCTTGTATTATTTTGTATAATTTGTACTACCGGTAACAATATTCTTTTGTAATTTTTGAGCTACTCGCTACTGTACTGACATTATAACATTGTTTAATATTTCAACAATAAAGATTTTGATTTTGATTCTATAGTTACAGAGGATGCTATGCTCACAATTAGATGAGCTGACACAACTGTCAGATTCACATGTGCTTCTCACATGTAGGCTAATGCTACTTGGCAAGGAATGAACTGGAAATAGGAAGGTTGATGCAATTTTTTGATCAGATTGAGCAGAAATATTGTTGAAAATCTCGGAAACGTTAACATTTTATTGTTACAGGGGAAGCTACGTTCAGAGTGAGATGAGCTAATCATTTGATGAACGAATAAATGAATGATTTTGATGAATAAATCATTATTTCATTATTTCAGCTGACACAACTGCCGAATTGACGTGTGCTTCTCACAGCAGGGATTAATTTACAGGGCAAGGAATAAACTCGAGATAGGAGAACCAATGCATGTTTTCTCATTCAATTGGGTTGAAATATTGTCATTGGGTTGAAAACATAATCATTCTATGAATGAAAAGGAAGCTTTGCTCATAATTAGATTAGACAATCAGGTTGACATGTTGTTACAGAGGATAAGTTACTATGCTGACAATTAGATGAGCTGAAATGACTGTCAGGTTGACATGTGCTTCTCACATGAAGGCTTATGCTACATGGCAAGGAATAAACTGGAAAATAAAAAAAAATTATGGGAATATTGTTGAAAACATGATCATCTTATTATTTCAGAGGATGATATGCTGCCTATCAGATCAGCTGTAATGGCTGTCAGGTATAGTCTGTCCAAGCCAAGAAGACCCTCTGGCTAGATGAGAAAATTACTCCAGCTCAGTCAATATTGGTTCAAAAATTATTGATTTGGTCTCAAGTCATAGACCAGAATGGGTTTCCCACAATTTCAGACCTAATCAATATCTTTTGAACCAATAGTAACCGAGCTGGAGTCATTTTCTCATCTTGCCAGAGGGTCTTCTTTGCTTGTACAGACTATGGACATGTACCTCTCATAGCAGAGATAATGCTACAAAGCTAGAAATAAACTATAGAAATTGGACTAATAAAATAATAATGATGATATTCGTGTAACCTGGCTGGCTCAGGTCTGGTGTCAGTTTTCAGGTCGCTCCTGATCAATTTCAGGGCCTCTATTGGACTAATAATGCGTGTTTTCTCATCCGATCCGGGTAGAAATATTGTTGAAAATGCCGAAAACAAAACAAAAATCAATCTCACCCACAATCCAGTTCACTGATGAAATCGAGTAAGGTGTGGAAAGAATTGTAAAAACAGTACTAGGACCTTTCCTCGAACAAGGTATATATTGAAGCTGGCCTTCACCCGCGGCAACTAGTAATACTTTTTGTTCCAATTTCTCAAGAAAACTGAAGTGCTTTCGTTCCAATGCGACGGAAATGGGAACTTCATTGTAGGACAGGAAAACCTGAAATAGATAAATTCAATTTTATCATCATATTGTATTATGAGAGTATCCAGATACTAGTGTTAACATTGACAATATCCAAGTAACATCAAGTCATACATACAGTTTTTAAAGTAAGTTATTATAACAAAATCATACATACAGTTCTTAGGTACAGTACTTTTTTGCTTTCGTTGGCGTTCCATGCCACCTAAAAGAGTGCAAGTAGTTCCTATGTGATTGATAAATGGATAATTATAGCTATGTTAGTAGGGATACGTTAATGATATCTTATTGATAAAAATGGTTGTAGCTGGTCTACGAAGAATACAACATAATTTCAACAATTTTCCAATTCATAGAATTTTGTAGACAAAAAAGTTTCCAAGGATCAACCTCAAAGATACTTTTGATGATAAACAATGGCAAAGTCTCATTTTTCTATAATTTTTCTAATTAATAATCAATCCCAAGTTTTCAAAATTGGAATTCAATAAACTTGATAAGATTAAAGTTTGTATTGATTAACTGTTAAAGATAATTTGAAAAAATATTGCTAAACCATTTTTCAACAATAAGGGTTATAACTGGAAAATCACTTATAAAGTAATATTCAGAAATCAAAAATTTTGCAGTTCAATAGCAAGTAAAACCTACCCAAATTCAGAAATAGCAATCAAAAATGGAAAGCTTATGTAAAACAAATTCATACTTTTGTTGACTTGCGATAGCCTAAATATAGTTGAATAACAATTCTGATTTATATCAGCTGTTGAAGCGCACAAGGAGCAGACGATACCAACTAACAGTTTGGCGTGTATTTGAATAGAATAGAATGACGTCTTTATTTTAATGACGTGGCGAAGTTTGGACAGTGATGTCCACTCTACCTTTTAACAACGATGTATTTGGTACGTGTTACTAACTTCATCATTTTTTTGTAATCATATCACCGATAATATAGTCTGTCTAAGTAGAAGACCCTCTGGCAAGATGGGAAAATGACTCCAGCTAGATCAATATTGGTTCAAAAAATATTGATTTGGTCTCAAATTGTAGATCAGAATGTTTCCTACAATTGAGACCAAATCAATCATTTTTGAGCCAATATTGAGCGAGCTGGAGTCATTTTCTCATCTTGCCAGAGAGACTTCTTCGCTTGGACAGACTATACCTATATTTTGAAATAAAAAATATTGCTATTTACTTTCGAATAAAAAATAATTGAGAAAAAATGGAAATCTAGCAAAACAAACCTCATACGGTGGACCATCAGTGATACAGTGTTCGGATATTTTCTCAAGTGGGTTCAAACTCCAAATTTGAACCAACATTTTCTCCCCGAACTTTGAACAGTTTGCAAAGCCTCCATCAATTTCAGTCACGGCTAGAAGTTCGTCACATTTGTCCAATTTGCCGATTAAATTTTGCCTACAATTATCTAAATCGGGACTAGCTTCGAATATATCCATGTCATCTACAGATCTGGAAAAAAAGAAAATTTAAATAAAGTTATAGAGCAATCGACAGAAATATAATTAATATTGAAATAAATAATTGTCTTGTCGAATAAAAGCATATTATAAAGCACTCTTTAATAGTGGAGTTAATATGAAACTGGCAACCACCTGGTAGGCCTAGGCCCTTCATGGGCTGTAGATAATGCTTCATGGGCCAGGTAATGATTCAGTAGTGACTGCATGATATTTTATGCTCACCGAGAATTTCCTAAAAAATAGCTTGACATGAAAAAATTGAACTAACTACCAATAACTATAGTCTGTACAAGTAAAGAAGACATTCAGGCAGGATGGGAAAATGACTGCAGCAAAGTCAATATAGGTTTAAAAATTATAAATTTGGTCTCTAATTGGAGGGAACATTCTGATCTACAATTTGATACCAAATTAAAAATTTTCGAAACAATATTGACCGACCTGGTATTATTTTCCCATCTTGCCAGTATGTCTTCTTTGCTTAGACAGACTGAACCCAGGTATGAAAGAATTAAGTTAAGAAGCAACCGATGGTTGAATCTAAGAGAATTAGATTTATTATATCTAGTTACTATATGGTTCAATTCTTAGTCACAGTTTATTGTACAGTTCATTCAACGAATTTTCTTGGTATTTACTTTTTTGTTCTGTGGTTATAATTTTCAGTATACCAGAAGTCCTGAGTTCTGTTTATATAGCTTTCATTGTACAACACTACAATATATTATTGTATTCAAATTAAAAAAATATATATATATAATTTGAATTATGTACCTCGAGCATTTTCCACTGAGATCCAACTGAAAAACTGAACCTTTCTTGAGCAGAGCATAGATGTTCTCTCCTGTACTGATAACAGCTATTACTCTACTAAAAAAATTAAAAGTTTCCTGAAACAAAAAGCGAGTTATAAGCGCAATGTATGGATTCATCACAAAGTTTTGATTGAGAAGGCTGATCCATAACTTCTAGTGCCAATATTTTCAGCAAAAGATATAGTTGACGCCAAAAAGTTAATCGATTTCGTCTGTCTCTTGTACGTGATGCAACCAGCAACAGCTGATGTCAAACATACTGGATACATCATAAATGACAACTCCGACGTCAGCTGTTTTAGCGCACAAGCAGCAGACGAAACTGCCTAAAATTTTGGCGTCAGTTTTGCCTTCAGATAGAAACGTACGTTCTCTATGCATTCACTTACAAGTACCGTAAGTAGCCCCAAATTTTTTTTTCATTTTATAAATTATTGATCAACATCCAGACTTCCATGATGGGATTACTTGTTTCGTTGTACTGATATTTTGTTAAAAACATAAATAAGACATAGAATATTCACTAAAAGAGAACAAATCCATGAGCACTTATTTTTCTACTTTGCACAAGTAACCAGTAATTCTACAAAAATTTGAGTGTAAAATATGCTAAAAGAGGTGGTTTATCGAGCTCACAATAGTAACGAAGTGACTAGTTTCAATTTTTTTCAAACAAATGCCGTCGAGGGATGTCTTTTTACCAAAGTAAAATGTTACATGTTACTAACCCAATCCTACCATGGACATTCTATATTCAGGCCTATATGGGCAATTATCGAGAGATAAAATATGGACCCAATATGGAGCACCACAGAATAATGTGATAAGTTACCAGTAATTATTTCGTTTAACGTGTAAGCACTTTGTAATAGTTTACTTTCCTCATAAAAAAACCCTAAATATGTAGGCTAATTAAGATAAATTTTTATTCAATTACCTCTGATCCTTCAAATTCTGGCAGCCCGTCCACAACTGAGAATTTGAATTCATGAACGTAAACATCATTAGAATTCCACACAAAAAGCAAGTCTCTTGAATTGAAACGATAATATTTTATGGCTCTTGGTATTATGCTACATTTCTGTAGCATGGAAAATGATGTTACATCATCCATTATGAAATTTCATCAAAATTTAGCTCAAAAAACTGAAATAAAATCTCTCGGATTGTCGTCGCATGTCAGGAGATCACATTGTTATTTTTTAGGTTATGTTGTGTTTTGGTTTGAATAAAATTCGAATTTGTTGACTTTCTGGGTATCTCGATATATTTCAATATCGACACTCGACAGATTTTGTTACAAGAAATAGCCACTGTCCCACTGAAAGCGCTAGTTGGATAGATGAATCGCGTCGCGTTATCTATCGGTACGAAGAGGCTTGATTTAATTCATTAATTTTAGTATTGAATTCAAATTTTAATTCATGAGGACTTTGACCGTTAATTCTTATTTTATCAGAGTAGATTTTAGTGTATGTTAATTTTTATTTTGTTCTTTTTTGGTATAATAATACGCGATCAACTCTGAGCTCCCTCAACATCAGTATTTTGGGTAAGTAGATGCGGTGTGTTTTCAGTAATTTTGTTTGAATATTGAGTAGTTTGTTGATTTTTGTAGAAGAATTAATATTTGATGTATCTCAGAATTTGAATGCTCACCCTCCATTCACAATAACTGCCATTAGTTTCTTGTTTACTAATTCTGTCGCCTGTCATAAGGGAAGTTGAGTTCAGCCCTCAGCCATTGTTTACATACATTATTGTTTTACTTCTTAGCGTTGATCATCATACAATTCAAACAACAAGACCACCCTAAAGTTTCAGAGCTTCAATTAATCTTCCACTAACCAAATCAATAACAAAACTCAGTTTGAATTGTCTTAGAATATTCGATTACAAGCGTTTTCTAACCTTACATTCTTGTCTCACCCCTATTCGTTTGCGATACCCTACCCTACCCTATTCATTTACGATTCCATAGCTATTTTATGTGCGTGATTACGAAATTCTTGTAAATATTTATTGTATTTTAATAGTAACTATAGTGTAACTTAACTTCCGGCTAATAATTATTATAACAGCTTAGAACTGAGGATGCACTCACCCCTTGATTCTAATCTAACCTAGCTTTTACGTGTGTCAAGGCATTTTCTATCAAGTAGGTATTGGTTATACTATGATAAACTAGATATTTCAGAATCAAATTTCTTAATTCCATATCTAAAAATAATTAGATCATATCATAACCTGTAGGCTAGTGTTATAACTTAGCCTAACATTAAAAATTGGGATGTGATTCTCATTATTTTACTGTATTTAATTGAAATATATCATGGCTTAATTAATTTAACACTTGATTGGTGAGAGTCGGCATTTTTATGGGTAGCCATTGGGACAGTTATTTTAAGTTATAATTTTGAAACTATATTCACCCCATAACTATATTCAAACTATGTGTGGTACAGCCTGTCCAAGCAAAGAAGACATTCTGGCAAGAAAAGAAAATGTCTCGAGTTCGGTTAATATTTGTTCTAAAATTATAAATGTAGTCTCTAATTGTAGAGCAGAATGTTGTCTAAAATTTGAGGTATAAAATTTTTAATTTTTTATCAATATCAACCGAGCTGGAGTCAGATACCTATCAAGCCAGAATATCTTCTTTGCTTGGACCGACTATACAGCTGGTTCCAAAATTGAGGCGATTTTGTCTTTATATGTTCCAATAAAAAGCTATAAACTGGTCATTAATTGGACCAGAGTATATTCGTAACTCTATTCTCTAGTCAGCTGGTCCGGTATAGTTATTTATTTATTAAGTTACGGATACTATTATTGCAAACAACATCAGCTGTTGGACCGCGCAAGCAACAAACAAAACCGCCTTAATTTTTGGCATCAGCTGTAGGCGACCACTTTCAATCAGTCACTTGGGCTACTAACTTATGAAGTTTCATCAAATTCTTGAAAAATTTATTCATTTATTAAATTTTTTCAGTTTCCACTTGATAATCAGGCACCTTGTGGTGTCGGACTCCCCAATCAAGTTGAATCAAGCTCAAGAGAAGTTCGCAATATGTTGATCATCTTCATTAAAGACCGCGCTAGCTGAGAAGAGACTTCGTCACTGTATACCTTACATTGTGATGGCGGATCTTCTCAACGTGTGCAAATTTTACCAATACAGGGAAACAGTCCTCCACTAATGAGAGCCAAGGTGTAGTCTGTCCAAGTAAAGAAGACATTCTGGCGAGATAGAAAAATGACTCCAGTTCGGTCAATATTGGTTCAAAAATTATTTAATTGGTCTCAATCGTGAGAAACGTTCTGATCTACAATTCGAGACCAAATCAATATTTTTAGAACCGATATTGACCGAGCTGAAGTCATTTTCCCATCTTGTCAAAATGGCATCTTTGCTTGTACAGACTATAGTTATTGGTAGTTAGTTCAATTTTTTTCATGTCAAACTATTTTTTATGAAATTCTCGGTGAGCATAAAATATCATGCAGTCACTACTGACTCAATCATTCCCTGGCCACTAATAAATCATAGTACCGGTAGCCGCCAATATAGAATCAAAATTATGTATTGAGAAAAATTTGAAAATCAATTTATAAATTGAGATATGAAACATTTTAGGGAATAAGTCAATCAAGGTCAGAAGATCTGAGCTACATGTTTATTGATAACTGATGAAATGGACTCACAATTCAGCATAAACTATAAAAAATCCTTAATTAGGGCCACTACTGGTGCTTTTATAGTCTATCCAGGCAAACAAGACATTCTGGTAAGATGGTGAAATGACTCCAGCTTGGTCAATATTGGTTTACAAATATAAAATTGGTCTCAAATTGTAGAAAATAATGTTTCCTCCAAATTGATATCAAATCTATAATTTTTAAACGGAATATTGATTGAACTGGAGTTATTTTCACCTCTTCCCAGAATGTCATCTCACCTTACCCCAACTATATTAATTTATAATTGATAGTCTAGGTAAAGTCTGTCCAAGCAAAGAAGACATTCTGGCAAGATGGGATATGGCTCCAGCTTGGTCAATATTGGTTCAAAAACTATATATTTCATCTCAAATTATAGATCAGAATGCTTACTTTAATTTGAGACCAAATTTATAATTTTTGAACCAATATTGACCGAGTTTCAGTAAGTCAGATTGTCTTTTTGGTTTGGACATATTATATCTGATGAGGCATGAAGTTTTCAGTTTCATGAAGATAAAATTCAATTATTGAACGTTATACGATCATATCACATTAAAAAAAGCCTTGTTTTGTGGTAGAAGATTTGTCTGATAATTGAAAGTCTGGAAAGATGGAAACTTTCCATTTGAAAAATCCAATTCCTTATTATAGCTGACGCCAAAAAGTTAGGCGGTTTCGACTGTATCTTGTATGTGATTTAACCTGCTAACAGCTGATGTAAAGCCTCTATTGTGTCTTTTAATTTCAAAAACATAATCTAGACGTAGCATGACAACTCTAATTGATTACATCAGCTGTTGGAGCGCACAAGGATCAGACGAAACCGTCTAACTTTTTGTAGTCAAATGAGAGAACAATGATTTGGTTAATTTTTGTGTTGAACTCTATGAACATGATCTCATTTCATTTTGAGATGATTTCTTGTATCAAATGGAAAAATTGCAAAGTTTTATCATTATAAAAATAATAATATAATATTCGTGTAACCTGGCTGGCTGAGGTCTGGTGTCAGAGTTTTCAGGTCGCTCCTGATCAATTTCAGGGCCTCTGACATGACTTCACGACTGTTTTTAGGCAGCCTGGACCGACGGCTTAACGTGACCATCCGAAACACGGGGAAGTGGCTTGAGAAAAATAAAAAGTTTGAAAAAGTTTTATCATTGAAATAAATTTATATTTGAAATACAGGGCCATGGTTCCATGTTATTACAGTCTGTCCAAGCAAAGAATACATTCGGGCAAGATGGGAGGGGAGATTGACTCCGGCTCGGTTCAAAAATTATAAATTTGCTTTCAAATTGTAGAAAACATTCTGCTCTACAAGTTGAGATCTAATTTATTATTTTTCAACCAATATTTACCGAGCTGGAGTCATTTTCCCATCTTGCCAGAATGTCTTCTTTGCTTAGACAGACTATACCAACACACTTTTTCCCATTGTACAGTAGTTGAATACAGTAAACTTTTGGAATTTAAGCTAAATACATTTACAGTACACTTTTTGGAAGCTGTAAATGCAGCTTTTGGAATTCAAGCTAAATACAGTACACTCTTGGAAGCTGTTGCTAAATACAGTACACTGTTTTGGAAGCTGTTGCTAAACACAGTACAGTGTTTCCAAGCGCGCTTCAATGTCAGTTTAGAGCGAAGCGACGTTTATCGCTCGACAAAAGTTAATTTTATCGCTGGCATAGCTCTCGTTAAAATCCCAAGGGAGGCGTTTATCCTACAGTCTGTCCAAGCAAAGAAGACATTCTGGCAAACTGGGAAAATGACTCCAGCTCGGTCAATATTTGTTCAAAAATTATAAATTTCAACCCTACTTGTAGAGTAGAATATTTTCTTCAATTTGAGAGCAAATTTATAATTGTTGAACTAATATTGACCGAGCTGGAGTCTTTTTCCTATCTTGTCGGAATGTCTTCTTTGTCTGGACAGACTGAACCCTGCCACTCACTGATTTGTGAGACTTGTATCGACAGCACGATTGCGAGCGAGTTAGGAATGTGAAGAAAATTATAGGACGATTGATGTAAATTCATGGATATTTTTGTCAATGTCGAGTCAGAAACTCGAGTCGAAAGTTTGAAATCTTCTTGTTTTCTGTTCAAGTAGACTCAACATTGAGGAATGTATAATTTGTGAGTTGGAAAAATATCAGTTGAATATAGAACATTCAATAAATATTCTTATCGCTTTTATTGGTGGGGAGACCCTTACGGGTAGTTCCACCTCGCCAATGTGCACTTGGCCAAATACCGGTCACCCATCCAAGAGCAGTCCACAGTGTTCGTGACTTAACATCGCGTTCACCGATAGATCACCCTCTATCACCGAGAGACCAATACCCAGTACAGAACATTCACAACCCAGTAGAATGCGTTAATTCTCCTTGTCATTTTGATATTAAAAACTTGCTTTGATATGAAAACTCACTACAATCAATAATTTATTGAAAAATAATGTTAAGACCAGATCGGTCAATATTGGTTCAAAAATTATAAATTTGATCTCAAATTGTAGATCAGAATGTTCTATACAATTGTAAATCAGTCTGTTACCTACAATTTTATGTTTCATGAGGGTGCAGTCCACATGAGCTCATAGGCTTGAGACTGAATGTATGATTAACGAAGCAATGTTGACCGAGCTGAAGTCATTTTCCCATCTTGCCAGAGGGTCTTCTTTGCTTGGACAGACTATACCATATTTTTAATGAAAAGACAAGATATTGTCGAATCACAGATTTTTAACAAAATCTAGGTACCGATTTTCACTCTTTTGTATGCTGTTTTTACGTTACTGTATAATATTCATGTTTATTATAATTATTAACTAGAATCTCCATATTATATTGCTAAATAAATACACAAAGGACTTCTGCAACTCCAGCAGTTGGTATACTGCAATACCTAATAATTCTCTCATCTATATTATAATTTTTTGCTACCGAAAATGTGTTTAATTGGAGAAATCTCTCAGTACTGTGGTGTGTGTGTGAAAAGTAGCTTGGCAGCTGTTCTTGGGGGGGGCGCGTGTGGGGGGGGGGTTGCTCGTCGGACTGCCGGAGAACGACAGTTGTAGGTTTAGGGGTTGGTGGGGTTAGGGGTGTCTGGGTGGTTGAAGCCAGTCTGAAGAGATCAATATAGGGCGAGGGATGGGAGGGGAATGAGTGGTAGGCGAACGAGCCTATAGGCTGGTAAGGCAGGTGACCCCTATAACAGGCCGGCCTGGCGGGGCGCAAATTGTGGTGGCTAGGCTATGTATGCGACAATGTCTCGCTTCTGTGTGTGCTGTCGGATTGGTTTCAGTGGTGTACAAAAACTTGTCAAGAGTTTTTAAAAATATGAATGAGAATCTGAAAATGAACTTTTTATAGAATCTTCATTATTTATTCATACATGGATACAACTATTTGAATTGGGAGGGAAAAATAGGCATAGCCTGTGCTATTCCTCTCCCAAAAATTTTATCTTGAAGTCAATATTCTCCAAAATGAGGTTATGATACACTAGCACTGATCATCTAGCTAGGTTAATGTAGTGGAAATCTATGATGAAACGTACAGTTGAATTATGTGGCTATTTCAAATTAAAGTAAATGGCTACTTCAATTGAAAGTGGAATAGACAAATTCAAATGAGTTTTGTTTTAATATGTATTAGCATTTCATAGTTATGAAATTAGGGTCTATGAGATGGTTAGATTTTCACGTTGAACTGGTTGTCCATGTTTTACTTTCATTTCGAGAATATCCATGCATAGCTGACGCTAAAAAGCCGGGTGGTTTCGTCTGTCTCTTGTACGTGATGTAACCTACTAACAGCTGATGTAAAGCATCTATTGTCTCTATTGATATCAAAAACATCATCTGTTGGAGAGCACAGGAGCAGACGAAACCGCCTTACTTTTCGGAGTTGACTACTGTTTATAAAATGAGATGATAATGATTAGATTAATATTCGGTGATCAACCGAAATCTATGAAAAATGTTTGATATCATTTCGTTTCAAGATAATACTTCTATAGTCTGTCCAAGCAAAGAAGACCCTCTGGCAAGATGGAAAAAAAACTCCAGCTTGGTAAATATTTGTTCAAGAATAATAAATGTGGTCGTAATAGTTGATCAAATTGTTTCCTACATTTTGAGACCAAATTGTTTCCTACATTTTGAGACCAAATTGATAATTTTTGAACCAATTTTGACGGAGCGTGAATCATTCTCCTCTCTTGCCAGAGGGTCTTCTTTGCTTGGACAGACTATATCAAACGGAACGATTGAGTTGTGAGGTCTTGTATCATAATTGAAAACAGAATTTTTGTTTTTTATCGTTTATTTGATACAAGTATCTTCTTGAAGGTAAATTATTATTATTATTATTAGCTTATGGCTTTATTTGGTGGAGAGACCCAAAGGTGTTCCACCTCGCCGACATAACCTTGTTTAGTAGGAAACATGGTTGAATTTCTTGAATATGTTCACAATTAATTTGATTCGGAAGGGGTATTTTCAATTTAGAAGGTCCAAAAACACCAAAGCACAAGTCAAAATCACTAATCGAAACCCGAAAATTTTTGAATTCAAGAAAAACTTGGAGCACAAAATATTAACGTGAAGGCAAATTGATACATTGAAAGTAAAGTATACAATGAAAGTAGATACATTTCTTCTTGAAACTAAAGTGGGAATATAGCTTTTGTGAATTGATAAATAAAATTAAAAAATCAAATACCCTTTTTTTAAACTTTAAAAGTATAATACAGTAATGTGAATAATAATACTTTTAAAGATTTTTTTTAAAAAAGGGTATTTGATTATTTTATTTATCAATTATTTTGAATAGTCCTAAGTTTTGCTTTTGTGAAGTATAAGTTTCTATCAACTGAAGATAGTTATCAGGTGTATCATCTTGGCTAAGCTTGAAGACAACTCTTAATATTATTGACAACATCAGTTGTTGAAAGGCCATAGGAGCAGACGAAACCGCCCAAATTTTTGGTGTCCACTATAACGCATCACCTACTCTTGATTTGATGTAACTTTCGTATCAGAATACATTGTATCTCCCTATCTTATACGTGCTACGTCGTTGCGAAAGTTACATCTATTCATGTGAGGAGTGGTTGAAACGCCTGGTCGAGTGTGTCACTATAGAAGACACTATCGAAACTGGCGGCAGTATGTTGTTGATGTTCAGCTGTTCAGCTCTGTTGAAACAGTCTTGAAGCGGTCTGCAAGAGTATAGGGGTTTAGCTGAGGTCCCTCTTGAGTCGTAATGCTGTGGCAGACCACTCGCCGATTGTCCTGAAGGAGCTGAGTATTGATAAAAGGTATTCACCAACCGCCAGTGTTTTTGGCATGAGTGTTTCAGTACTATAGTCTGTCCAAGCAAAGAAAACATTCTGGTAAGATGGGATATTGACTCCAGTTCGTTCAATTTTGGTTCAAAAATTATAAATTCGGCCACAAATTGTAGATCAGAATGTTTTCTACAATTTGAGAACATATTAAAAAATTTTTAATTAATATTGACTGCGATGGAGTCATTTTTCCATCTTGCCTGAGGGTCTTCTTTGCTTGGACAGACTAGAGCAGGTTCAGTCGTATCAAGAGTGACAGTTCCTAAACCTCCCTCAATACCCTCTGCAACCACTACTCTAGTCTGTCCAAGCAAAGAAGACCCTCTGGCAAGATGGGAAAATGACTCCTTCTCAGTCAATATTAGTTCAAAAATTATTAATTTGGTCTCAAATTGTAGGAAAAAATTTGATCTACAATTTGTGACCAAATTTATAATTTTTGAACAAATATTGACCAAGCTGGAGTCATTTTCCCATCTTGTCAGAGGGGCTTCTTTGTTTGAAGATACTACCAAGCTCTGGGAATACGGTTCAGTTCATTCTGTACAACGCGTAGCTGCCGAATTACCGACGGCTGTTAATTTATTTAATGATTCGATGACCTAGCTACCATGGTCTGTCCAAGCGAAGAAGACATTCTGGTGAGATGGGAGAATGACTACAGTTCGGCCAATATTGGTTCAAAAATTATCAATTTGGTTTCAAATTGTAGGAAACATTCTGATCTACAATTTGAGACCTTATTTATATTTTTTGAACCAATATTGACCGAGCTGGAGACACTTTCTCATCTGGCCAGCATGTCTTCTTTGTTTGGACAGACCTCACCTACACTGGACAGGCGACAAAGCCGTTGTCGGTCTACAAAGGATTTAGGCCACTCTAGTGTGCTACTTGTCTATGGATAGGTGTTCTCTACAGACGTTTCCAATGGATTTGGGCCACTCTAGTGCTCTACTCGTCTACAATGGATTTGCTCGGTGAATTTGGACCAATCTAGTTGTTTACTGCAACGCATTTGCCAGAGCCAGACAGTCATCTGACAGTGTGGATTGATTTCAAATACTTGAGTTGATGAATGAAGGTTTCTATTACCACATGTCGCGGGTACAAGATGTAATAGAAATACGTAGCTATGTATGGAGCATCTCAAGTCAAAACCCAGCTAACCAGTGTGCGTTGCTCTATTTAACTCCATGTTTCTATTGCATCTCTGGGACATGTGCTCTCGCTACTTGTGTAGGAATATAAACAGTCATATAACTGCTGTGCTATACAACCACGTTTATATTTTTATAGTTCTATGCTACAGTGTGCAAAGAGGCCCCTCCTTAACAATGTATTACGTACAGTATAGTACGGTGCATGTTCCTGGTTATAGTCTGTCCAAGCAGAGAAGACATTCTGGCAAAATGGGAGAAGGACTCCAGCTCGGTCGATATTGGTTAAAAAATTATAAATTTAGTCTCAAATTGAAAGAAACATTCTAATCTACAATTGGAGACAAAAATTTTAATTCTTGAAAATATTGACTGTGCTGGAGTCATTTTTCCATCTCGCCAGAATGTCTTCTCCGATTGGACAGACTATATCTATGTGTACTGTTGAAGATTTGATCAATTTATTCGAATGTTTCACAATTTCTGAAAAGATGCGTTGTATAAAGAAATTAAAATTCATTGAAGCAACAAAATACATAAATTGTAACAACAAAATCAAATTCTCGAATTTGTGTTTTTCTATAGGATAACCTGATTGGATACAGAATACAGTTGAAGAGAATAATTCGTAATGATATGACTTTGAAAAATAAATGAAAATCAAACACCCTTTTAAAAAACTTTGAAATTATTAAAACACAGACATGTTTCGGCACATTAGGCCAATATCAATGTGGATAAAATAATAATGCATTTTTTTTATATGACTTTGTAAATTCTTTGTTGCAATACGCTTCATTGTAGCGATAATTGTCTTTAAATAGATAAATGAATGAATAAAATGAAAATTGATAAAGAACAGTGAGAAATGTTCAATATTGCAATGTCGTTTACAATTCAATCGAAAACTAGGACATTTATTCCAGTTTTTCTCAAGTCAAATAGAGAAACAGAACTGAAATCCGAACATATATTCCACAAAAAGCTTTTAATAATTGTTTGAATGAATAGATTGATGAATTTATGGAGTTTTCAAACGCTTTTTTCCCCACTTTTCACAATAATTCTTTTCGATTTCTTTTATTCGATACTTTTATTATTTACAGCATGTTTTAACTGACGCCAAAAAGTTAGGCGGTTTCGTCTGCCTCCTGTACGTGATGTAACCTACTAACAGCTGATGTAAAGCATCTATTGTCTCGTTTGATTTCAAAAACATTATATCTAGGCATAGCTAATTGATAACATCAGCTGTTGGAGCGCACAAGGAGCACTCTATACCGAATGCTTTAGCGTTTAGCATATTATACAGAATGCTGTGAAGCACATAAGATCGACCAACATAGTGTTCTCCAATCATATCAGATTTCGAATTGTTGTATTGTTGTTTTTAATAAATCTAAAAGTCTGAAACCCAGTATTTCTTATTCCATTTCCACATAGTAGTTATAACTGCTATAGAGTTCGCAATTTAATCAAATGAAAGCCCTCTGTTACAATGTTTTAATCACTTTTTCCAAGAATGAAGAAGTAATTTGATTTGATTGGCCTTTATTTTTACCGGCTTTTTATCAAATCCTGGTATAGTTCATGCAAGCTGAGAAGAACCGTCGTTACTATGTAAAACTTATTATAACGGCGTCTCTTCTCAGCTTTGATATATCAGCAATCTCTCTTAGTTCACTGGAGAAACGTATGTACGTATAGATAGCCTGTCCAAGCAAAGAAGACCCTCTGGCAAGATGAGAAAATGACTCCAGCTCGGTCAATATTAGTTCAAAAATTATTGATTTGGTCTCAATTGTAGGGAACATGGTGATCTACAATTTGAGACCAAATCAATATTTTTCGAACCAATATTGATCGAGCTGGAGTCATTTTCTCATCCTGCCAGAGGGTCTTCTTTGCTTGGACAGACTATATCAGTCAAGATGAAACAAGAACCCTATTGGAGCGTTTTTTAATTTTGATTTTGTATAGCTATAGTCTGTCCAAGCAAAGAAGACCCTCTGGCAAGATGGGAAAATGACTCCAGCTTGGTCAATATTAGTTCAAGAATTATAAATGTGGTCTTAATAGTAGATCAAATTGTTTCCTAATATTTGAAGTCAAATTGATAATTTTTGAACCAATATTGACCGAGCCGGAGTCATTTTCCCCATCTTGCCTGAGAGTCTTCTCTGCTTGCACAGACTATATCAGATAAAACCGAGCAATCTCGTGAAACGTGTTCAGTTTTTCAAATTTGATTGAGCTGTATTTGTTGCGTTGCTCTCTAATTTGCATGCTGTAGTTCGAGGAAGTTGAGTAGATACGCCGAACAATACACCTTTACATTGTAACGGCGTGTCTTCTCAGTTTGCGCGAACTGTACAGCAGGCGCCAAAAATAAAGGCGGTTGGCAGATGTCGGTTATTGGAGCTCAGCTCTGTCAGGAGAGTCAGCGAGCGGTCTGTGAAAGCTAAATAGTTTGCTGAGATCGCTCTGGTTTCGATGTACACTCGTAGACCGCTCGCCGACTGTCGTGACAGAGCTGGGTGTTGATAACAGTCATTCGCCAACCGACGTTATTTTTGGCGTAGAGAATTGTAGAGCGAAGTTTTCTGTAATCGCTCTAAAAGCTCACTCACTCTATTTTGACATCCTGCAATTGTATTATAGTCTGTCCAAGCAAAGAAGGCCCTCTGGCAAGATGTGAAAATGACTCAAGCTCGGTCAATTTTGGTTAAAAAATTATCAGTTTGATCTCAAATTGTAGGAAACTATTTGATCTACTATTAAGACCACATTTATAATTCTTGAACAAAAATTGGCCAAGCTTGAGTCATTTTCCCATCTTGCCAGAGGCTCTTCTTTGCTTGGACAGACTATACTGAAAGGAACACGTTGATTCAAACGAAACTGGCGGTTGGCGATTGACTATTATTGATCTTTAGCTCTGTCAGGACAGTTGGCGAGCGGTCTGCGTGAGCTCCTGAAGTTTAGAGCGAACTCAGTGAATTTTTTAGATGCGGCAGACCGCCCGTCGACTGTCCTGACAGAGCTGAGCATCGATAAACGTCATTTGTCGTACGCCAGTTTTGTTGGTTTGAACTGTTTTACATGCACGGCATTTGTGAAGTACTTGAACTTGATGGATTGAAGCGATCTTGAAGCTGTTATAGTCTGTCCAAGCAAAGAAGACATTCGGGTAAGAAGGGGAAATGACTACAGCTCGGTCAAAATTTGTTTAAAAATTATGAATCTGGTCTCAATTTGTATGAAACGTTCTAATCTATAATTTGTGACCAAATTTATAATTGTTGAACAAATTTCGACTGAGCTGAAGTAATTCTCTCATCTAACCAGAGTGTCTGCTTTCCTTGGAGAGACGATATCAGGGCAGGGAGGAGAGTAATTGCACCGGGTTTTTTTCGCATGCAATCGCATGCTATTCTGTTGTATTGTTGAAGTGGGAGGAATTTGAGTATGGATCACAAACAGAATAGGAGGGTAGTTGAAGAGAGATTGATAAGAGTGTGGGGGGGGGGTGGTCGACGAAGTGAACAAAAGGATAGGATTGGTAGAGAGAAGTGCAGTGAAGCCTTCTTTAGACGGCGGATTTTTGATACGCAGTAGTGATACAGAGTCCAGAAATGAAGCTCGTTGATACGAGACATTTGCAACGATGAACGTATCGCAGCTATATTGGAAATAAGCGGATTATTAAATGAGAAGACAAGACGTTCTCAAACGTATTTGGTTTATTAAACACGTCTACAACGTCTTGTCTTTTGATAATGACTATACCACAATATCACCTTCACAACTACTCAAAAAGTGAAATAAGCTGATTCTATTCCTTGACAATTGAACATTTTGAGAGCATTTCAACCTTGTTGTGGAATTTTTCAAGTTGTATTAATTGAAAAATAATAATTAAATGAAGTTTCAGAGAGCCAATAGTTATTTTTCCTCAATTTCTATTGTCAAATGAGCTAACTTTGCAACCCCATGTTGCAAATATTTTGTGCCAATGAGCTTCCTTCCTGTACGATTGCGTATCAATTTTGGACTATTGTATGCTGCATATTAGAAGAAATCCGCCGTGTAAAGGTGGCTTTAGATTCTTATCATTACCTATATATAATGGTCATAGGACAATTCAATACACACTTGTAAGAGGAGAAGAAGAGAGGAAGAAGAAGAAGAAGAGTAGGATGTGGAGGAGGATGAAGAAGAAGAAGGAGGAGGAGGAGAAGAAGAAGAAGGAGGAGGAGGACGAGGAGAAGAATAAGAGGAGGAGGAGATGTAGAAGTAGAAGAAGAAGAAGAAGAAGGAGGAGGAAGAGAAAAAGGAAGAAGAAGAGGAAGAAGAAGAAGAAAGAGGAAGACGAAGAAGAAAAAGGAGGAAAATAAGATGAAAATTAATAAGAAGTAGAGGTTGGAGAGAAGAAGAAGAAGGAGAAAAAAGAAGAAAAAGAAGAAAGAAGAAGAAGAAGAAGAGAAAAGAAGAAGAAGAAGACAAAGGAAAAGAAGAAAATGAAAGAAAAAAGAGTGAGAAGAAGAAGAAGGATGAGGAGGAGGAGAATAAACGAGATGTCAAAGAATAAGTAGATCAAGAACTTTTCCTGACTCACCCACGCACCCCACACACCTATTGTTCGCGCAAACTGAGAAGATACTTAGTCACAATATACTTTATATTGAAACTGAGTGTCTTCTCAGCCTGCGCGGCTACCAATCCCCCCGCACAAAGTTTCGTTTTAATTACACCACCACCCACTTAGCGCACAAAAGGCGCACAACGCTGCCAAAACAAAATACGCGCCTTAATCATGCCTTTTAATAGAGCGCCCTTGATCTGAACCACCCTCCCGGTCCCCTTCAACCCCCAAGAAAGAATTCGCGGAATTGTGCCTCGCAGAAAGAATAATACCGTCGGTCACACTAATTGAACTAAAGTTTAGGTCTTTCCTTTTTTTGTTTGAGCGATAAACGCGTAGGAAATGTTATTTTTCTGTAAGCGTTTCCCTTATCTTGACGTTTTCTTAGTGAGGTTTCTTTGCGAGGAATTGTAAGTGTGTCGCTTTGATAAGGTTTTGAAACATTTGTTGTATGTTGATAGTGTTTTGTGGTTATTAATGGACTGTCATGTAAAGGAGCTAAATTTTCATCTGATATAAAAAATACACGCTATAGTCTGTCCGTTTATAGATGAGAAAATGACTCCAGCTCGGTCTATATTGGTTAAAAAAAATTTGGTCTCAAATTGTAGATCAGAATGTTTTCTACGATTGAGACCAAATCAATAATTTTTGAACCAATATTGACCGAGATGAAGTCATTTTCTCATCTTGCCAGAGGGTCTTCTTTGCTTGGCCAGACTATACCTCTATCCTGGTTGATGATTATTCACCTCTGCTGTATAGTGTAGTGATTTGAAACTGGAAACCATCCGGTAGGCCTTACCTAAGCCCTTCATGGGCTGTTGAGCCATGAAAAAATGTATTTTTATGGCTTTTAAGATTGGGGAACCCTCACAGGTGATTCCACCTCGCCAATGTGTACTTGGCCAAATACCGGTCATCAATACAAGAGCAGTACACAGTGTCCGAGGCTTGACTTTGCAATCACTGTGGCCAATACCCTAATATAGAGAAAGATTCAATCAGTTTCTGTTTTTGAATCATTTCTGAATTTTTTTATCATTCTGGATTATTCAACTCTATGATGTAGTTTGTTGAATATTTGAACAGATTTTAAAATGAATATTGAAAGATTTCAACTTGAATCCTACTCGCTCAAAATGTTATAATTGCTATTTAGTTAAATATAGAATGTTGAAAATTTTTAATTCAAGAGGTGCAGAATTATGTCATGATACGCCATTTATGATGTAATATGGAAATACTTATTTTCTCTTAGGGCTACTATATTCAATGAAACGTTGAAATAATTCAAATCAAAGTACCCTTTTTAAAATATTATTATTTTTCACTAATAAAAATAAATAGATTTTAAAAGGGGTACTTTGATTTTTATACGTTTTTAGAATTTTTTATACGGAAATACTGTATTTCAATTCATTACAATAAAGATTGGATTTTAACTTATAGTTCTATCCACTGATCTATCAATTTCAAACATTTTCTTTATTCTAAATATTTTTGAAAGTTTCTTGAATTGGTTTGAAATAATCATTCTTCTTAAAAAATACCACAGCTTCTCAACCCACCGTATCTTTTATCTCGTATCTATTTCTTTCTTTCTCCTCTTTCTTTCTTTCGCCTCTTTCTTTCTTTCTTTCTCCTCTTTCTTTCTTTCTCCTCTTTCTTTCGATTGGTTAATGCCAATTTCAACGTCAGCTGACAGATCGACCAATCACAAGCGAGTATAGTTCAATTGCTTGACACAAGTCCACGCCCATAACGCTCTCTCATTGGCTGGTGCCATTACGTCACTCTGTGGGAGGGAAGGAGCAATTTCTTTCATTTTGTTGTACGCCCATAATTCTCTCTCATTGGCTGATGCCAACAAGTCACTGGGGGAGGGGAGAAACATTTTCTTTCATTTTGTTGTACGCCCATAACGTTCTCTCATTGGCTGATGCCATCACGTGACTCTGTGGAAGGGAAGGAGCAATTTCTTTCATTTTGTTGTACGCCCATAAAGCTCTCTCATTGGCTGATGCCATCACGTGACTCTGTGGAGGGGAAGGAGCAATGGCTTCCATTTTGTTGTACGCCCATAACACTCTCTCATTGGCTGATGCCATCACGTAACTCTGTGGAAGGGAAGGAACAATGGCTTCCATTTTGTTATAGGATATGATTTTGAGGAGAGATATAGTATCGCAAGACTCCCATATACAGTACTCCATTCGTTAGGCCTGTGGTAACTCGGTAACTTTGTTTTATCCAATGATACATTCTGAATCAATGAAAAGATTAAAAGCGAGTTATTGTAAGAAAATAGAGTTGATAAAACAAGGTCGATTTCTTGTGTACCCTGTTCAATACACGTTCAAAAAGTTATAAAGAATTATTCATCAGAAGTTTTTGCATTCTATAGATTACATAAAAAGTTGGGCAATTTCGTCTGTCTCTTGTACGTGATGTAACCTATTATCAGATGATGTAAAACATGTATTGTCTCTTTTTATTTCTAAAACATCATCTAGGCATAGCTAAATGATAACTCTAATATTGGCAACATCAGCTGTTGTAGCGCACAAGGAGCAGACAAAACTGTCCCAACTCTTTGTTAGTCTGTTCAAGCAAAGAAGACCCTCTATCAAGATGAGAAAATGACCTAAGCTCGGTCAATATTGGTTCAAAAATTATCAATTTGATCTCAAATTGTAGGGGACAATTCGTTCTACTATAAAGACCACATTTATAATTCTTGAAAAAATATTGATCCCAGCTAGGTCAATATTTTTTCAAGAATTATTAATGACCCCAGCTAGGTCAATATTTTTTCAAGAATTATAAATGTGGTCTTGATAGCAGATCAAATTGTTCTCTTCAATTTGAGATCAAATTGATAATTTTTTAACCAATATTGGCCGAGCTTGAGTCATTTTCTCGAAAAATATTGACCCCAGCTAGGTCAATAATTTTTCAAGAATTATAAATAACCCCAGCTAGGTCAATATTCCACTCTTTGACCAATAGCGGTGCTTCACCGTTAGTATAAATACTGCTGCTCTGTCCGTTAAGTTTTAGTTTACCAGAGATTGATAATGTTGTAACAACCGAAACCGGTATCTCGATTTTCCAATAAATCAGTGGTTTGACAACATCTTGTCTTTTCATTTATTATTAGGTCAATATTTTTTCAAGAATTATAAATGCGGTCCTGATAGTAGATCAAATTGTTCCCTTCAATTTGTTATCAAATTGATAATTATTTAACCAATATTGACCGAGCTTGAGTAATTTTCTCATCTTGCCAGAGGGTCATCTTTGCTTGGACCGACCATAGCTATTGCTATACTACTGAAATCTATATGAATCGAACACTCTCTTCATCAGCTGTTATAATAATTATTGACAGATCAGTTCGGAGCCTTCAGTTACGGCTTGAACTAGATGACAGCAGTTGCGATGATAATCTGACATGGAAGGATTACTAGACAAAGACCCCCCCTGAGGACACCGAATCCTGTGATTTGTCCCATGTGACGTCATCATGTGATTGGCGATAATGCCAAGGGTTGAAATGGCGATTCCGTCACAGATCGAAATCGGAACACTCCTTTAGCACTCTAGCTGATGTGACGCCAAAAAGATGGGCGCTTTTGTCTGCTCCTTGTGCGCTCCAACAGCTAATGTTGTCAACTTTGACCGTTAGCTTTAAAGAAATTGAAGAGAAGAATAGGAAGAACGAAATGGAAGGAAACTAGAAGGTGGTGAAGAAGAGATGAAAGATTTACGATACAATTACCGGTGTAATGTGACAGTGGATAGGCGCAGAGGCAGTGGGTTTACGGCGCCGTTAAAGGTCCCCCTTAAACCCCCCCCCCCAGTAGGGGGGACCCGCGATAAAGAAGCATTGTTGACTCCCTTGTCCAACACCCCCCTCGCACCCCCTAAAATGTATCACATACAATGGCGGTGGTGGATGTCCTTTCTTGCTTCAAAGATTCAAGAATCCGAAGATTTTGAGAAGTTTACGAAGTTGGCAGTTAGTCAATAATTATTGTTATTGATGCTCAGCTTTGTATGGACAGTAGGCGAACGGTCTGCGAGAGGATATTGAGTCGAGACGAGTCTCAGTAAACCGTTTTGGCATCGAAGACCGCTTTCAGACTGTACTGATTGAGCTGAGCTGAGCTGAGATTAATAGCAAACGTTTTCCAAGTGTTGTTGGTATAGTCTGTCCAAGCAAAGAAGACCCTCTGGCAAGATGTGAAAATGACTCGAGCTCGGTTAATATTGGTTCAAAAATTATTAATTTGATCTCAAGTTGTAGGGAATAGTTGATCTACAATTTGTGACCACATTTATAATTCTTGAACAAGTATTGACCAGGCTGGAGTAATTTTCCCATCTTGCCAGAGGGTCTTCTTTGTCTTGGACGGATTATAATAACTAGCCAGAAATTGGACCAGCTGATTACTGACTAGTAACTCTATTCTCTAGTCAGCTGGTAAGATACTGTTTGCAGAATCTTATACGCAGACTATTTGCAGACAATATCTGCACCTGTCGGAACGTACATGGAACAGACGAAACCGCCTAACTTTGTAGCCTCAGTTATAAGCTACTAGCTGTTGTGAATTGATTCAATCGCTAAGGCCGGTATTACACGATGATAGTTCATAATAGTTCTATAATCATAGTTGATCATATTATAGAAAGAAATGTAAATACGAAGTCATATTTTCATGCAGGCCGGTATCCTAAAGCCGCGTATCGACAGTCCGAGGCATGTGCCACGAATGCCTCGCGGTACAGTCTGTTGACGCAAAAAAAGTATGAACTCATGGCTGAGGCATTATGTGTGATCTGCAATTTTTGTAACCAAAAATGCGAGCACGCGAACAAACTGACTAGCGCCATCAAGCGGGAGACAAAGCAACTAAGCTCTGACAATTGATAATTTGGACTTTAGAGGTTAGTTTGTGCTCAATTAGTAGATGAAAATTTAAGGCAATGTTTATTATTGCCTATTAGAACCTTCTGCACCCAAATAGAATTCTCAATCACAAAAATGCATAGGAATGGGGTACAATTTTGAGGTTAGTTTGTAGAATTGTTCGTTGTGCGTTGCGAGGCAACAGGCACTGCTCGCTGCGAATTGTGTGCCGCGTTTGCCTGGCTGCTAGCAAACCCGCGGCTTTACTCCAGTCTCCAGCTCGGTCAATATTGGTTCAAAAATTATTGATTTGGTCTCGAATTGAAGAACGTCAAGAACGAAATGTTTCCTATAGCCTAATTGAGACCAGATCAATAATGTTTGAACCAATATTGACCGAGCTGGAAACTGGAGTAGATATAGTCTGACCAAGCAAAGAAGAGCCTCTGGCAAGATGAGAAAGTGACTCCAGCTTGGTCAATATTGGTTAAAAAATTATTGATTTAGTCTCATATTGTAGATCAGAATGTTTTCTACAATAGAAACCAAAAAAATAATGTTTTAACCAATATTGAACAAGCTGGAGTCATTTTCTCATCTTGCCAGAGGCTCTTCTTTGCTCGGTCAGACTATAGTAGACTAGTAGTAGTAGCAAGACTCTTCTTTGCGTGAACAGACTGTACCTAGAGGCATTCGCGGTACATGCCTCGGACTGTCGATACGCGGCTTTACACGTTCGATTAGAGTAGATGGCTCCTCGTTGTTGAGATTTCCACCCTTTCCAATTGACCAACCCTTTTCTAACCGATCCTCTGTATCTAACCTGAGAAATAATCGCGGTAATGCACTGTTGGATAGTTGGTTTTTTATTATTCCCCAGCACACATATAACATCACCTGAAAGAAGTTCATCTCCACTTTGTAGAGAATACACAGAGCTGTAAAATGCGGACAGTTAAAGTCTGCCGAAGCAAAGAAGACATTCTGGCAAGATGGGTAAATGACTGCAGCACGGTCAATATTGGTTTAAAAATTATAAATTTTGTCTCAAATTGTAGGCAACATTCTGATCTACAATCTGAGATCAAATTTATTATTTTTGAACCAATATTGAACGACCTGGAGTAATTTTCCCATCTTGCCAGGATGTCTTCTTTTGCTTGGAGAGACTATAACTGTGTTATAGTAGACCTCAACGAAATTGGCGGTTGGGGAATGACTGTTGACAATGTTCACCTCTGTCAGGACAGTCGGCAACTGGTCCACTAGAGCGAAACTGTTTAGCAGAGTACTCTTGACTCAACAAGGTCTGGTAGATCGCTCGCAGACTGTCCTGTCAAAGCTGAGCATTGATAGAAGTGATTCGCCAACCGCCAGTTCCGTTGGCATCTGCTATACAGTCAGCGCTTCCTGTAGGCCGTAAAGTGCACTAAAACTCTGCATAAAAGTCCAGGGATTAGATGCAGCCATTTTCAGATAAAAAAACCTGAATTGGAAGATTTTTGCGGTGATTTTTTCGTATAATTTGACCGAGTTATTAAGTTCTAGGCCTATAGGATGTTCTGTTTTATTGGCGAAGTTATGAGAGTCTTCTGAAATTATTTATGGATGTCTTTGTTTCTTGGTTGATTTTTTATAATTTGGCAAAGTTATGAGTGCCGAAAGTGTGATGAAATTAATATTTTATTGACGGATTTCTTTGTTCCTGGTAGATTTTTTATAATCGGGCAAAATTAATTAGATGAAAGTGTTTTAAATTGTCTTTTAAGAGTGGGTTGCTCTTTTTTTGTATTTTTATGGTAGGATGGATCTGTGTGATTCGTACACGTTATGTTTCAATTTTGATGAAAATGAAGGTTATGGTTTCCATGATTTCTACTCACTCAAACATTTTAGTCAATTTGCTTTGAAATGTATATTTTTAAGTTCATAAGAGGTTGCAGAAGATCCTCAGATCCTCTTCCTCAGAAGATTTGTGTATAATTTCAAGTTTATTCCAAGTAGGGCGTTCATGTTTTAGTAGAATAGGTGTGAAGTATCGTAACTAATTTGTTGATCCATAATGAGTAAATTTACAGGGTGTTTCTAAGCTACTTGGTTTGTTTATTGGAGAAAAATGGAACAGAACTTGATAGCTTGTGTTGTCTATTGAATCAAGTACATTGAAAAATCAAGTTTGATTCAACATGTGATTTTTTTCAAATACCCAGTAATTGGAATTTCAAATTCAAAATAATTTATTATTGACAACATCGCAAAATTTTACAACAACTTCAAATTCCATACAAATTAAATACTTGCTTAAAATTAAAATCCTAAAATATCCTAAAATTGCTGAAAATAACAATCCTAATTAAACCATTTATTTTCAAAATAAAACAATGTAATCAAAATTAATTTTATTTATAGAAATGAAGAATGTTGATACTTGAAGAAAGCTATTCTCAGTTCACCGAGTGTTTGGAGTAAATTCATTATTTTAGGTAATATGTATAGGTAACGCAAAAACTTGGGCGGTTTCGTCTGTCTCTTGATTGGATGTAACCTACTTACAGCTGATGTAAAGCATCTATCATAGTCTCTCTTGTTTACAAAAAAAAATATCTAGGCATAACTAAATTACAACTTTAATTGACAACATCAGCTGTTGGAGCGCACAAGGAGCAGACGAAATAGCCTAAATCTTTGGCGTCAGCTATAGCTGGAAATTTGAGTTGGAAAAAATTTACAATTTTTCATTCAACAATCAATAAAAATTAGGCCTGTATAATCAATATAAGTTGAACATTTAAACGATAGAATTTTAAAATTGATGAAAAATTTTTAAATGTTCGTAGCCTATCTGAGTCATATGGTGTCTACGGAGTCACGTGATGACTAGAAATATGGTGGAGGGGGAAGAGCTGGCTTAATTTTTTTAATCGATTTGAAGTAATTGATAAGAAGCTTATTGTAATTTATGAATACAGAAGATGATCTCGTTATTTACTATAGTCTGTCCAAGCAAAGAAGACATTCTGGCAAGATGGGAAAATGACTCCAGCTAGGTCAATATTGGTTCAAAAATTATAGATTTGGGTTTAAATTGTAGAGCAGAATGTTTTCTAAGATTCGATGCCAAATTTATAAATTTTGAACCAATATTGAGCGAACTGGAGTAATTTTCCCATCTTGCTAGAATGTCTTATTTGCTTGGACAGACTGTACTTATGAAGTAATGGCGTAGCCTAAAGCCGCGTATCGACAGTCCGAGGCATGTTCTACGAATGCCTCGCTGTACAGTCTGTTGACACAAAAAAAGAGTACTACTACTAGTCTGCTAACTACCGTGTATTGACAGTCCGAGGCATGTGCCACACATGCCTCGGACTGTCGATACCGGGTTTGCTAGCAGCGAGGCAAACGCTGCACACATTTCGCAGCGAGCAGTGCCTGTTGCCTCGCAACGCACAACAAACAATTCTACAAACTAACCTCAAAATTGTACCCCATTCCTATGCATTTTTGTGATTAAGAATTCTATTTGGGTGCAGAAGGTTCTAATAGGCAATAATAAGCATTGCCTTGAATTTTGATCTACTAATTGAGCACAAACTAACCTCCATTTATCAATTATCAATTCAAAATCAGTCCAAATTATCAATTGTCAGAGCTTAGTTGCTTTGTCTCCCGCTTGATGGCGCTAGTCAATTTGTTTGCGTGCTCGCATTTTTCGTTACAAAAAATGCAGATTTTTTATTATAATTATTTTTATTATAATTATATACTATATACTATACTATAATTATAATTATTTTCGATTATTGCAGATTATATTCACACATATGCCTCAGCCATGAGTTTATACTTTTTTGCGTCACCAGACTGTACTGCGAGGCATTCGTGGCACATGCCTCGGACTGTCGATACGCGGCTTAATAGAGTACAGTATATATAGAATAAATTCTTACAATGGAACTTGGTCCAAATTCAGCAACTTGGAATAATATCTTGGAATAATACAGTAGACGACAAGTATCATAATATACAGCGCCACAAAAGTGAATCTGATGCTGCTTTCTTTATCCCATTTCAGACAAGTTGGGAAAGAAATAAAGTATCTATCTCTTGCTCATATTATAGCAACGTATAGTATAGTCAGTCCAAGCAAAGAAGAGCCTCCTCTGGCAAGATGAGAAAATGACTCCAGCTCGGCCAATATTGGTTCAAAAATTGTTGATTTGGTCTCAAATTGTAGATCTGAACGTTTCCTACAATTTGAGATCAAATGTTTGATTTTTGAACCAATATTGACCGAGCTGGAGTCATTTTCTCATCTTGCCAGAGGGTTTTCTCTGCTTGGACAGACTATATAGCTGAGGAAAATATTTTCGGTTTCTGAACAAGAATCAGCACTCGCCATCTATTTGGCTCGCAGTATCTTGTTTGCTCTTCTTTCTTATTATTCTTGTTCTTCTTTTTGCTTCTTGTTCTTCTTATTCGCCATCTCCTCCTTTTTTCTTTTTCAGTTTCCATCTCCTTCACCATTCCCTCCTTCTCCTTCTTCATTTATTTCTTATTCTTTTCCTTTTTTCTGTTACTCTTTTCTTCTTATCTTTTTTTCTTCTTTTTCTCCTCTGTCATCTTCTTCTCCTTGGCCATCTCCTCCATTTTCACTTTTTCTAATTCTTCTTCTTCGTCTTCTCCTTCTCCTTCGCCATTTCCTACTTCGTCTTCTTATTTCTCTCTTCCTTCTCCTTCTTCATTTTCTTTTTTCTTCCTTTTATTCATTTTCTGCTCCTCTTTTCTTCTTCTTTATTTTCTTCTCCTTTGCCATCTTCTTTTTTGCCACCTCCTTTTTCTGTCTTCGCCATCTCCGGCTCCTTCTTGTTTCTTCTTCTTCTTCTTCTTCTTCTTATCCTTTTTCTTTTTCTTCGTTTTCAACTCCTCTTTTCTTCTTAATTTTTCTGCATCTTTATCTTTATTTTCTTCTCATCTTTTGCTTCTCCTCTGCCATCTCTTCTCCTCCGACACCTCCTCATCCTTCTGCTTGTCCATCGCCACCTCCTTCTTCTTTATTTTTTCTTCTTCTTTTTCTGCTCCTTTTTTCTTCTCCTCCTCAGCTCTTCCTTCTTCTCCTTGTTCTTCATCCTTCTTTTACTTCTTTGTCATCTTCTTCTTTTCTTTCTCCTTCTTCGTCGTCTTCCTTCTCCGTCCCTAGTGGAATGTGATTCCATGGTAAGGAAGTCGAATTCTCCTCCCCTCAACAAACCTCCCCCACCATGGTGGTTTCCACCTATCCACCATGGTGGTTTCTACCCCCACCCCTTCCCCTATCGCCCCTGGTGGATCATCTCTCTGTTCTGTTGTCAATTCCCCACGGCATCTAAGTGAACTGTTATGTTTTAGAGTAACATTATCCTGCTGAAATAATATCATATATATCATAATAATATTATATTATATCATATAGAGTTGTGCTTGCTTCTCCCTCCGTGCCACCTCAGTGTCTTCTTGGGGTAGTCTGGTCTGGTCGAGCAGAGAAGACATTCTGGCTAGATGGGGAAATGACTCCAGCTCGAACAATATTGGTTCAAAATTTAGAAATTTTGTCTCAAATTGTGGACAACATTCTGCTCTACAATTTGAAGCCAAATTCATAGTTTTTGAACGAATATTGACCGAGCTGGAGTCATTTTCCGATCCTGACAGAATGTCTTCTTTGCTCGACCAGACCACAGTAGTTATCTTTTTTAAATGCTAGGAAAATTGCAAAACTTTTTATTCATTGTTTTCTTTGGTGTAGGTAGGTAGTAGGTATAGTACTTACTTACTTAACTTAATTTCATAGTTTGTTGAAGGCAATTGGTTTTGTCTTTATTCTTTATTCATACATCCATACAATTACTTGAATTGGGAGTAAAAAATAGGCATAGCCTGTGCTATTCCTCTCCCAAAAATTCTTGACCGAACGTAAGTGAGTCGTCGTAATTCAAAACGACGATTTTGCATTTTTCTGTATGTTTGTTCCGCATTTACGACAAAACGCGGCAATAGATTCTGATGAAATTTGACCGGAATGTTCCTTTTGAAATTGCGCGTCAATGTATTATGTATATGTAAGGTTTCTTGAAATATTGCATTTTAAGGATAATATGAAAGGAAAAGGAGTTACCTCCATGCTAAAATATTACTATATACATTTATACTTCTGAACATGGGAATATTCACACTATAGAATTATTCATGCTGAACCAGCTGTCGAGTTTATTATTAATTGCATTCAATGACGCGTGCAATTAATGAAACTTGAAACTCAACATAACTAAGTATTCCCTTCATGAATAATGCCCCATCCATGGGTGTCTTTGTGAGGTCTACTGTTCACAGAACTACTAGTATCATGAAGTCAATATTCTCCAAAATGAGGTTATGATATAATAGCACTGAGTAAATACATAATTTTCAATCTAGGAATAACACTGAAATTTTGAATTTTGATGGCCGGAATCGAATAAATTATGCACTAAAGAAAACAGTTTCGGTCTGTCCCTCGTACGTTATTATTCAACCTACTAACAGCTGATGTAAAGCATCTGTTTTCCACTGGTGACTCGTGCCTTGAGAAAAGGCGAAGTGTTGTACAGTATAAGATACTGGACAGGTACTTCACCTGACGAGCCGCTGGTGATTTTCCAGTTTCTTACGGGTTCGGTTAGGTCTACTGGTTTCAGGTTAGACTTCGTTGCACATTGATAATAATTTCGTTGAAGTTGGCTATAAGCCGCGTATCGACAGTGCGAGGCATGTGCTACGAATGCCTTGCTGTACAGTCTGTTGACACAAAAAAGAGTACTACTACTAGTCTACTATCTACCGCGTATCGACAGTCCGATACTGTATCGGACTGTCGATACCGGGTTTGCTAGCAGCGAGGCAAACGCTGCACACAATTCGCAGCGAGCAGTGCCTGTTGCCTCGCAACGAACAACGAACAATTCTACAAACTAACCTCAAAATTGTACCCCATTCCGATGCATTTTTGTGATTAAGAATTCTATTTGGGTGCAGAAGGTTCTAATAGGCAATAAAAAGCATTGCCTTGAATTTTTATCTACTAATGGAGCACAAACTAACCTCCAAAGTCCAAATTATCAATTGTCAGAGCTTAGTTGCTTTGTCTCCCGCTTGATGGCGCTAGTCAATTTGTTCGCGTGCTCGCATTTTTCGTTACAAAAAATGCAGATTTTTTATTATAATTATAATTATATACTATATACTATACTATAATTATAATTATTTTTGATTATTGCAGATAATATTCACACATATGCCTCAGCCATGAGTTTATACTTTTTTTGCGTCACCAGACTGTACTGCGAGGCATTCGTGGACATGTCTCGGACTGTCGATACGCGGCTATAATCTTGAAACCTACTGTAGTTGTACAATCTCAGAATCTATTGTGGTTGTAGTGCTAATTTAGGTAAAGTTTATGAGGTAGCTAATCAACGCATATCATGTTGTTTGTAGTTCTAGCAAAGAAAACCTTTTGACAAAATGGGTAAATTAATCAAGCTCGGTCAATATTGGTCCAAAAATTAACAATTTGATCTCAAATTGTAGGAATCAGTTTGATCTACTATAGAGACCACATTTATCATTCTTGGACATATATAGATTAAGCTGGAGTAATTGTCCCATCTTGCCAGATGGTCTTCTTTGCATGGACAGAATATATACATCATTTGGTATGACTTGTTACAATGCCAATGTTGCTCGATTGAGCAATATCTTTATTCTGGTGAAGAATTCTTCTTGCATTATGAATTGCACAGAATGAATAGAAGATTATCAACTTGAAGATCATCGATAAATCCATATACCTCTTACATAGGCGGCTAGTGGCCTTTACATAGGTCGGATACTGAAAGTTATTTATTTATAAATAATTTATTTATAAAATATTTCCGTTATTATCTCCATTTCCTCGGTTATTATTTGTAATGGCTTTTATTTTATTTTTTATAATTTTAACACCCATTTTTAGACAATTCCATCAAAGTAATTCATCAAGTTTGGGTGCATTTCAGGTGTTACCCATTAGTTACCATACTCCACTGGATGACCTCGAATGTGACCTTCAACCATTTTCAAAGAGAGAGACAGTCAATATGGAGTTCGTGTCATCTGAAGAGAAGAGGATTTCGTTGCCACATCAGGATTGTGAAGGAATTCAAAACCCTGACAAGATTGATACAAGGGGAGATGTCCAACAATCTGTCTACAATCCTGGGGAAACATCAGCGATTCGACTCCAAGAATTTGAAAATGAAATAGTGCCGACAACTAACAACGTGAACCTTTTGGAGTACATAAAAAAGGTTGATGGAGAGATAACTAGGACAAACGCGGAAATATTGAGATTGAAAGATGATGAAGTATTGAGTGATGAAACAAAACCAACAAAAGACATTGTCAAGCAAAAATATAATAATCTTGCACAGAAGATCTTTGCTGAAAACATGAGAAAGGCGCAGATTTCTCATGATTTTTTGAAGAAAATTGGTGGAAGGAAGAGTGATTTACCACTCTATAATCAGCCATCCGATTGTGAAATCTATCATGAAAATCGACGAAAACATTCTGTTTTTAAGGATAAATTATTGGAACACCTGAGGAGAAAACGTGCGGACCGAGAAAGGATAGAAAATTTGCATTCACAAAGTTACACCAGTCTGATACAAAAATGGCGGAGGAAGGTGGAGGAGGTGGAAAATTCTAAGGGATGGAGGGGAAAAATGGTGAAGGATAGGGAATTTTTTGGGAAAATTTTCCCGGAATCGCAAAAACAGAGAGAAAAACTGAACAGAGACGGCGATCAGGGGAGGAATGTTGTTGTACCGCCATTGTTGTTGAATGCCGAGGAAAGGAAAATAATTTTTACAAATAACAATGGGAGGATTGAAGATTTTGAAATTGAGCGTGGGGAACTGAATTTGTGGACCAAAGAGGAGAAAGACATTTTTCATGAAAAATTTTTACTCTATCCGAAAAACTTTGCGGTGATATCATCGTTTTTGTCGAGGAAAAGTGTTGGTAAATGTGTTGAATTTTATTATCTGAGTAAAGTTAGGGAGAATGTAAATTGTAGAAAGAAAAGTGTGCGAAAGTCAAAGATAAAATGCAGTCAAAACCCCCTCAGCAAAGTTGGAGGGGTGGTGAGTGTGTCAAGAGGGGTAGGGGGGAGAAGTGATTCCCTGCTTTCTGGGTTGATTGGTAAAAAATAGAAGCAAAGTGTTGAAGTGTTTTTTATTGTTTATATGAATTAAGTGTTAGGTTTGTTACGTTTCTTTAATTGTTTTACATTTATAAAAATTGAGTCTTGTGAAATAGGTGTTGAATTGAGGTGTATTTGCCAACACTTTATAGGAGTTCAATGTTGGACTTTTACTTCAACTTTGATTGTTTTTTTATTATTTAATTTCTTCAAATTGACTATGTTTATAATTTCTTTGTATAAAAGACTATAACTTTTTTTAAGTTTAAATAATTATAAAGTACCCTCTTTAATTTTTTTTTTTATTTTAAATTAGAAAAAATGCAAAGAGGGATCTTGATAATTATTTAAAATAAAGAAACAGTGATAAAAGTAGCCCTGAGATTAAGGAAACGAAAATACTATAATATATTGTCTTGAACATAGCTTCATCAAATATCGTGGTACCGTCTAGTTTATATTATTAAATTTCTTCAAATTGACTGTGTTTATAATTTCATTGTAAAAAAGACTATAATTATATTGTCTTGAACATAGCTTTATCAAATATCGTGACACTGTTTAGTTTTTTATTATTTAATTTCTTCAAATTGACTGTGTTTATAATTTCATTGTATAAAAGACTATAATTATATTGTCTTGAACATAGCTTTATCAAATATCGTGACACTGTTTAGTTTTTTATTATTTAATTTCTTCAAATTGACTGTGTTTATAATTTCATTGTAAAAAAGACTATAATTATATTGTCTTGAACATAGCTTTATCAAATATCGTGTTACCTTCTACGATAGTGGTTTATAATTTTTTGAATAAAAAGCCTTTGTTTTCTTGAAAGTTCAATCAATTTAATAGATTGTTTCATTTGACAATGTAAATTCTTGATAGGAAATTGTATAGTGACACTAAGTTCAAAACAAACTATATCTATATCTTTGGCGGCCCACGAAACTGGTGAAGTTCCCGTATCTTTTACTGTTAAGCACTTCACATGTTTCCTGGGCACAAGCCGACAGTGATCCATAATTACATTATAAAGGCTTGAAAATATAATAGCAGTATGGAGTATTTTACTAACCTTTTACTGATCAACAATGCTATTTATGTAGTTGGTGACAAAAATCAAGGCGGTTGCGTAGTTTCTATATGTAATTGGACCAGCTGACTAGAGTGTACGTAAGTCTATTCT